>JANHMN010000011.1:55205255-55233545 GCA_030674055.1 Rhabdomys pumilio | reverse complement strand
GAGAGAGAGAGAGAGAGAGAGAGAGAGAGAGAGAGAGAGAGAGAGAGTTTATCTATCAGAGCTGCCTTAATGCCATGAAAATGGTAAAGGTGATGTAAATGATTTTATTAAATTATATTTATTAATATTTTACAACAATTCAATGGCTTTCAATGTACATATATTTCTCTATTTTTTTATGTTTACTATTCTCACAACAATTTGTGGCCAGTAGTACCTGCAAAAAGTGAAACTGGAAATAGGTTTGAAGTCATCATATACTGTGATAAGGTTGGTGGACTCTATCCTGAAACCTGTAGGAGAATTACTGCTGGTTTAAACCAAGAGCAGAAGACAGGTCTTTTAGAAATAATGGCTGATGATGAATGTCATGCAGAACGCATTGATGGGAATGAGAGCTGGCCAATTAACTGACAAATGTCTCAACTCTTCACTGACCTCCAATGTTTAATATTTATTAGGGTATCAACTCATATTATTGATTTTAATGAGTGGATCATAATGTTCTCTGCTATACCAAAGCACTTCTATTAGACAGTTGATAATGCAAAGAAGGAAGTGAAGACAAAAGCAAGAGAGTTATTGTTGAATGATGAAGTATCTATGTGGTAATGATGCAGGGCCATAGATCCATTCATTGGATGCCTGGCGGATAGAGCATGGTAACAGACCGACAATATAATTTAGCCAATAATTTTATTTTGGTACATATGGCCAATGAATATATTTCCCTTCTTTCTTATTTGATAGGCAAGTGTAAGTTTGTCAGATGATCAGTGGAGTTTTCACAGCAGATCATAATAGTTGACGTATGTTCCACCATATGATCCTGAATTGCTTAGATCCAGATGCACAGCAATTAATTGAAGAGATAATTTTTCTAGAAAAAAGTAATCAGAATTTAACAATTCCCTCCATTTTGTTTCTCTCTCTAATAAAAAGCACCTTGACAAAAGCATTGTAAAAGGAGGTGTTTTAGATCAGTCATAGTTATAGGTTTTACTCAATCCATGTGGGAAAGTCAAGAAGGCAAGGGACTTGAATTGGGTAGCCTATTAAACTCTCAGCTAAATTAACTCTTTGATCCCTGAATTGATTTTCTCAAGATATTTAACAAAGCAGGAAAAAAAGAAAGACAACAATATTAAGAACTGAGGTTTATAAAAATGTGTCCAGAAATGTCATCTTGTAAAGAGAAGAGAGATGTTTGCTGGTTTGGAAGTCATATAGAAATAGATATCCTTCATCTGAAGGGAAAATATATTCTGTGAATAGTGCTTACCTGGTAGGTGTGTGATACTGCTTGATAATTATCAATATAAGTTAATGAAAAATCTTCGTATGACTATTATTAGTTCACGCTCATGTTACCATTGTATCATTGATTTTTGTTTGTTAGAAAAGGTTTGGTTGTTCGAGTATTGAATATGGATCACTATTAGAAAACCAATACCCATCTCTCTGCCACAGCAATGGGCAAAGAGACACCTTGTTGATGGAATTGATCCTATATCAGTCAGGATCAGAGCAGATGGCAGTCCTTTGTTCATCCTAGCTTGATGCCTGGTTTGGCGGCCAAAGCTGTCTTATGCATAAGGCTCCTAAAAGTCAAATATAATCAGATCCAGGCAGTACAGTGCAAAAGGAGGAAGACAGATAGAGAGACCTCTGAACTGCGGTGCCACCCCGTGACCTGGTTTTCATCATATGGCACTAGTGGGCCATAGATACCTACTTGTCACCACATCACATAGGAGTCAGAGGATACTGCTCAGAGCCTTGCCAGCCATTTGGCCAGTATGCAGCAGGAGCTACCATAGTGTCTGAAAATATGGTGGTGAGATAGGAGAGAAATTTCCAGAAAATGTATCTTTGTCACAAAGAGCTCTAGTCTGGTTTACAGAATCCAGCTCTGTGCATTCCTAAAAGGGACAAGACAGTTTGGGTTCAACAAACTTCTGTGACCCTGTGCTACTGTCACTCTCTCTCCTATGCATGCTACTGCCACCTTTATTTAAATAATTAAGTTTGCTAAGTAGATAGAAAATGGTACTTTTTCACAGACTAAATTTTACCCTCAAGTCCAATAAAATTGATAGGATACGTTTTTCCATGAAATGTGAGTTGAATGTATAGTCCACCTTCTTCTTCTTTCATAAGGAGGATTTCAAAGTCAGAGCTACAAGACATAAGCTGCGTTTTAAATAAATCTTCATAAATATTTGAGAAGAAACAGTTTGATAGGTGTTTGCAATTTAGTGTCACCCGTGTTCATGAGGGTTTGTGGCACAGCAATGTTGCTAGTTCATTCAGGATTAAGGCAGGATGATGTTAAGATATTAAGTGAGCGCTATATTCAATCACTAATTAAGCAGTTAAATAATATAGTAGTGATGATGATAATAGTAATGGCAAGCCTCTCATACATAATTACTTTCTTTGGAACGTCTGTGCCAATAACGCAAGTACACTTTGACAATTACTGAAAATAAGAGTTATCAAAATAAATAAGTATAAATCTGTACTTTTGAACCCTTATCTCTTTTAATATAAACTGGACGTTGGAGTTTTATGGGGAAGACTGTCATAGAGCTTTATTATTTAAAGGTGTAATATAATTCATTTTACTTTGAACCTAAAGATACAACGTTTGCACTGAGTCGAGACAATTTGGGGATAAAGTATAAAGTAAAACCATTACTATTTACTACTGTTCTCAGTAGGAACTTAGAACTTACAATATAGCTACAGTACCTTTCTATGCTGTTAACACTAAATGTTATTTAAAATATTTGAGGAGGATTGGAGTGGTGATATCTCATTGTTACAGCACACTAAATCCTGTTTTTATGTTCATTCCCAAGCTGGGTGAGTGCACTTCCCAAGGAACGGGTTCTGCATTCTTAGGGAGACAGACATAGCACTGATCTTAACATGGGTTTAGAAATCACATATAATTATTGGCTGTCTTACATGCAACAATTGTAACAATAGTTGTAAAATAATAAATAATAATTGTAAATTATCTAGGTGAAGTGTTTGCAGGAATCACAGTACAAGACTTTTAGTCATAATTGTATTCTTTTGTGACAGGAACAAAACTGACCTTGGTGTTCTGAAACAAGATTTACCACAGTGACCTTTCTGCAAGCCATGGTTCCTCTTGTGATATTATTTTTTTAAAATAGAGACATTTCTTTCTCCACTTTCAAAAAAATATTTTTGCCGTTTTATTTTGAAGTTATTGCTGACACTTGGGAACCATTTCCTGAAAAGAACTGAACAACGAGCAAGCAATTCAAAATTTTAAATGATGAATGATAATCTTGACCAGGTTTAAAGTCCAATATGACTTAGTATTATAATTTAGTATTTCCACAAATATTGATATTTGATGGCATCAACCCAAACTTCCTGAGTTCAATTTCCCTGTGACCACTGACTGTTCCATGGTGTGAGAAAACTTTACGTCTATGAATTTCAAGCCTTCCAGGATGCAAATCTAAATGAGGAAGAGAAGTGACAACCCAAGAAACAGTGTACACTAAAGGTGTAGAGATTATGCATAAGGAAATTCATCTATTTGATCCATTTCCATGACTTAAATAGATTTGTAGCTAAATAGTATTATCTGGAGAGACAGAAATACCTTTAATAAGGTTAACCCAATATGCCACTTTTCTTTCAATTCATTTGGATTGCTTTTGAGACAGCATCTCATTCTGTAGTCTAAGATATCCTAGTGCTTACTATGTTTCTTGGATCACCTCAAACTTTTGCCAGTGCTTCTGCCTCAGGGTCCCAAGTACTGTGATTATAAGCATCAGTCAACATAGATGTCAATTTCTTGTAAAAGTAAAATACTGGAAATAGAGTCATAAAAGGACTGGTCCTTACTAGGCTTATGTTCTCTTGATCGAATAAGTAATAAGTTAATATTTACAATGCAAAACTTGTTCAAAAGACAAGCCATTTTAGTTTCTCAGGCTCAGGAGCAAAAAGGCTTTGGACTTGGTAGAGTGCTGATATGGGAATCATCCCAACTCATCCAGGATTGCTGATCTCAGTTTGCTAGATACAAGTTTTATTGCATACCTAAGATATGACCATCTAAAATGCAACCACACTCTGATCATTGTTTTTGAGTAAGGTTAAGAGAAAAACAGGATTGTTCCCAATGGAGCGATCAATAGAAAGGGAAAACTGAACCAGGGGAGCAGTCAGACGGACATCACTTCTGCTCTTGAGCAGTTTAATGTAGAAGGGTAGGAAAAAGTAGTGCTGACATGGCTGAGGAATGGGGAAGGTATGACAGGTAGAGAGCCCTCTAGATGAGATTTTCTAAAAAGGCCAGAAATAAACGCTGCAAGAAGTAGATATGGTTAAAAACTATTTTTATCATTTTTATTTGCTTTTGCTTCTTTAAATTTTTATATATGCACACATATACTTGCATATGTTATATATAATAATCAGTACTTCCATTATAATAGAGGCATAAGAATGGGTGATTTGCTCACTACACATTATTTTCATCTATAAAAAAATATGTGAATAGAAATTTAAGTAAAGGTAGAGTTGTGTGATGGATTTTCCTTTTATTGTTTAATTAAAATATACTTATATCAGTTATCCTTTTCATATACTCCATCCTATAATTCTTATGTTTACAAACCCACCCTGCTTTCTCCTAAATTTATTGCCTCCTCTTTATTAACTATTATTTCATACACATCTAAACAAACAATTGTATAAATGCCACTACCTCCTGAGTCCCTTCAGTGTTGTCTACATGCATGTTTCTGGGACTAGACTCTTTGAATTGGATAGCAAGTCAGGGCATTCATTCCTGGGAATGAATAAGACTCCTTTCTTCTGAATACTTAATTACTGGTAGGTCTTCATCTTGGGGTGGCGCCCTTGAGATTTTCTCCATTTATGCTGAATATCAACTAGTGTGGAAATTGTCCAGGTCTTGTATAGGCAGCCGTGTTATTTAGATTTTGTGGATGTTGTTTCTCTGCAGTAGCTAGAAAGTCTGATCTTACAGTTGCCTTCTAGGTCCTCTGACAAAGATTTTCCTACCAGTCTTGCTTTAGCCTTCAAGGTAGGTACATTGGTTCATCACATCCCATTGTCAGTTTTTCTCTGCATTTTTACTTGCAGCTTTCCATATTTGCGTCCTTCTGCTGCATGAAGAAATGTCTTTGAAGAGAACTGTGGACAGCACTCATCTGTGATTTTATGGAGTATTACTTACAATGCAATCGAGTTATACTGGTTTCTCTTCTTAGATCCATGTTCTCACTAACTGGCTAAGTTTATAGCACCAACCATGAGTTCCCTGTTGTTAAGCTGGCCTTGTGTTGAATTAGATAGCTGTTGGTTACTACCAAGATGTAAATGTTATTATTGCAACTTTGGGGATGTCTTGGCATGCTAATCATCATCATTGTGGTTCATAGGCATCACAGCTGAATAGTACTATTGACTGTTTTCCTCCCTTCCCACCATGCATATCACCTTCCACTACTATGAAAGCTAGTTCTTAAAAAAAAAAAAAAAAAAAAAAAAAAGGCTTTTGGATTGGTTTCTGTCAAATCCTCCAAATCCTACGTTCAAAGTGGCATATCTTCTTGCAATCTACAAAGGGAAATAGGAACAATCTACATTGTATTAAGAGACTTTGGTTCCCCCTACTAACAGTTTGAAATGAGATTTCTCGTGCATGATATCAGGTGATTGCTTGAGCTATAAGAAAAGTTGGCTTCTGTATGCCCACTGCATGAAACTGAGTAGAATATAGAAATTTTCTCTTAAGATTTCTGACACGGATTTTTAAAATGATGCTCAAAACAGAATATTTCTTAGTTTCTAAATGTTATCGTTCAGGAAACATGCACTTGATGTAACATAAACAGTACTTAATTTTAAAAATTTTCTAAAACATTTCTACTACATAGGTACTTATTTCACAAACAAATCATACCACTCCACAATTCAGCTCCAAATTAGAAGGGAATATATTTTTGTAGATATTTTTAACAATATAATATCACATTCCAAACAATAGGAATGGTATATGGAAAATTATTGTTAAGGAACAACTTTATGGTTAAATCAATACAGCCTTTGACTTAAAGTCAATTTGCTTAGGGTTTTATATGGCTTTATTGATTTGAATCATAAAAGATACAAAAGAAGAAACATTCGTACAGGTTCTATAGCCTAAAAAAAGGTGAAAATACTTAGTCAAAAACCTCAACTTGTAACTCATTGTGCTTTTGAGTACAGAAGTTTGGGAACAAAGAAAATTGCTTTCTTTTTCTTTTATATCACCACACTGTAGATATTTGCAGTGTGTCTGCTGTGTTAGTTTCCACTGTCATCTGCCCTAGTTATTCTACGTGAGATGGACACTACAGGCTACTTCTTCAGAAAACAGTAATTCACACCCCAGAGAGCTGAACATAAATTGAGGACATGTTCACTTTGACCTGTAATTTAAAAGCGTGACTTAATGCTTTGGATTTTCTTATCTAGATTTCATTTTTAGTCAGTTTATTTTCTGACCTGGAAGAGCGGAACATATTTACATTTATAAGGAGCTTTGACTTTCATGACTAATGGATGTTAATTGCTATGACAGTGACATTTTGCATCCTACCCATATTTCTAGGTTACCTTTTATAGGAAAATCTTTGAGAACAAAATTACTGATGCTTTTAGGAAAAGCTAAAGTATACTGCTTTCTAAAAATAGAAAATTAGTGCTAACATAAAATTTAATTTATATCACATGGGACCTTAAGAATTTAAGTTTTTAAAAAATTCTGTTTTATAAAGTAGTAATCTTGATTTTTAAGGCAATTAATAACTACATGAACAATAATGAATTATTCTGTTTGGGTTCTCCAAGATTATTTTTTTGAACATTCTTGTCCTGTGTGGTGCAGATCAGACTCAGGAAATATAACCCCTTGAATTAACAAATAATATTTAGAAACCACTGGTTTCCCTCTGATAGTATTTTATAGATGCTCTGGTAGTTATTATAATCCGTTCTAGCTGGTTCCACTAAGCCTGTTCTTCCCTGTAGGACATTTTTAATCTCATTATTTGGTAGGAGCTCAGTTTGTAGGCAGACATTTAACAAAATGTTTGAAATGCACTTTGGTCTCAACCAGAGAAACCTTGTTTATCTATGGTGCCCAGCTGTGCACAGCTCAAATCCAGAGAGAAAATTTCAATTTTAAAAGTCTTACAGAAAAAGTAAAATAAATTAAATGTGTTCTACTTCAGGATTAAATAAATATTAGTCAATGTAAAGCAGTTAAGAGAACTGTATAATTTCAATTCTATGTACCCAGAATTTAAATATTTATATTTCTAATCTTTATTCAAGTTGTCAGATAAACCATAAAAGTCTTTGACCATAGTAAAGATTTCCTTGCTGAAAAAAGTAATTGGTATCTACTAAAACAGATATAAAGAGAGATCACACGATTACTTATTTTTAAGAGTATAAACTATTATGTACTTGTTTCTTCATAGAATGGCTGTCTAATCCTCAGAAATTAAACAGCATAACTTTTTGATAGAATATGATATCTGCAGCAGAAGTTGGGAATTTCAGAATCATGTGTTAGAAATAGCTCTTCATCATTTTTTGTCTTCGAATGTCATAGTTTTATGCTTCTGGCTCCTCAGGTATAAATGAAACATTTTATAATTTGTTATAATTTGTTAGAGTAAGGCAAAACCTACCAGAAGGAGTTGAAATTATTTATGTGCTATTTGTGGTATTGCAGGTTTAGATATGACAATATTAAATTAGTATTGCTCATTTTGTGTGAAACAATTATTTTCAATGTTTGATTCTCAAATGAGTCATCTGAAAAAATTTGAACAGATTATTCCATTAAATAGGTCAAATAAGACCTTACTTAGCCTTAGCATTTTGAACACATTTTGAAACACAAAAAAGATTTCTTTGCAGATATGTAGAGACTCATACCTTCATGCATTCCACAATGAAACAGTTTTGTTTCCTTAACATTGAGATAGGGCTGAAGAAGGTGAACACTGTATCCTTTGCTTCTCTCATCCTTGCAGCTAACTTCATAACAAGAAGCAAAGGAGTAAGAAAGGGTTTATTTTGGCTCATGGTTCAGAGCATACAGTCCATCATGACAGGGAAGCAATGGTGGCAGGAACAACTTATACGTTACAGGGCAAGGGTTTGCTCACCAAAGTGGCCAGAAAGCAGAATAGAGAATAATGCAATTATCCTGTTTTTTCGACCCCAATTCCTGTTTGTATTCAGTCTGGGTCGGGAGCTCATGGGTTAATGCTGCCAATAATCAGGGTGTGTCTTCCCACTCTGAAACTACTGCTTAGTCATGCAGATAGATTTTTTCTCCTAGGTGATTCAAACCCCAGCCAAGAAGACAGTCACAACACCAACTAAACAGAATTATCTCTGTTATGAACAATATTCTAATAAAAGGTTATACATTTCTTTACAGTTTTAATTAACACAGTCTTTTAAATAATTCCTTCATGAGAAATATTTCAGCGATAGTCTCTCTTCATTATAATATTGCCCATCATAGCAGAACCGTCACTCAACTTTTGCTTTGGCTAGGACTATGAATTCTCTAAGTTAGCTCAAATGGAGGCCAGATCCCCGGCAAGCCCATTATAAAATATACTTGTTTCTTAACATAATAGAGTAATAATAGAGAGAGCAATGGGCTAAAAATTTTTACCAGAATCAAAATAAAATATCATTATTATAGGTGTGAGATGAGTTGGGTCAACTCAATGACTAAAACAAATTCTGTTTGTAATACCTGATTTATTTGTAGTAAGTTTTAAAGTAATCATCTGACAAAGAAAATATGTCTACTTTATGCCAAGAATTATGTAAACAGAAACATTAATTTGATGATTCAAAGTATGATGTGGTAAAGAGAGTAAGTAGGGTATACATTTAAAGAAATATCACTCCATTTCCATAACCTTTATTTTTCATTTTTAATATGAAAACCTTATTTTTATATTCTTAAAGTATAGGATAGTTAAAAATATTAAGATCAATGACAATAAATTATTTACTGAAATCTTGTATTCTCACCAATTGAATTATGAGTTTTTTAAAATTGAACCAAAAACCCAAATTTGAAATCCTATCTGAAAATACATGTTCCATACTTTCGAGAGAAGTGTACATTTTAGTCTAAAATGATTGTGTTCAGTTCCAAAAGAATGTATATATTGATTCTAGGCTACTCGATAGTGATTTCTCTCCCTAAACATATTAAACTTATATATTATTTACTGTGTTCTTTTAGCTTTTCTTGACACAAGACAATGAATTCAGATCAATAACTGCATAAGGAATTAAAGTACATGTGAGTTTAAAAAATTCTCCCCTTCAGAAAGTTTATGTGAAAATTAATATTGTTGCAATTTATCTTAGTTGAGTTCTAACAAGTTACAAGGAAGGTGAATTTTAAGTGAAATAATTATCTGTCATTTCAATAAATCTCTAAATCTATTTTCCCCTCTTATTATGGATAGATTCTTCTCTCATACAATATATCCTGAACATAATTTCTTTTCCATCTACTCCTCCCAGTTCCTATCCAGCTTCCCTACCAGAACTGAATCTATTCTTCTTCTATCTCTTATTAGGAAAAAAAAAACAGAGTTCTAAAAGGTAACAAGAAAAACAAGAAAACATAACAAAATAAAACACAAATTGAAATAATCCCATCACATCAAAGGTAGACAAGGAAAATCAACAAAAGGAAAAGAGACTCAAAAGAATGCACAAGAATCAGAGTCCTACTTGTTTCCATATTCAAAAGTCCAATAAAGATGCAAAACTGAAAGCTATAATATGTACAAAGAGGACCTGGTATAGACCTAGGGTGGCCTGGTGCATGCTGTTTCAGTTTTGAGTTCATGTGAGCCTTGCTCAGACTATTTAAAGAGCCTTGTTTATCTGGTGTCCACCATCTCTGCCTTTTGCACTTTTTCTGCTTTATCTTCTGTGGAGTTTCCTGAGCTTTGAGTAGAGAGATTCGATGTTGACATCCCAAATAAAAACTCTTAAATCTATTGATTCATTGTTTATTGATGATCCATCAAGAGTCATGTAGGTATATAAAATTAGTTACTAAACGATAAGTAATTATATCCCTATTGTCAACTTAGTCTTTGACAGTGTTTTGGCTCATAGTGACTAATTCTATTCAGACTTCTTTGATTTCAAAAGTTAGCATGACTTTCAATGATTTGCTTTTTTCTTTATTATAAATAATTTAAGAAATAAAATGTCTTAGCATTTGGAGCTTAAAGTTGGACGAAACTCAATATTAGAATGATATGGCTTGGGGCCACTCAGATTTTTCTTCCTGGGGTGAGGGGAGGGAATCATGGGACTTCACAGTTATTCTTCTGACTTGTTGATGTGATGTGGTAATAAAAACATCCTTCCTATCTCTATCTGATAAGAACTTTGTGCTGAAATGATAAACTTAAGAGCATTCCTTTCAATGTCCAAGGGCAGCTGTTATATTTTCTTTACATTTATTATGTATTTTCTGCAGATTGCAGGAGATTATCATCTTAGAACAGTTCTCCTGTGGATCCACTTAGATCCATCTCTGCTTTTTCCTCAAATGTTTGTTTGTTTCTAGGAAGTACATGAATAAAGCCAGTACCTGTTTAGTTTACTTGAACATGTAAATAATTGGTAGAACACTGTGGATAATTATTTCATAGTAACCAATGGTTACTAAGAATATTTATGACTCTTTCTTATAAGTCTGTTTTTCTTAATAATGACATTGTTTATGTATGTATAAAGATTTTATGGATATATACATATTCCATAAAAATTTTAAAGCTATTTTTATAGTTTTAATGTAGTTTGACCTACTTGTTTGGAAAGTAGGAGGATTTGTGTTGATAGTGTGTGTTAGAGAAAAGTACTTTTTCATCTTGTTATCAGTAGATGGACACAACTGCATTTCTGTGGTGGTTAACTATATTAAAATTGAAAAGTTAACAGTTTTAAATTAAAATGCAAAACTGAAAGCTATAATATGTACAAAGAGGACCTGGTATAGACCTAGGGTGACCTTGTGCATGCTACTTCAGTTCTTCTGAGTTCATGTGAGCCTTGTTCAGCTATTTAAAGAGCCTTGTTTATCTGGTGTCCTCCATCTCTGCCTTTTGCACTTTTTCCATGCAACAACAGAAAGAATTAATGGGTATCATAAGAGTGTTCAGGACCGCAGATGCAGTTCAGTGGCACGGTGCTTGTTTAGCATAAAGTAGGCCTTGGTTAGTTTACACGGGGTTCATTCTACACACACACATACACACACACACACACACACACACACACACACACACACACACACACGGGAGCTCTACTAAGGCAGTAGTTAAATAGCATCTTAAGTCTCCCACAACTTCATTTGTCGTTTATAAAATCTTGGCATTCACTTCAGTTCAAGTGAATGTTAACACTCCAGCATACTTTTATTATAGATTCTTATCAGTAAGTTAACAATCATTAATGAGGAGCATTTGTATTCTAGCCTTTTTTACCTGTTTACTTTTCTAACTTGATTTTTCTCACCTGATTATTATGTAATATATGTTCAGTTATTATTTGTGTAACACAAAAAAAGCCAAAAGTAATAGCACACAGTATAAGGCATGATTGATATCACATGACGCTGATAAAAATATGCCATCACAAAGAAACACATTAACTTGGTTTTTGTATAAAAATGCTTTAAAATGTGCCCTGTATATCTCTCTGTGTGTTCAGGGCCTTTTTCAGTAATGACTATTTTTAATATCAACACTTGACAAATTTAATAAAAAAAAAAAAAAACAGGTGTCAGTAGACCATAGGACCTCATTAGAAGAGCTTGTTTCTAAAAAAATCAAATAAAAATATTCACACAATTTACTCAACTTATACTTTAATAACCAATTTATTTGTTTTGCTCTTCTTTATTATATCAATGTCCAAGAATATTAAAATCTATTCAGTATCATGATTCATCATAAAAATAGAAATCAAAACAATAATATATTAACATTTTACCTGAGATATGAAAAGACAACAGAATAATAAATACTGATGAGACTATGGAGAAAGAGATGACTTCTTCGATGTTTGACTCAGTTAGGGTTTCTGTTGCTACAACGACACACCATGACCCCTAAAAAAAAATTGAGAAGGAAAGGCTTTGTTTGACTTACACTGTCATATCTTCATTCATCATGGAAGGAAGTCAGAAAAAGAATTCAAGCAAGGCAAGAACCTTGAGAGAGGAGCTGAATCAGAGGCCATGAAAGAGTGATTCTTACTACTTTGCTCCTGATGGCTTGCTCAATCTATTTTCTCATAGAAGCCAGAATCATCTGCCTGGGGATGACAATATCCACAATGGGCCAAGTCTTCCCTACATTAACCTATAGCATTATAATTGGATCTTATGTAGGCATTTTTTCAACTGAAGTTTCTTCCTTTCAAATAACTTTATCAGGAATTAAGTTGACATAAAACTATCTAATACCATGTTGATTTAATTAAAAATTAGTATAGCTGTTAGGAAACCAGGGTGAATGTTCTTCAAGAACTACAAATCACTGATATGTGCTGGGGAGGCGCATTGATGAATGTATAACCAGAAGGGATGACATCAGCGTGTAAGAGACACCTGCACACTTGTGAAACACTGTAATCAGTAGAGCCAGGATACAGAATTATCTGGGTGAATGGATGAAAATGGTGTATACACACTGAAAAATTATTCGGTTTTGCCCATTCGGTTTTTAGTAACACGATGGAAGGAAGAAAATATTACATTAATTTGAATAAGTTAGGAACATAAAGACAAATATACTGCACCTGTGATTGTGTGAGGTAAATATCTGACTTTATAGATTAGACAATAAAATGATGATCATTAGAAGGAAAGACATTTGGGGAGTAGGAGGGATGCATAGAGGCTGGTTACTGAGTACTAATCCACATTTAGGAAAGATTAATGCCTTTGTCCTTCAGCCCAACTGTGTGGACACAGTATGTAATGATTTACTGGTGCTTCCAAACTCCTAACAAATGAGATTCATAAATCCTAGAAAATTTGTAAATGTAAATTATAATGATTTAATCATTGTATGGTCTTAAGTAGGATTAAGTTATGAATCCATAATTTTTAAGAATATAAAAACATTAAAAAATGTATGTGTATGTATTTATATATTTCTTGGTGCTCAAATAATAAAATTATAAATAAACAATTAAGGTAAGAATAATATGAGATATATAGCATAATTATTAATTTGGAAATAATGTCTGCAATAGTCAAAGGTAATTAAATTAAAATGAAATTAATTAGTGTTGTGTTTTTAAGTACACTTCCTAGTGGTCAACCTTACTGTAGTTTCATGATCAATTCATAGAATTTCATAATGTAAAATACAAAAAGTTTATGGAAATAGTTTAAGTTACATATGCTATTTGACCTAGAAAGTTCAATCTTAGGAGATTGGTTTAAGATGATTATGAAATATAAGTGAATATAGAAGACATAGGATAGTCTCATTGTGTTTTTAATATTGAAAAAGCTGAAATCAATCTAAAATTTAAATATGTAATGGGGAAATATATTTTGATTTACTTTTTCCATAATAAGAATTTATTAACTATGAAATTATTGTTAACTAATAGAATATTTAATGGGGAATATATCATACTGTACTAGTAAATAAAATTAAGATATAAAATGCATGTATGGTATGATTTAATTTTGTAACAATCATTTATACATATTAAGGTAAAGAAAGACTCAAGTAATGCAAGCTATATTTATATATATAATTCCTCATAGTTTAGTAAATTGTCACATTTTAAATTTTTGAAAAAAAAGTAAATAATTATCATTATTTTGAATATTTGAAAAATATTTAGGTAGAAAAGTAATTATATTACTATAATACAATCATTCCTAGAGGGTAGTAATGGACTGAACTCAAATTTAGGTGACTATCAAGAATATTATTTTTTCATTTTTTATTGACATGTATTAATTGTACATGAACGGTATTCACGATGATAATTCAATACACACATATAGTGTGCAGTGATAAATTTCAGCATGGCTTCCCCTATACCTTCTCAACCTCTAGTGATCACTAATTCATCTCAACTTATTTTTTTGTCAGTCCTTGAAGTGTAACCTTTGTTATTTATGCTTTTGTGTCTGGCTTATTTCACTTAGTACAGTGTCCTTCTGTTCTGTCCTGTCTGCTACAAATCAAGACAGTCATTCTTCTTTGTGCTTAAACTAAATTCGGCTGTACACATACTTACCACATATTATTTACCAACTTATCTGTTGATGGTTGTAGTGGTGAGTTTCATCTCTCCACTTTGGCTCCTGGTGGATAGCATGTGTGCACCTGCCCAAGGAGCTATCTTGATTCATGAATTAAACACATACACACACACACACACACACACACACACACACACACACACACACACACAAAAGCATATTTTTAAAATGCTTTGGCTACCTCAAAGGCTGGACACTTCTAGACCTTCCCCTGCTACCCCAGGTGCAATCAGGAAAATGGCCAGTGGCCACTTACCTGAAGTCTCAAATGGTTGATTGGCTTTATTTACTGTGGCTCTTGCATCCTATCCTTCTACCCTGACTAATGGTGATCTCCCTATTCCTCTCTGTGTCATGGCCCACACAACTCTTAAGTGTCTCTGCCCTTTGCCCAACCATTAGCCATTGGCATCTTTATTGATCAATCAAAAACCAGTTGGGGACAAAGACCTTCAGTTTCTGGACATGTATATTCCTGATTCCTATATGTGAGATGGCCAGAACTAGAGAGAAATCTAACATTAGCTCATTGAGGAACTGTTGTGTTGTTCTTTATATGCATCAGTTTACATTTTAACTAAGTTTATATGAGAAGTCCCTTAATTTCCCAGTGTATCCTGCATTTGTGTTTGGATTTTTGTAGATAATGGTAATTTTAACTTAGGTAATGTGATTGGAGTATCACTTTATATTTCCTAATAATTAATAATATTAATATTTCATATATTTGTGCCTATTTGTATTTCTTTGTTTAGATTTAGATGAGTATGATTAAATTGTAATTTATATCTTATACCTGTCATGAATCTAATTCTTTTTTAAAATTAATTTGAATTGAAGAAGAACCAATTTGTTGTTGTAATTTTTGTTTTTGTTATTTTTGTTGATGCCTTTAGTTCTTCACAGTATAAAAGAAGAACATCAAAAGATGCCTCTAAAATACAGTATTGGGACTAATGGCTTTTCATCATCATCTGATCAGAGCTGAGTCAGGTTTCAGGCACATGATTTCCAGGTGAAGTAACCAAGACAGCTATCTGTAACAAAGAGTTTCTCAAGACCTGAAGTGGATATTTCTGATTTCTTTAACAGCTCAGGGGTGTCGCATGATATTTTTCTGGAAGCTGTCTTGTTAGAGTGCACATGATGTTTTGCTGAAAACATACACATGACAGGCCATGTGATGTTGAGAACTAAACAGAGCCCCACAAACAGTGAGAGGATACTCTTGCATTGCTAAGTTGTGCAACACTTCACTGGTATTCTCTGGTCTTCATTGGTCTTCACTTCATAGATAGAGAAGCACCAAGGGTCTTCTCATGGTATTACAGCTGATTCTGGCAACTTTTCCTCTTATCCTGGTTTGGTGGTGGAGCCTTCCTATTAACCTTCATTTCCCCTACCTACCTCTGTTCAGTCTGTTAGAATGGAGGTTGACACACTTAACAACTCTAAATAACGTCAGCTTTGAAAAAAGTCTGTGCCTACAAAGATCAGCCTTGATTTTTCTAGAATATTTTGTAATAACACCGTTGAGAGCATTTGGGAGTATTTTCAATACTTTTAGTACTCATTTTTGAAAAATTAGTCCCATTTTACACAATATGAGTTCCCTAATATCAGAAGAATAATTTGACAAGTTTTCTATAAAATTGAGGTAATGTAATACTTTGAAAAGTACAGAAAAGATATATAAACTGGTATTAGATATATCAGTTTGGATTCAGAACTTGAAGAAAACAAAGTTGCCAGACTTGTTTAACATAAAGCCTTAGAGACTCCATTGATTTGCAGCCGTGTGGAATCTGATAGAGCTGTGATTCCACAGAACATAATTTTAGAATGCAACGATACGAAGAAACTGAAAAAATGAATTGTTAGCTGCGAAGAACTCATTACAGTATCAAGTAAAATGAAAAATGTTTATAATTTGGTTGTTAACTAAGCAAAGTGTATCTTATATTTCACAAGGTAAATATCATATATCTATACACAGAGATCATTGCAGATGTTAGATATGTATCACCAAAACAGATTGATAAGTATTGCTATCATATTAGAGGAAATATGTTTTGAGGGACAGAGGATAGACAAGAAGGAGAGCTTAGAGCTAAGAATTGTTTGTTTCTTTGTCTTTTAGCTCCTTCTGTCACTATTTTTATTCAGAGAGCCATGGTTAGAAAAGGAAAGATAAAGGCTTAAGAATATTTTCTATCAAGCTTTATTTTAACAGGAAGGGTAATATGTAGGAGGAGCTAAGGGGAAAGGAGCACCGAGAGGAAAAGATGGAGTAAGGAGAGAAGATGAAGTAGATGAGAAGCTCCGTAATGAGAGAGAAAAAGAGAGAGAAAGAGAGAGGGGGCATGGAGGCAGAAGTTCATGTGTCTCTGCTAGTCAAAGATAGTTTACATAGCTAGGTTGGGTATTAGGTTACACTTCTGATTGAGCATTACCATACTTACAAAGCCCTTGATTAACATTTAAAAAATTGTATAAAACCCAAATGGAAAAGGGAGGGGCACGGGATAGGGGTTTTCTGGGGAAGGGAAATGGGGAAAGGGATTGGCACCTGAAATGTAAATAAAATATCCAATTAAAAAAAAAGAATATTTTCTATCAAACTTTGTATCTTATCTAATTCATATATCAATAAAGTGAAACTTAAATCTTATTTTATTATTTTTAATATATAGTTAACACTGAAGAAGCAATAAACGAATAACATAAGAAATCAGAAAAGGGATGGTCTTGGCTCCTTGCAAATATATCGTCAGAAGAAAATACTTATTTTGTTTTCCTGTTAATCTTAATTTTATTGAAGGCTGATTGGGACAAAATTTTCAATTTGGTGGTAGTTTGGCATTCCTCAAGGCAATTTTTTTTCAAAATGTTAGTTTCTTGAAGACTTATATATATGAATGATAAATTGCATGTAATTCATGTCAACCATCCCATGATCTGAGAAAGATTCAAATGAGAGACCATTGCTATTTCAGAAAACAGAACTGGCCAGGATCATCTATTTCAGTATCTTAATTTGTTTTATTGAATTTTCCTTTTCTTGAGTTTATGGCATTAACCAGCAGGGGCTGCTCTTAGCATTGCAGGCAAGCTAAATTTCTGCAGAGTTGAATTATTTTTATGTCCTAGCTGTTGGTGTAACTAAAGTGCATTCAGGTTGGTGAACAACTTGTGAAAATACAGCCCTTGTCTTGTTTGGGCTAATTTTGTTGTTTTTCTTTTTTCTTGATGCTTTGTCTTCAAGCCTCCAATATCTGCAACCTTCTCCTGTTAATTAAAATACTATTTCCTCCTGTTCATCTTTATAAATATTTTATCAGTACAGATATGATAAAGGAAAGACAATTAGAGACTTTGTGTTCAAAAGATAAAGTATATTTTTAATAGAAGCAGTAAGAAGGAGAATAGCGTTTCCTCAGCCATTGTCAGTTCGAATGGAGCTGACTCTCTTTAGGGCAGTTCTCCCTAATAGAAAGAACAATTTAAGTTTTAAAAAATTACAAGATTAGAGAGAAGACTGAAGGAGCAAAAAGGGTTTTTGACCCCATGAAGAACGCAACAATACCAACCAACCAGAGCTCCCCAGGGTCTAAACCACCAGCCTGGGAGCACATAAGGAGGGACTCCAGCTGTATATGTAGGGGAGGATGGCCTTGTCGTGCATAGGTGGGAGAGGAGATTCTTGGTCCCATGAAAAACGAACACAGAGTATGGGGGTGGGAGATGTGAGGCTGGGGAGGGGGTATTAGGGGTAGGGGGTATGTGGGGGCACAGCCTCATAGAAGCATGAGGGGGGATAGGATAGGAGGTTTCTGGGTGGTGGGAGGAAGTAGGGTAAGGGGATAAAATCTGAAATGTAAATATAATACCCAATAAAAAAAAGAAAAATAATTACAAGATTCTTTACAATAGACTATTGAAGAAGCTAGAAGGCTGGCTATGTCAAGTGGCTTTTGAGGGTTTATGTGGAAAGATTCAGAGACATTCTGTGACTTAGTATCTGCACAGAAGTGTTGCCATTGTCACAGGTTAACTTCACCAAGTGTATTATAGATGTCACCCTAAAGAGACGAGGCCATGACCCTTTCCCAACTCCTAAATTGTACTGAGATTTTTTCCCCAGTCTTACTGTTCTGTGTTTTATTTATGCCCCAACAGTTCTGGAAAAGTTCCAAATTGTTAAATCAATCACATCTTATGATATCTAAGTGTTGTAACTAAGAAAGCCTGATTACTTGGGTTAATGTTAATATTGTTCTTTTTATTATTTCCAACTAAGAAACATACTGCTGTTCGGAGACCATTAAGCCTTTCTGAGTGGCCAAATTATGTATTGGACCAGGTTTCCTTTTCAATAGCCCATTCAAGGACACCTCAAGGTTAGTGTGAATGATAGAGTTGATGCAATCATATGCAGACTCAGCACTAGCTATGGAGTTGAATCTGTTGCTATTGTACTCAGACATGCAGGTCTGGCACTCTTGTATTATAGCAAGCATTATGAGGGTCCCCTAGAGGAACAGAAATGATTATTAGATTGTCATACACGATATGTTCTGGATAGTATATTAATGAATGTCTAATACCAGAGTTACTGAGGACCAGTAGTTTCTCAGTCTTCAAAGCTGGGTGCCTCAGCCGTATCAATCTGTCACTAAGGGTAGGGTGTCCACTACTCTTCCAACCCAGAAACCGGAGAAGCTGAATTCTGGTGTTAGTGGAGAAATGCAGCAGTGAAAAGACAGATGAGCTTATCAGCAAACAAAATCAAGGGACAAAAGCTTCCTACTCCTTCCACTTTCTTTTATCTAGGCTTCTCCCAGAAGGCACAGTACATATTTAAGGGTGATCTGCTGAACTCAAATAATCCAAACAGGAAAAGAGCCAAAAGAAATGTCCAGCAGTTGGCTATTTCGTTTATTCTTCATCCAGTCGTGTTGCCAATCAAGATCATCACGGGCAGAATAGAAATTGTAGACAGTTTACGAAATTAGGATTCTAACTGAAGAAAACATTGGTCCTGTGCCACCAATCCACATTCCATATTATATACATTTTCATTTTTACGTGAAAATGATGATTCTCACACTATACAAATTCTTACATTCTTACATTATCTTTTCTATTCTGTTGTCAGGTCGAACTATGAAGTGAGTGTGTGATTAAATAATTCTCAGTAAGAAGTAAGATTAAATAATTCTTAAGAAATAATTTGATTCTGGTCCCCTTTTTTTAAGGTTTGCATTATTGATTAATAGAATTCCTTTATAAATACAGAGGTCGATGCTCGCAGCCAACAGTTGGACTGAGCACAGGGTCCTCAGTGGAGGAGTTAGAGACAGGACTGAAGAGACCACAATGGAGGAATTAGGGGAAGTACTATTCCATAGGAAAAACAAAAATATCAACCAACCAGAACCCCTAGACTACCAACCAAAGAGTACACATGGAGGGGCCCATGGCTCCAGCCGCATATGTAGCAGAGGATGGCCTTATCTGGCAACAATGGGAGGGGAGGCTCTTGGTCCTGTGAAGGTTCAATTCCTAGTGTAGGGGAATGCCAGGGAAGTAGGCAGGAGTGGGTGGGTAGGGGAGCACCCTCATAGAAGCAGGGGGATAGGGAATGGAATAAGAGGTTTCCAGAGGGGAAACTGGAAAGGGGGATAACATTTGAAATGTAAATTTAAAATAATCCAATAAAAAGAGGGAAAAAAGGAATTCCTTTGTAAAGCAGTTTTTAAAAATAAGCAAATGCTTATCAAAATGTTTGGGAATCAAAATGAACGATGGCTTCTATTTCAGTCGCTCTGATAGCTTGACTAAAATAAACCTCATGAAGTAATGCCTTTTATCACACATGGTGAGTGTAGTTCCTATGCCCAAATAGAATGTCAGGTTGTTTCTGGGCAATGATATCAAGCAAAAAGAAGGCTATGTCAAACCTTGAGTCCTTGATCTTACTAGAATTTCTCAGAACATGCTGGAGATTTCAGCTTTCCATGGTTGTACTGAAGAATAAAAATAAGGATGTGAAGCTTCTCCCTTGTGAAAATGAAATTTTGAAATTTCAGTGGTGAAAATGATCAGCAGTGATTGGTACAGACTTCAGGGACATTTTTCTATATTACAAGCACCTTGACCTTGTATCTACAGCACTTCTAGTTGATAAGAGCAATTCATTTATAGAAAATAATAGTCTTC
Source organism: Rhabdomys pumilio (assembly GCA_030674055.1). Classification (NCBI taxonomy): domain Eukaryota; kingdom Metazoa; phylum Chordata; class Mammalia; order Rodentia; family Muridae; genus Rhabdomys; species Rhabdomys pumilio. The sequence continues at coordinate 55,212,886 of JANHMN010000011.1, read as the reverse complement.
ATGTGTTTGTTTTAATTATGTTAGCAAGTTGCTTTGTCGATGAAATAAATTCTCAGCATGTTTGACCAAATGAATTGTCAAGCCCTCCCAGGGAGAATTAGAGTAAGATTTTTAGTCCTAAATGAATCAACTCTATTGCAGAAATACTACCCACCAGGAAATTTTGGTCATATCAACTTTTGAAAAACATTTTTTCCCCTCAAGTTCTTTGCCTTGTAGCAGCAAGGCCAGCAATGTGACTCAGTTATACAAGTGCTTGCTTAGCATCCACAAAACCTCAGATTCAACCACAAATATTAGGCAGAGTGGTGCACATCCATGTACCTGGTACTTGGAAGAAAGAATAAAAAAAAAAAATGAGGCTGCCTCTATGCCACTGGCTACAGGATATACTTTGGTGTTGGAAACTCTACTTCTTATGTGCTGTGATGATTATGTCATCATTACGTCATCAAATGAGTACAATGTTTGTTATTGTTCTCAATCCATTTCACAAGCAGCTTTGTTGATACAAATGATGTAATGCTAACTCACATTTTGTTTCCAACAACAATCAAAAAATGGTATAAATGAATTTGTTATACGCAGGGGAAAAGTGCTATCTATTGTTACAACCCCTCAAGTCTGAGAAGTTTCTTTGAAAGATATTATCAGAAATTTCACAGTTGAAAAATATTTGGGGAGAAGATCCTCAAAAAGTTTGTTATTGCTTGCCTTTGTAGACAGGGACTTTCCCTGGCTTCAGGAATGCCTGGTAAAGTGGGGACTGACTGTAAAAGGACATTTCCTACATTTTCCAGGGTGACTGTCTTATCTCTCACCGATCTTCACAGCTCTTCTCAAATAGATGTCCTTGAAATCTCCAAGGCTTTGAAAACCAGAGCCATGTCCTTGATCTTCCAGACATTCTCCTAAGAAGCTGGGATTTACAACCTTGGTCTTGAAAACTGCAGAAACCTATCACCTTCTTGTTTGTTCTAAGGATTATCTCACCTAACTGCTGGAAAAAGCGGAACCTTGGTGATCAAAGCTTTGATACTGACTTTTTGATTGATAAGGATGTTAGCACAGCAGTAGATGTTATTTAGCCATTGATGTTTTATTTTCAGCTTTAAAAGAGGAAGATCACATACAGAAGAATAATAGCAGATGCTTTGAGCATGTGAGTCCATGTTGTTTCTAATTAAAGAAACATGATGTGCACATGCTACGTAAGACTGTCTATCATACAAGATGCCAATCCCAGAATTGTACTGTATGCCTTAAGGATAAGAAGGGTGCACTGTCCTAAAATAGAGATCAGAATGGCTTTATGACCTTTGACCTATCCTTTTTGTGGGCTACTATTTAGTAAATAGATAACAATAAATTAGATTTTCTATTTCGAATCTCAATGGAAGTGTAGGAAAGATGAGTCAAACAGTATTATGTTGTATTGAATGTGAGGCAGAGAAAGAAAAAGGCTTGGCAGAGCCAAAGCTAATTAGTTGAAAGACTGAAATTGGAAGCCATATTCCAAATGCCACTATCATGTGTGTTCTAATTATTTATATATGCCCTATGAAGCAGAATCAATGCACGGTTCTTATGTTGATAATGTATTTGATTTATCTCTACATTTAAACAATAATTAGGCTGTTTTAGGATAATTTTTCTGATCTCCAATGAAAAGTGTTTCTCTTTAATTAGAGGTACTGTTAAGAGCTGGACTTTTGTGAGAGTGTTCCCTATAAATTCCAGGATTTGTAGGTTTGAGCATGTTATTTGTTACAGCTATTACCATCCTCTCTTTTTTCATGAGTTCTCTCCCTCTCTATTAATCTGTTCTAAAGACGCATCCTTAAACAACACAGAGAATCAACCTGTCTGACCTGACACAAGACAAACCACAAACCCCATTTCTGCTTTCCTCTAACCCATGGCCACAATAGTTTCCCAAGTAATTTAGATTTCTCTATTAAAAGTCTTCAAGATTTGCAATGCTATCTCTATTTCATCCTAGTTGAAAACTTTACTGACCACTAACATAATAAGAACAAATTTCCTGATTTTATTGACTTTGTAGTAGTGTGTGTGTGTGTGTGTGTGTGTGTGTGTGTGTGTGTGTGTGTGCTTTAGGTATGTGTTTATGTGTGTACATGCCTCTGGATCTTTGAATTTATAAAAGGCAGAGGTCAATATTAGGTATCTCCTTCTTTCACTCTACATCAGAGAATTTTGTTTCTATGTTTTAGAAGAGTACCCCACTGAACATGAAGCTCACTGATTGGCTATTCATTGGCTAGACAGGCAAGCATCAAGTGTATCAAGTACCAGTATTCTCCTGTTATAACCTCATAGCTCAGAGATTGCAGACATAAACTCCCATGCCTGAATTTCTACTTGATTTGACGCAATCTTAATTCAGAACTTCTTGTTTGTAGACCCAGCATCTTAGCCAACAATCTTTTGTCTCAGGGCCTCTACTGACCTCTGTGTCTGATAAACTTATATCCCCTGAACAACAATATGAAGGCCACTTTCATGTGACTGCTTTAGTTTTTTTGCCATCTGATAGTATGGTCTATAACAAACTGTACAGAAATCTTATTTTAAAAATTATACCAGAAAGTTTAACTTCTGTGTAGTTTTGGTACAATTTCAACAATACTTGGCTGCTAGTCAAAGAGGACCAACATGGCATTTCAGGACTGGCTCTCTGCATGGAACCATAGGCACTACATATAGTAAGAGTTTGATTGCATCCAAAAGAGCTGGATGCTAGGACAGGAAGCTTTTTGTGTAGTGACAGTAGACTGAGCTTACTTGTGGGAATGTCATATGGTGAAATCTATTTGGTAATTATATTTCAACCAACTTTGTATCCCACGTACTGGGAAATGTTCCAGAATCTTCTGAACCTGGAAAAGTAGTTCTTTCTTGTTTTGATCTTTTAGCATTCATCCTGTACCCTCTATTGACTAAGCTTGGCTTGTGCCAGCTGGCATGGGAAAGACTAGAGTCCAGCTTCAATGGCACAAAACAAGAGCCAAGAAGTACAGATTTGGAATGGAGAAAAAAATAAATTGGCAAAACATATAGTTTTAAAAATGTCTGCTTTGAAAAAAAAAGCATTAACGTGATACACACACAGCTGTTTGTTGCTCTTTAACAATAGTTTGATTGGGTACCGTGCTTACCAAATAGGTGAAAGTCTGCTAAAATAAAATAGGCACTTAATGGAATCACAAGACAGTAAAGGTAATTTCTGAAATGTATTGTTTGTTGGAACCAAGGTTTCATATACTTTGAGTTGTTGCATAAGCACTACTGGCCTTACATCTGGAAAATGAATCACATCAGTCTCTGTTGTAACATCTGCTCCAGTGATTGTTGTTTCTTTTGCTGTGTATTTCTTTACCTGCAATGGACATTTGTAATCAATGAGATTCTCAGATCTTTCTAGAAACATAGACGAATTATGTGATTCTCTTTGTCTGGCCTCATATTTGCAAACACTGTTACAACAAGACAGCCTGAGAATTGAAGCCTTCTGAATTCTCAACAATAATTTGCTGAGTCATGCTGTGTTTTACATGTATTTCAGTTGTGACATGAGGAAATTAGAAGGTTGTTGGGCACAGGTCAAGGATGTGGTAGAAAGAAAATATGAAACAAAGAAAAGAAAGAAAAGATAATAAACACTACATGTTTTCAAATAAGACGCCATTGTTGATATGATGTGGGTAACATCAGCTAACAATAATACATTAAAGATATCTGAATTTTGGGTAAATGCTTTTAAAAAATCAGACATCATATGAACACTAGACTATTCAAGTTACTAAAAATTCAATGTTCTTTTTCTTTTTTAAATAGGTTCCAATTACCTGTAACCAATATAAACATTTAAAAAAATAGGTCTATCATTGCTGAAAATATATAACTATATAACTGTTTTAAAAGATAATATGTGTTTAAGAGAAAAAATATTATAATATTATATAAGACGCTAAAAATGATCCAATAACTAATCTTTCAAATTTATTATTTCAAGAAAAACTGGTAGAAAACAGACATCAGCAATCACATGCTGGGGTTTGGAGAAAGAAGGAGAGAAGCAAAGTGGGAAGGGGAGGAGAAGGGGAGAGGAAGGAGAAAGGATTCAGGGGAAAGGGTAGAAGAGTAGAGGGAGGGGGAGTGAGAAGAAGGGAAGATGGACCCTGCAGCAGTGGGGGTAGGGAGCACTTAACTGGCTGCTTTCCTTTCCTATCAAAAGTCCTTCATGTGAGATTCCTAACCTTCAGTTCTTGCTCTAGCATGTGATTATACTTTTTGTGTGTCAGGGGCTTGGGGAAAATGAAGGATTAGCATCTTACCTCTGAGTCAGAAAGTTAATTAAAGAATGTGCTTATAAAATAGAATAATGAATTATTTAGCTGATAACAAACATGATATAAAATTCCATTTATTGGCTCATCAATTCAATTTGGTTAGTTTAGAATTGTATAAATTCTTTTTTTTCATGGGCATACAAATAATCTGGCACTTGCAGATTTATTCTTAAGCATTCCATTTGTGTCCCCTGAGCATGTATTTCTCTTTTAGATCTTATGAAATACTTTTAATACTTGAAGTATAATATAGTTTGATTAAGCATACAATGTACATGGCTTCTGGCTCAAGAATAACTCAAAATTTGACCTATTCTTGTATCTCTTCTTTCTTCCTCAACCTGGAGCTGCCTAAACTTTGATGAAAAATGCACTATTAAGATAATTGTAATCACCCCTAATAAGGGGACCAAATTGTTAAATGCAAATAACTTCAGACAAACTTCCACTGGCTTATCTCTTTAAGAATGGAACCATCTAATGGTTTAAAATTATACATGGTTTTTGGTGCTTCATTCTTAAAATTCATTATTAAGCTAAGTGTTTCTCAGTTTCATTGTTGAAAATATATGTTGGAGTAGCATATATTCTGTAAAATATTTTGGATTGCTTTACATGTAGACCTTTAAGGAACCAGTTATCAGCTCTGTGTACAAAGTTTGAGTTAGGTTTCTTCAGAAGCACTGTTCTCCCTTCCTGGTAACACCCCATGTGCAAAGGACAAGCTCATACTCCATTTTGCCTAGTACTGTCTCAGTTTAAGTACGTGGGTACCTCTTCAGTCTATGGGGTTTTCTTTTTCCTTTCAAACTGGTTTACATTCAGAAAGTAGGTGACCCACTTCTCTACTAATGCACACAACAATATAAATGTTTTCTCTATAGGTTGTGTTAACTCAGTGTAAAACGACTATCATGACTCTTCAATTTAAATGCAGTTGTTCCCTTGTTCTCCCTCCCCAGCAACCTACACTGTCATTTCCATTACCAAGGGCACTTTCAGAAAAGAAAATCACTGGGGGATTCTGCAAATTCAAACACTGCTTTATTACAGTAGTGACATTGTGTAATGCAACCATCAGTTCCTGTGGTGTGGTAGAAAGAATTCTGAATAATACCTGATGAAGCTGTGACTTTAGAGAATTTCAGTTTTAATTTTAAACTGTTTTTTTTAAATTTGTGTGTTTGTGTGTGTGTGTGTGTGTGTGTGTGTGTGCATGTTTGTAGTTGTGTTCCTGTTTGTAATTGTGAATATGTCCAAGCCACAGCATGAATGGGAAGGTCAAATGAAAGCATTATATCAATCCTTGCTTTTTACTTATCTCTTGGAAAAGCACAAACCCTCAAACACTACCACATCTGACTTCATGTGGGTTCTGGGGATTCGAACCCACATCTCCATACTTTCATAGCAGGCACTTTACGCACTGAGCTGTCATCCAAACCCCAAGTTTGGTTGTTTTAATCATTTATTTCCTCTCATTTACTTCAGTAATAATAATTCTGGTTTGAAATTAAACTGTTGTGTCAGATACTATGTTGACATATAATCAGTGATTAAATCCTGGTAGCAATTATGTGATTTATTTCCTCATTTTAGATAGTTAAATAATTGTAAAAATCAGTAGAAAAGAAAAGTTTTCTTTTCAACTTCTTGAGGAGAATAAAAAGAAGTAATTTGGGAGAGTTCAAAGTTGAACTTCATCCTGGGCAGTGGTGACACAGGCCTTTAATCTCAGCACTCAGGAGGTAGAAGCAGGTTGATTCTACATTTGAGGCTAGCCTGGTCTTCACAGTGAGATCCAGGAATACCTGGGCTACATAAATAAGCCTTGTCTTAAACACACACACACACACACACACACACACACACACACACACACACACCTAGAAATTAGCATTTGTTTCAGACATTTATAAACATGTATTTTAAAACATCCAGACCATTAGAATTAATGAAGGAGTCAAAAACCTAAAATATCTTACAAAGTTATTTTACATAATTGCCTTTGAATATTATAAATTGGACAAGTTTATAATAAACAAATTTAAAACGATTGTTTTATGATATAAAAATGACTTGTTGAAAACAATTTCTTCATCTCACCAACAAAGAAATAGATACTTTAAGAAATATTTATTCTTTTAATTCAAGGTATAATTTAGTGTACTTTTATATCAGTAAACTATTAACTCAATAAAATAACACTCATAACCTTCTTTTGTATATCTATACAAGACAACCCAACTTTGATGTTTTTTAGTCTGAGAAAACCATTTGTGAGATGCAACTTATGTTGAAAGGAAGTTCTAGAATTAAAGACAGTTGTAACTGCAAATGACTACCTTTCAGGAAGATCACACATCTTACTATGTATCATACTTTGAAGTTAAAAACAGAACTCACCACTGAGGAATGAATTCAAGTCCTGATCTTCCTCATGAGTCTGAGAACCTCGCTGTCAATACCTCTGAACACTTTCAGAATTCTTTCATTGTAAAGTCTTAGTTTTGAGCATGTATGTTATTGTAGAGATTACATGGGACTCAAATAGCTGAATGTATTACTCTGGGGAGGGAATCTGGATGAAGAATTGGTGCTCCAAGTTGCCACATGGCTATGCAACATTTTCCAACATTGTGAAACTCTTAAAAATGACTGTGGATATAAATTGCTGTGAAATTAATCAAAGCAACTAAGCTTGTAACTCAAACCTTAACATTTCCATAGCAGATTGCCATTTCAGTCGTTGTTAAACAAAGGCAGTAAGCACTGAAAAAAAAATCATCCTTAGGAGACAATGGAAAGTGCTCTTTTTAATGCATAAACATTCCTAACATCAATCACGCACTAAAAGCTCTTGTCAGACCTGTTGATTTTCAGACTTATGACAAAATAGACAAGTGGAAAGCATCTGTCTAATGATGCCAACTACTTATTCTACCTGCTTCTTGGGATTGTTGTGAGGCTCTTAGTGAAATAATGTATGTAAAGTTTCTTTATATGATAATCATAAAGTGATAAATATAAAACTCATTTGCTCAATTAAAGTTAATATTGTATACCTACCACATGCCAGTCCATGTCTTAGACATAGCAGACTACATTGTTTTAACTCTTTCTGTTAGGTTAATGTCTATCTATCTATCTATCTATCTATCTATCTATCTATCTATCTATCATCTATCTATCTATCATCTATCTATCATCTATCTATCTATCTATCTATCTATCTATCTATCTATCTATCTATCTATC
>JANHMN010000011.1:55167275-55201698 GCA_030674055.1 Rhabdomys pumilio | reverse complement strand
GCAGAGGGCAGAGGGCAGAGGGCAGAGGGCAGAGGGCAGAGGGCAGATGGCAGATGTGGGATGGGGGAGTTTGTGGAGGGGTTACTGGGAAGTGGGATATAATGGAATGGGGGATGGTGGAGGGGGTAAGCAGGAAGTGGAATATCATTTGAAATGTAAACAAATAAAATGATTAATAGAAAAAAGAAAACAATTTTCTATAATCAAAAAATTATATCTATATTTTTATATTTACTAGTTTCAAGATAGACAATCATAATTACTTCTGCCTCTGTAGGCTGAAGGTTCAGGGGAAAGCTTTCAAACTTAAGAATTTGAACCCAGGCTGGCCAGTGGTGGCGCACGCCTTTAATCCCAGAACTTGGGAGGCAGAGGCAGACAAATTTCTGAGTTGGAGGCCATTCTGGTCTACAGAGTGAGTTCCAGAACAGCCAGGGCTATACAGAGAAACCCTGACTCAAAAAACAAAAACAAACAAACAAATAAACAAACCCGAAAAACAACAACAACAGAAGAACCCAGGATATCTTCTGAATTTTATAAGTCATAGTATTGCAGACCAATAACATTTCACATACCCATCTGCCTCACCTATCCTAATAACAGTTAGAAGTATATACATTAGATTGATGAAGTCCGGTGTTTGATCTAACTCTAGGCATCCAGCATTTATGCTCTGTTAGCAATAAGATCAGTGAATACCAACTATAAATTCAAAGGAGAAGTTAGTAATGTTAGGCCACTTAATGACCTTTAAAAACATAATATTGCTATAAAATGTATCAAATCAAAATTTAAAAGATAGTCTCATGAGAAATGAATAAAGAAATGACTGAGATTGGGAAATCCATTAAAAATGGGTGAGCAAGATATAGCATTCTAATTGTTCTTGTTACTTCTATAAGGGGAAAGGTAATACTGAATGTTACTGTTAACAGGATGGGATGCCTGATAAAATTCCAGAATTGGGAAAGTTATGCTGGCATCCACAATGAACCTTAACTTAACAACAAGGTTGGGGTTGTGGCAGTAACTTCTAATAGGCAAGCTCTCATTGGGATAAATGTATAATGGAACAATTGCTAATGATTTGTCATAAATCACTGCTATTATTTGTCATTGTTTTCTGGCGGTTAATTGAACAGTCTGAGAACAGATACAGGGCTAGAGACCTATAGACTGTGTGTCTTTAATTTAATATTGACCTGCCGAGTGACAACAGAAAACTAACTGTTGCTTGGGAGGACTTCCAGAAGGTGAAAGAAACACTGCCCATTGTTTAGAAAGTTTATAATAAGATTAATTTACCAATGCATGGAAGAATACAAGGAAACTATACATGATAAATATAGTGATACAAGTTATATTAACTACACCTCAGATTACCTATTTTTATTTAAAGCTACCTAAAATAGTTGAATTAGACATTTCATTTACTTCTACCTACCTACCTTCCTTCCTTCCTTCCTTCCTTCCTTCCTTCTTTCTTTCTTTCTTTCTTTCTTTCTTCCTTTCTTTCTTTTTTCTTTCTTTCTTTTCTCTCTTTTGTTTGGATTTGTTTTGTTTTGTGAGAACCTCATAATATAGCCATAGCTTTACTGTAACTCACTATGTAGATCAGGCTGTCCTTGACCACAGAAATCAACCACATTCTGTCTCCACTGTGCTGGGATTAAAGTGTGATTATAGGTATGTGCCAACACTACTGGCTTTAGATTCTTTGTATTAAAGCTTCTGAATCAACAGTTATGACCAAATTTTATAGCAAATGATTCACGTTCAAGATATATATGCATTAAGCATGACGTTTTTTAGTTAGTTTTTAGAAACAAAAGATATTGATACTTTATTCCCTTTGTTATTTTAAAACATGAATTATTTAATCTAAAGAGTAGTTTAAATTTTAGTAAAGTAGTAGGCATAGCCTTTCTGTAAATCTATAAAGTTGTAAATAAAAGCATTTTAAAAATAACATATCACATGAATATTATAAAATATAGAAATGGTATATGTTAATAAAATATTAAAAATTATCCGTAAGGAAATAGAATTGGAAATTAAATTTGCTTTGTGATCTACAAAAACTAAATATACCTTCAGACTTTTTTTTTTCCAAGTACTACTTTGGCCTGTCTTAGCACAGAATGTGGCTAGAATACCTATTGATTAATTCATTCATCAGTACACATCAGAAGAGTGTCTTTCTGTAGCAGTTGGTAAATAATACAAAGTGTTCTCAACATACAGAAAATAAAAGGCTGGAATTCTTATCCTTCAATGGGAAATTTCGATCACACCCCTCCCCCAAGGCTCAGAGATCAGGGAGGAAAAGAAGGAGACAGATTCTAAGAGGCAGATATAATGAAGTATTACAGGTGTGTTTTCTGGATACACAAAGGAATTATGCATATGTACAGTATGCATTATTCATACTGTACCCAAGGCCTGTGCAAGCCTAGGCATAGCATAGAAGTTCAGGACTAGCATGAAATTCTACCCTTAGTTGTAGTCTTAACTGGCTTTGTTACTGGCTGAGAAAAGTGAAAGCACTTTTTGTTTGCTTTGTTTGGTTTTGTTTTTCCAGTGTATGACTTATAACTCCTTGTAGATCAATCCTTCTCTAGAAATGCCCTACACACAAAGTATTTCAGCACCATGAATTGACTTGGATTGGTCAATTTTTCCAGTCAAAATGGGCAGAAAATGGTCAAAAATGAGAGAAAAATCAAGCAAACAAACATGAACAAAACAAACCAAAATGAAAATATAAACCAGAAATATAATGAGTAGAGACATGGGGCTTTAGAAATTTAGTGTGAAAATGTCTCAGGTATTAAAATATAATTTAGAAATATTTGTAAAAGTTGCTTTTATTCTCCAGATGCAATTGTTGTTTTAGAGGCTTACTGCTGAATAAACTCATCTTTCTCAACTGTGGCAGACTAGTTCAACCCAGTTGTTCTGCCTCAAACTTTTCTCCATGCTGACTGATTCAATCTGGCTTCTCTCAGCTTCTAACTGAATTGCTCTGCTTGACCTCAAACTATCTCTAGCAATTGATCTAATTTCTGGCTTCTTATTATATGGCTTCAATTGTCTCTACACAAACTCAAGAGTAAACTCAATTCTACTATCCTGACTGAAAGACCTGAACAAAATTGAACATGGAACTCAACTCTACGCATCTGAACTGACTGATTCTCTCTCCTTGTACTCCTCTCAAGTAAACTCTCTTCTCTATTTGTTGGGCATATACCATCTCTGACTCATTTTATCAGATCTTTGTGATTAGTTCTTTTTGTCTCTCAGTGAGACATTATTCGTTGGTATTAAAGGTGTGTGGTATGTCTGCATTCTAGGTATATCACATTAACCTAGAAAGTTTTTAGATGCCCTTGCCAAAGCAGCCATGTTGCAGGATTAAATGTCCTCGACAAATATTAACCATCAGAAACATGAAATCTACTTTTTATATTTTTTTAACGATAAGCCCTGTCTGGTCACTTGTAAATGGACCCCATTGTTTTTTCATATCATCCCAGAATTTCTTTTTGTTTTATTTTATGAAGCATATTTAGTAGATGACTTTAATTTCTTCTTTATTCTAAATGACATACTATGTGAAAAGCAATCTAACACTTCAGCATATCATGTTGGTAAATGGCAAAAACAAATAAACAAACAAACAAACAAACAAACAAACAAAACCCAACAAAACAACATAATATCAGTATTAGAATACTATAAACTGTATAGCTGACCTCAAAAATCAGTTCTCCTTTGATGTGAAAAACTTCAGAATGAATGACTTTTCAAAATTTTTGCATGAGTAAAATTTTATAATGGACAAATATACAAACATAACAGACAACATAAAGTGTGGGCTCATTACAATAGCAGAATTCCCAATCATATAATTCTAAGTAATTATAATAATTACTAAATATTCATACTCCATTTTATAATGGAATATCCACAAACAATTTGATTGCTTAGCATAACACCAAGAGAGCAAATCAATATAAAATTTGAAACTAAAATCAATAAATGTTAATTATGTGAAGAAAGTTATCCATATTATATCCCTTTATTCTTGACGGTTATTCAATAAAAATAACTGATAATTTTGACTTTCAGGACATTTATTAAAATTTTCTGTATTAAGGGAGGAAATACACTAAACTCACTATGATTTTTCAGTATATCAGAAACATTTTCCTTTGTAAGTATGGCCTGTATCCTGGCAATATGTGACTACTCCATAGCAACCCAAAGCACTAACATCTTTTGTTGATAATTCAATTATTTATTTTTGCTTAATAGATAGAATGATGCTTAGAAATATGACATAAGTAGAGTGTAAAAGACTGTGTTGAGAACTCCCAGATGATGGTTATGATGAGGATGAGGATGATGATGGTGATGATGATTGTGGTGGTGATTCTACTCAAGGAAAGAAGTGTTGAGGAATGTCAACTTATCCAATTGCTCATCCATAAAGTATTTGATCCATATTTACTTATTCTATAAATATTAAAAACTATTTTAAGTGATGATCCAAATGATAGCAAATAGAATTATGATACTAAACACCAGACAAAAGAACACTATATTTTAGTTAGCAAATATTTATTACTGTGTTTGTAATTGACATTCAATAATTTTTTTTTTCTTTAAGATGTCATCTGGACAACGAGCTGAGCTCTCCACCTGTAATTCATTTGTTGTCCCTTGAATTGTATAAGAAACCCTTCTAATATTCACCTGGGTCTGTCATTGTGTTTTGAATTAATGAGTTTTCTTACTTTGAACAGATGGTACATGTTGTTTTACGTGAAGTGAAGTCATCTTGATTTAGAAAATATCAGCTGGGTGAGTCATTCATCTCTCACACAGCCTGGTGTCTCCACACCCACTCTACTCTTATCTTCAGGCAGCCATCTCTTATTTTCTAATAATTACTAGAAGCTTCCAATGAAAGATATGGTTATTTATTAGCACTGAGATTTTCCACTTAGTATTGGCTATATTTGTATTTCATTCACTGCTACGTATCATAAACATCACAATATGAAACTATTGGCAAAATAAAGCCACCTTTTCATTTGTCAGCAATAAGATGTTTTGTTTGCTTCATTGCTTCTGTGTCAGTATTATACTAAAAGAATAAGTAAGACATAATTTCAGAATAAAATCTTTTCATAATTTCTGTATTTGCAAGTAGGTGTAAAGCCTAGTTGGATGAACACTGCAAAGTTATACTACATTATTCGTCCACTAATTTGCCTTTGAGCTATTGTCATCCTCTCCCTCATTTCGCTAACCCCTCAGAGGCTCTGTTTATTTGCAGTACCAATGGAAAATGCAGTTTCTCAACTTGAGTTGCCTCCCCCACTTTCTGAGATGATGATGATTATTAATCAATTATGAATTTATGAGAAAGAAACACCTGGCACACTTCCATAAACAAATAGGTATCCTGTGGTTTTAAGAACAGCTGAGAGTATTTTAGAGGGTCAAGTCGTTCTGTGAGTAAAGCTGTCTTCACAGTTTGACTTTCTCTGAATGCCTGTCTCTCATAAATATGCACCTCTCCACCAACACCCATTTAAATATGCATACACTATTTGTTTACTTATGAATTTATTATCAGGCAATGTGTCAAAGTCCACGATGAGACAAAAAAATATAAAGCCACAAAAGCCTATTGTAAAAGAATATAACACAACATTAAAAACACAAGAGTATTTTTTTAAAAAAAGATTTTGAGAAATAATGTTGCTCCGTCATAATTTTTAACTCCCACAATGAAAGCAACATTAAACTGGAAATTTTTTGACTAAAGAATCATTGCAACTGAGGTTACTTCAGACCTTCAAGTCAACAGCAATATTTGGTTTCGGGTGTGAGCCCCTTAGAAAGAAGCACACTCCCAAGTATCTGTACTTGCTCTTCCTCTTTTTTTTTTTTTATTTTAATTATGTATGTGAGTACACTGTAGCTGTCTTCAGACACTCAGCAGAGGGCATCAAATCTCATTACAGATGGTTGTGAGCCACCTTGTGGTTGCTGAGAATTGAACTCTGGACCTCTGGAAGAGCAGTCAGTGCTTTTAACTACCGAGCCATCTCTCTAGCTCTTACCTGCTCTTTCTGACCTATTTCCCTGACCTTGACTTCACTTCTCAGAAAAATTCTATTAGTATGCTTCCACAGTTAAAGGTGGTTCAATTTTAAACAAGTACTGTGATTTTATTTCTACTTTTTGATATAGTCTATATATTTCTGCCTCATTTTCTTTAACTGCAGATTTCTTTCATATGCTACCCAATCCTAGAAGACTGTGTTGCTTTATAAAGTACCTACAAGACGTCCAAGGTGAAATACTATACATTGCAAAACGTTGCTAAATAGTAACAGTTACGAGGCAAAAAAATATACTCTATTGTGTTTATAAGGACTGAATATATATGTAAGAGATATTAATTTTAAATAATATAATTAAATAGCTTTTGAATTTATTATTTCCTGCTTTTTTGTTATTTTCAACGTGACAAATGAAGTCCTTTAAATCACACATGTTACAAACATCGTATTGACCTTGGATGGCAGTGCACTGCAATTTCAGTTTGTTGATACTCTTTCTTCCCTTTTAGAAAAATTTTGTCACTCACAATTTTGTTTTCTACACTTTGAGGCATTCATCCCCAAATAGCCAGTATCCTAATATAGTTCTTCAATAATGAAAATAAGAAAATCGGCAAAATAATGCTTATTAGCCCTAAAGCGTAAGTTTAAGTTAAGGTCTATGTTTACTTTTGAAGTGTTTAAGTAACAGTGTCATTCAAATTTGAAGAAGCTCTGTTCCTCTCAGGCCTGACATAGGTCAATGCCATTGTCTAAATCATGATGCACTTTCTCTCCATCTTTTAATTTGCTTTAAAAAAAAATAAAGTTAGAAAACGACAGTAAGATGCATGATAGAAATGGGGGGAAAAAGATAAAATTCATAAACATTCTATCCTTTTAAGTTTAAAGCAATACTAACTTTATACACACTTTCTTCTTAGAGACTGCTTAACCTGACAATACTGATTATTAACTCTTTCACAAACATTATAACCTTCACTGTAAGAATGTAATACAGAAATTTTAAACATTTCCACACATATTATAGGTGGCCCACAACATGCTGTCCTCATCATACAGTTAAAGCTGTGCCCAAACACATGAGACATAGAAATGTCTTTTCTGAGCCCACCCAATACGTCTAGCAGAGGTACTTTGGGTACTATGGACTTGGTTCCTAGATGTTATTGAGTACGGTTATACTGTGGTATCCACATCATTTTAGCTTTCCTTGCTCTCAGTATTGTAAGATTCTTTTCATTAGTCAATAAGCAGTGAAGAATAGTAAGACATCACTTATATATGTGCCAAATATTCATATGCATAATATATATGTACCTACACACAAATATATATAGACATATGTGAGGAAATTTTTTTAACACCTTGTGAATTCTAAATGGTTAATGTATTTTATTTTATTTTATTATTATTTTTTTATTTCCTCAACATTTCATCTTGTGTTTTTGTTGCTGTTGCTATTTGGTGGAATGCTTGTTAATGAAATTGAATTTTTGGCACAGTCATTTCTAAGATTTCTTCTAACTTTAATTTGTTCTTTCCAGCTTGATTGAGGTGTCAGAGTAGTGGACTGATCCCAGTGGTCAATACATTACAATTTCCTAGGTAATAAGAGATGCTATGATCCTGCTCAGCTGACAGAGTGAGCACTGATGGCTCCTGAGAAAGATAATGGTCTGAGCCTGCAATGTTTTGGTCTGCACATTGTTTCAGTCTGAAGTGCCTGACATCTTCAGCCTCCAGAAAAACTCTGGGGTTCTCCATGTGCCACTACTCTGATACGGATCACAACAAACAATATAACCAACCCAATGTTACAGGTGAAGCAATTTTAGAGAATTGGCAGTTTTTAGAAATTGAAAATGTACTTGACAGCAATGCATTGCTTCTGTGTAAGGAGAAATGAAATCTGATGGATGAAATACAATGGCCAATGCTTTCAATCAAAAAGAACCCACAGCAATATTCACCCCCTCATTATGCCTTTCTTGAAGGATTCTATACTGTAAGGCACACTCTATTCTTTTCTTACATTTATTCCTGTGTGTTTTCATTTCTTGAGAAATGAAACTGTAATTTCAGGAAGGCCCACATGCTCGAATTCTCCCAAGGCTGATCCATCAGATACATTAGACAGATAGGTTTTACTCTTTCTTTCCATATATTAGGCTTTTTATTGGGACTTAATGACACGATTTCCATATGTAGATTCTTACCTTTCTGCCTGGTCTTCACTGTTTCTTCATTAACATATGCCATTCTTGAACCATTATTTGGATCTCATTATCTGTGAAGAGTTTCAATATGAGGGATTTTTTTCAAGTCTAATGGTGCTTTAAAAATTTCAGGCACACCGACTTGATGTTCATCTAAATAAGGAAAATCTGTATCTCTGAGTCTTATTCTTTCACATAAATATCATATATTACAATTTGGATAGCTTTTTGGAACAGAGGTCATTTTTTGACAAGAGTTAAATATATCAAAGAGGCATTCTAAAGAAAACAAAAAATATTGCAACTGAGGGAAGGATAAAAAAAAGAGAGAGAAGGAAAGAAACTGGATTTCCTTTGTCTCTGAGAAGCTCAGATGTTGTCAGCAATGTGGGATGACTTTCTTCTTGGTGCTTCTCATTGAAACATTAAGGCTTTTGAACTTTGCCCTAACAGATATTGTTAATGGATTGGATGAAAGACTCTTGATTTCTTTTCCTTGGCTTGGTAAAAATGTACTCTTTCTTAATAGTAATCAAATGATTTGGTTGTTATTTCAGTAGGTCTTGGAATCATTGAATAATTGAGAAAGCTGTCAGAATATTTATATTTTAAAACTCAAAGCAATCCACATCATTATTCTTTCAAGAAAATGAGACAAGTTTATCCAATAGGTATGACATACACCTTATGTTGTAACTCTGGGATCTGCAAAACAGGTCTGGGTTTTCAATGCATTTGTGAATTATTTTACAGATATAAGACTGGTGTTAATAATCAAGTTCATATAAGCTGAATTTCTTTCTAATTTAACAACCAATGTGCTATATTTTCTGAAAGCTAATAAAATGCTTCCAGAATCACAAAACATCAGAGTTGGTGGAAATCTTCTATTTTAATTCTTAAGAATGTTCCTCTTTCCTCAAAATATGGTGTATTTCAGTTTATAACTATGTTTCAAAAAAGGTGGTTTTAAAATTTTGATACAAATTACATTTTTAAATAGTTATTTTAAGTTTATTTGTGTAGCACCACAAAATCTTCCTACCAAATGTGCCATTATATTCCATAATAAGGATAATGGACAAGAAAAGTATACAATCTAATAGCAAATAGAAGCAAGGTTCATCTTGTTTATGAAGAAAGTACGATTATTTTGATTTGAAACCAACTTAAAACTTCGAAAGAGTATTTTTTTTGGTAATTTGTATTTCTTACTTATTTTGCATTTCTCACAGAAATGGGAAAGCAGGAATTTGTAGTATTCTATTTTTCTTCTGAGAATTAATCATTATAACTATAAGTGTTTCTATGCATGGCTGAGGATTTGAGCATTAGTATCAGTGAGATAGCTCAGGAAGAAAAGCCATAGAGTAACATAGATAAAGCACAAGCCTGTGTTGAATCCCAAGTAAGTCACAGGGCAAGGAAGGGGAGGTCAGAATTAGAATGTTTCTTCTGACCTCCACATGCACGCTCTGGTAGGCTTACACACACACACACACACACACACACACACACACACACACACATCAAACACAATAGGACTAAACAAAATTTGAGACTTTGAAAATGATTTCATGACTACAAAATGTTTAGTATGAAGAGCCATTGTATATCAGAAGATATGATACTGTTTTATCCAAAAGAGTTTGAGAAAAAATTGAATTCCCTTTGGTCTAGTTATACTTTTGAGGATAAATTCTGGAAGAAAAAATAACAAAATCAACAGAAGGCCACAACTTGGACAAAACATTACTTTTTTAAAATGAAGAAAATTTCTAAATCTTCTTATGGCTATTAGATTAGAAAACGATTTTTTCTCATGCCTATATCTGGCTACTCATGTAATTTATATATATATATATATATATATATATATATATATATATGATTGCTTGATATATAATATATATATATATAATTGCTTGTTTGCTCATAAAGATAACAAGAAAGAAAAATTATTTATTTCAAACTTTCAAAAAAGATTTCCTCTTCATTACCACCTTGCCTTTTAAGAAGTTACTGAAAAATATCAAAATACTATGGGGTAGACTTTTTATATTGAAATCTAAAATTTAAAAATTTCAAATACTCTCCTTTTTCTTACATTTTTCTTGAAAGCTTATTGTCCATAATGATGGATAATACAGTTTTACCAGAATTGTATATTAAATACTTAGTTAAAAATGTATTACAATCACAGGTTTCTTCTTTTACAATCAATGCAACCTAGTTGGGACTATAGTGTTATCATCTTTTCAGACAGAAGTATTGATGGAATTTATTGATGTTTTGACAAAGTCTATTTTGTGGAGTACATTGATTCTATTTAATTGTCTAGTCACATTATGTCTTTAGATTACTTTTGAAACATAAGAATTTAACCTAAAAGAAATCTTAAATTTGGATAGGACAGTTTTTTACTATAGTGTACCAAAGGAAAAACAAATTGTGTGTGTGTGTGTGTGTGTGTGTGTGTGTGTGTGTGTGTGTGTTATGATTTATAGTCATTATTATTCCATGAAAAGTATTGCTCAGATCAGGGACCTATATGGAGGAGCTAGGGGAAGGACTGAAGGAACTGAAGGAGATGCCAACCCTATAGTAAGAACAATAATATTAACTAACCAGACCACTCAGAGCTCCCTAAGATTAAATCACCAACCGAAGAGTATACATGGAAGAATCTATGGCTCTAGATACAAATGAAGCAGAGAATTGCCTTATTTGACATCAAGAGGGAAGGGCCTTGGTCCTGTGAAGGCTTGATGCTCGACCATATGAAGATGCTAGAATGTGAGTTGGCAGTGGGTGGGTGCATGGGTGGGTGAAGAAGCACCCTCACAGAGTTAAAAGGGAGGGGGGAGAAGGGAGAGAGGATATGGGGGGATTGTGTAGGGATCACCAGGAAGGGGGCTATCATTTGAAATGTAAACACAGTGATTAATTTATAAAAAGTATTGCTCAGATTATCAGGTCAAGTAAAAGGAAGAACTGAACAACTCATATGCACATACATTGTGTATAGCAAGGAAATAGTCTTGCTTCCCACTAGAAGCATCCTAAATACTTTATATCCTGTGAGGAAAGATACAATCATGCATTTGCAGTTTATCCTCATGACCAGTGTTAATTACTGATTCATTTGGCATCACACTGGAAGGAGGATGTTCTACACACAGTGGATGCACTGTAAGTACATTGTTTTCTATGCCAACGATGGGCTGTTAAAAATGTATATCTAATTTCTAATATATAGCATCTATAAAGTAATAAGGGAAAGAGATATAATTCTCAGGGAAAATCATGATATTAAATTTGACTACACTGCTGCTTCCAAGATTCCCAATAACCTTAGGGAAACTTTCATCTTCAATGGCAAATTATAACATTAACATAAAATAATAATATTCATGAAAGATTCCTGACATCCTCTTCCAGGCTGCCTCTTCCCTATGGATTTACATATCCTGTTGATGTATTATGAGATAACTGCTTTAGAGCTAACTAGTTCAGAGTAGCCTGTTCAACATGAATAACTTACTCATTTCTGCAGAGCTACACTCGCATTCCGTTAGTTCTGCTATAGAATCCTTAATTTGAAATGAAGTTTGATTGTTTTAACTACAAAACATAAAAGAGCCCTGCACTACATCAAGACCTTTAATGGAAACTAATGGAATTTTTGGCATAAAATGGTAGAATTAATTAGATCCAGCAATGCACACTGTTTAACTGCGAGCCTGCCATTTTATCCTGATTTGAAGTCATACGTACTTAACAAAAGACATCGAGTTGATTGCACAAAGGAGCTGAACACTCTTTTCACATTCATTGTGTAAGTTATTATCCTCTGCGAAAAGATTATTGACTTTTCGTAAGGAGATATTATGGAGAGAAATGATTGCTACCAGGATGACTGGTAGAATTATGTATGAGATAAGTAATAACTCTAATTTCTCATCTGCTGAATAAATGGCTTTAATTTTAAAATACTAGGTACTGCAATGAGAGTTTTGCTGAATTGAGCAGAATTTCTAAACCTGTCTTTGCAATGTTATGGACACCGGATGTGAAACAATACAAATCCCCTTTGTTTATTTATATTAATTAAATATCCTATATTAACACAATTTCTTAAACCTTATTACTGCTTAAAATTAAATCTGAAAAAAATTCATGTATGCTTCTGTCTTAATAGTAAGGAATTTAAGGAATTTATCATATATATGAGGAAATAATAATTATTTAATTAATATTGGAGAAGAATAGCAAGTACACCTAATTTAGGATTTTAAAATTGTCATATTCATTTTCTACACCAATTTCTTTTCCACTACTATGATTTTTGTAAATAACTACTCAAATTTGCCTTACTATGAAGCTTATTATAGAGCACAAAATTTAAGGTCCCCCAGGTGTACTTTAGGTCCAGCAAATTTGATAACTCCCATTGTAAAATGTGAATATCCTCCTAATATAATTGTATCCCTTATATTAGACAAGGGTATACAAAGAATTCTCACAAAAAGATTATATAGAGGGTTGATATGACTTTTCAGAATGAAGCAATTAATGCGTTCCTTCTATCTCTCATATTCCCTGGTTTAAAAAACATGATGCTCGTATACCCTTTACTATGTATATATGCATAAATGTACATATATGTACATACATATTTATAATGTGTGCATAGTTATCTTCACAAATAGAACAAAGGGTTCCACATAAATAGGATAATTATTATTGCTATTTGCTGATTTTGTTACTCATTTTCCTTAGGAATATTTTGTATGTATGTAAGTTGACTTTTATTTCTTGGAGCTCATATAATCTGAATATTTAGGGCTAGAGAGGTGGCTCAGTAACTAAGAGAACTGGATGCTCTTTCAGAGGACACATATTTGATTTCCAACACCAAAATAATAGCTTACAACTATCTGTATCTCCAATCCAGGGAATTCAATGACCTCATCTAGCCTTCACAGGCACCAGGCATACACACACACACACACACACACACACACACACACATTCAAATATATATATATATATATATATATATATATATATATATATACATAACTCTTACCTACTACCAAGGAAGAGTCTTGCCTTTCTACAACCCCAAACTCAAGTAAAGTTTTCTTCTATAAGTTACCTTATTCATGATATTCTATAGTAAAATATCTATTATAAACGTAGATCCTTATTTTAATTTATGGGTGTGACTTACTCTGTTTACCATATTATTTGCTATTCTGATACATTTGAGCCAGTAACCACAGTTTGATTGAACTAAGAATATTAATCATGTAACTTCGTCACAGTTCAGTCTCTATGCCCAGAAGCTGTGAGCAAATCTACAAAGTGCAAGCTGTGCTCCTTCTCATCACTCCACAAGTTACTGTTTGAACAACAGGAGCGGTTCATTGTCAGGGACCAATTAACTTTGAAAACTATCAGTCATTGGCCATTGAGCATGCAATATTCAGTACCATGGGTTTATGTTGCTCCCCCAAGCAAGATACCTAGTAAACTGAGGTATCTGCAAAACTGAATAAACCAAAAAAATGACTATTGATCAAAAAGACAAAAATGCAGCAAGAAGACTTAGAAATTTCACATGGAAACTAGAGAAAGGTGAAATATAAATACCAAAAAGGAAGGACACAGAGTTAGACATTTCCTGAACTAACCCTAAGATCACCGTCATTTTCTCATAGTCTCTATGCTCCATTGTATCTCAAGGTCTTCTCCCATTTTCCTTGCTCTGTACTTTTTGGCTTGTCTAGTTTCATTTCTGTTTCTAGTGGGTTTTTTTTTTATTTTTTATTTTTTGAGCCTTCTCTTTTATATACAGAATTTATAAATTTATGTATTTCTTTGTCATAGTTCCTACTCTTCTAATTTTACATTTAGTAAGTAATTTAAATTTTTCTGTCTCAGTAAATTTGTGCACTTTCTCCTAACAAGTTTCCTAAAGATTTGCAAGGAAGATACTTGTCATTACTTTTTAAACATCGGGGTATTTTTCTAAACATTTCCCCTTTAATGCCTAATAATCATTTATTAAAACTAAGGAATGCTTTTAATAACTGAGAATATTCTTTGTCCATGTGGTAGCCATGACTATGACCAGATGATTGATTATTAATTAATTATATGGCCATTTGGGGGCATAAGAAATGTGCCCAGTTGGTGTTAGTGGTTTGAGAGGTTAGAATGTTTAGAACATGTAGCAATAGCTGGCAGAAATAAACCATGGCAGTAGGGTGGACTGGTGTGTGCACGAGTAGAGGGTCACCCACTGGAGCAAAGGAAATCTACCAGAAACAATGCACTCAAGTGGAATGAATGATTCTTCTTTCCTGAGGGTAGTCTTTTGTGATCATGACCTGGTCCACTTCTGGCTCGTTGTGCCCTCTTGTCTGCCAAGATGAAAGATGTGGTACATTCAAGCTCCTGCTCAATCAGATTAACTTATTCTATCACATCTTCTTTACCACTGAGAAGTGAATCTACAGAGTCATGTCCTCAGTATAAATCTTTCCTTGAGTTGTTTTTCTCAGATATTTACTGTTGTTACAATGTCAATATAATATAGAATGTTTATAACAAGAAATTCAATTTAATAGCAATGAGTTAAGAGTTCCTTTTCAAATATCTACCATTAAGACTTTGTGAGTATGTATCATGTCTATCAACAAGGTTAGAAAATGAGAGAAATTGGACCTGATTTCATTTATTCAATTTTTGATAAAGATTTTCAGACAGTAAAAGTTTCAAGATTTTATTCCCATTTTATTCTTTTATTTAATGTATAATTTTTTCCAATTTGTATTTTATCCATATGTACATAAATTATAAATTATTCTATCCTTATCTGATATAGAAGAATATTAACTTTTCCTTAACGATGATGTAGGCAAGGCATTAGTAAACTTTTTATGAAAGATGAAATTATAAAGATTTTGAAATTATTTACAAGATGCTTCACCACAGTGACTCAGGTAACAAAGAACCCAGGTAACAAAGTTACCTCCAAATCTGGACACTAAGTTTACATTGTATCTAGTGTTTTATGAGTTGGTTTAGAATCAGCACCCAAATGAAGAGATGGGTGTTTTCATATACATCATGTTGTTGCGTTTCTTTTTCTATACTCCCCTTTATGTCTTTCTGGCCCCTCCAAATGTCCTCTTCCTCCCCCTAAAGTCACTTTATTGTTTTCATGTGTCATACTTTTATCAACTCTTCTTCATTTCAGTCACTTAAGATCTCCCTTTCGCCATCCTGCAGTCTCCTTTTGTAAAATATTATCTCACAAAGTGATGCTCTCTACTTATTTATTTGTAGCAAGCACAGTATGACTAGGTTTCATTCTTAGTCCTCAACCATATTAAATATAAAACATAAAAATAAAAATAGAACTAACAATCTCCTATAACTTGTGGGCCATATGAGAAGATACTGGTTGCTTTCGTCTCACAGACTGTGATGGAATACTTATGAACATTTTTCGTTATTTTTATCAAGAAGTAAGCATTCAGTTCCTCCAAAGGCCATCAAGATCCCATATAAAATGATATAGTAGTACACAACCCACAAATGCCAAAGAAATGTAGCTTCTGGTGACATGCTTATAACAGTTTCTTTTATTAACATTAGGGTGCTAAATTTTAATCAATACTTATTAAAAATGGCAAATAAAATGGCCATTTCATTCCTTCTCAGATGTCATAAAGTTGTGAGTCGAAGACTAGCCAAAAGTGAATAGAGAGTTGGATAGCATATCCCGTGAGTCCATTTGTAAACATCAAAAAGTCACAAAAATATCCAAGGAATTTGGATCATGGCAAATGGTGTATCTCAAAGCAATCTGAAGATAGTTTGTTTTGTGCTCAGTTAGTATTTTCACAGACCATGTCTCATTTGCCCACACATGTTATGGAATCAACTTGACTTCTGGGAAGCAGAACTGTAACGAACCTCTCAGAAAATGGATCTGAACATCAGTCTAAAATAATCTAATATTGGCAGCAATATTAGGAAATTGATCACTGAGCTTCTCATTTAAATCTATCCAGACATTGGGGTAAAGAACAGATTTTTCTTTTATCTCATCAACCATCTCTCTTTTTTATCACTAGAAAGTTCTAATTCCATTATTAACAAAGCAGAGGCAGGGATGAACCTGATAGTGTTCAGTAAAGGTAATTCACGTTGTTGAGTGCTGCAAGGACAGCAGACAAACTCTATTAATAATAAAAATAGACTCGAGCGAAAGAGTATTTGGGAGACAAAAGAATGGCATTTGTTAGCAGTGCTCCTCCACCCGACATAGAACATTCTCTAGAAACTACTCCTGCTTGAAAACACGAAAAGATATTGCTGAGCCTCTTCCTTTCTTCATTTTATCAGGAATAATGTTCATAATGCCTTTTAATATTTCTTTATTCATTTAGGATATTCATAATCTATTTTTCATAATTGTTGTCATGTAAAAGTATGGTTTTCATTATAATATGTTACATATTATATACATATGTATGTATATAACATTTACATGTGTACATATGCATATATATATACATATATATATATATATATATATATATATATATATATATATACACTTTTTATTATATGGGGAAAACCCAGGCCTAAGGAAGTTAATATGTATGAGTGTATGAGTTTATATAATAAAGATTCAAATACAAATGTGGATTAATATAAATATTGGCAAATTAGTATTAATTTCATAATGAATCATCAGAACACTAAATCCTTTTATCACCTGATGCCAGGTTATTCCATATGTATTTTTTATGGAAGATAGTTTAGTAATAATAGAAGTGACATACAATATCTATTCAGTGGAAAATTTTGTGTTTAATTCTTTTAAGTAGGAATTGTTTATTTTTATGGGCTCAAAAATGCCCAGTGATGTTTCAGTGGGGTGATTTTTGACATAATATGGTTCAGTAAGCCCTTTTCTCTAGCATGCTGTGGGATCTAAGAGAAAGTTGAACAATGTTAATCAAAAGAACCTTAGGTCTGGATGCTGATCCTTTTATAGCAGGTGATTAGCACGGGTGGACCTTTCTCCAAGTTCAATGACTGTTGGTAATCTTTAAATAATCAGGCAGCTGTTAGATACCAAGAGAATGTCAAGTAGAACACCTGGGTGTTGAACATTTCTACATGCTGCAGGCCACTTTTGATCTATCTGCCTAACATGCCACATGTCAGTGGCATCACATAGGTTAAGGGGAAAACGTCTCATTAGAGCATGGCTAGTTTGCTGGGTGTCAAAAGGCACAAAGAAGCCTGTGCCCTTAGATGCAGGGTAGTTATTTTCCTGTGCACTGAGGCTACCAGTAGTTCTGAGTAGCCCAGGTCCTCTATTGTCTACATGTCTGTAAACTATGCTTTTTATTCCTCTGCTTAAAAAGAACATCTCAAGGGCTTAGTTTTCCCAAGCAGAACAATACAAATTACTGTCTAATGGCTGTGGATGCCATTATGTGACAGGGCAGCCAACACTGGCAACTCCAAATTACAGGCAGGGTTCCGTGAGAAGTTAATGACCACTGGCTCTATGCTGTGCACAGTAGAGTTAAGGCAGCATCCTGATTTCCAGGATGTTGTGCAGATAGAAGCATGTGGTATGATTGCGTCCTCTAACCTCCTGTCCAGCTGTCTCCCTCACTATTGTACTGCAGATGCTGTAATTGGTTTGTGAAAGGCTTAAGGGGAAAGGCCTCTCAACTAAGCTTCTTTTCTTTCTTTTCGTTTTCTTTTTTTTTTAAGCCACCCAAGTTCTTCAGGCTCCAGTGCCTTCCAAATTCAGCAAAGAGTTTACAAGTGAAAAAATGACAGAGAGTATAACAGATTCACCTATTTAGTTTAGAAGGCAGAATTTGATTTAAAAAACTTAGATGCATCCAACCATCAGACTGAGTGCAGGAACCCCAATGAAGGAGTTAGGGAAAGTACAATTCCATAGAAAGAACAACAATATCAACCAACCAGAACCCTCAGAGCTCCCAGGGACTAAACCACTAACCTAAGAGTACACACAGAGGGACCCATGGCTCCAGCTGCAGATGTAGTGGAGGATGGCCTTGTTGGGCATCAATGGGAGGAGAGGACCTTGGTCCTGTGGAAGCTTAATGTCCCAGGGTAGGGAAATGCTAGGGCACAGATGCAGGAGAGCGTGGGCAGGTGTGGGGAGCACCCTCATAGAAGCAGGTAGGGGAAGGGGATAGGGATTTTGTGAAGGGGAAACTTGGAAGGGGGATAGCATTTGAAATGTAAATAAATAAAAATAACCAATAAAAACTGAAAAAGGAATAATAAAAAACATCATATATTATATCAAAGGCACACGTGCACGTGTGTGCACGCGCGCACACACACACACACACACACACACACACACACACACACACATACACACACATGGAGCCTTGGAAGGCCCATTTAGTTATAACTCATAAGCTTTAGGTATACAACCCAGTCATCTCTACACAATTAAAATTATTTGAGAACTCAGTGTAGATAACAGTTTCCTTGTTTGTTCATGCCACATATTTTCGACTTCAGTATTTTGCATGTTTTAAGATTGTTCAAGCCAATACTAATTTTAAGTTTTATCAACAAGTTTCAAATTTATTTGAACAGATTTCTTGGTGTTTAAGTAGAATTCATTATTAGCCTCATATTTTTAAATGAAACTGCCCACCCAGCCTGCAGATTAATTAACTTACTTTTCATATAAATTGGACTTCAAGGATATCCTCAGATCCTCCTTAGTAACCTGGAGTGGTTTTTTGGCAAATAAGGAGAATGGGTACTATTGTCAAGTGGGTTTTAGAAATTTTAGGATCGTTTCTACCAATCCAAATGAATTAATGGGAAAGTTACTATTTAGGTTTTTAAGGGATCTTTAACAGTTTAGAAAAATGGAGCCCCACGCCCACCCCAAATGACCATCACAAAACTGATTTCCAGCAGTGACGATTTTAACTATAGTCCATCTAGTTGGAGGTAATAGTTCAAAAGTCATCATAAAATCCAATTCCAACTTGTCTTTCCACACTTCTTCCTACCTCAGTACAAGTCGGATAGTGACTCTTGACTGCACTATTTTTGTGCAGAACACAAGTAAAGAGAGACTAAGCCTTAGGAAGCTGGCTTGTGTGTATTGAGAAGGGGCACGTTGCATTATCACTGCTCCAGCCTACTGCTTTATCTCACCATATGTCAGTCAAATGATGACGTAAGAGGGGACGTGATGAATGGATTTTGTTTACAACAAGCAAACAGAGTAGAAATATTGGTAGACTGTTACCAGTTTACTAGCAGAAATAAACAGCAGGACTCATGCAGAAGTTCTAAACTACTTAGTATTTGCAGGATGAGACATCATTTATTGTAAGTTAAATCTTCTGCCTTGTTAAGCCTGAATTATTGAGGAAAACAAAAGTAAATATAAACCCTGCATGAAAAAAACAACAACAACAAAAGCAAAAACATTTTATGCTACTCTTCTTAAAGTGAGGCAGATGTGATACCTAATACAATAAAGTCATGATGAATACTATAATAATAGAAACCTCAATACTATTTAAAATACATAGCAAAGTAGTTTTAATTTTTTGCAATATTATTTTGTATGAAAAACGGGTTTCCATTTTTTTCTTTTTCTTTTTTTCTTTTTTCTTTTTTTTTTTTTTTTTTTTTTTTTTTTTTTTTTTTTTTTTTTTTTTTGCCTACAGGTATATCTGTATACCACAGGCAGGTCTGGTTGCCCTAGAGACAGGAGAAGGTGTTAGATCCCCAAGAACTGCACATACTTATAGCTTTGAGTTGCTATGGTGGTTCCAGGAATAGTACCCAGGTCCTCTAGGAGAGAGGCTATTCTTTTATTCACTGAGCCATCTCTCCAGGTTAACACATTCCAAATTTAATTTAGTCAAAGTTTCATATATTTTACTACCGAATGTGGACTTTTAAATATACATATGTGTGGATTTTGTTTAAAGTTAAAACTTTATGCATGAGTGTTTCTCAAAGTGAGTGAGTGTAGCTATTGCTTTAAAAAATAGTGAACATAGATTCTCGGCTGGTAAATAGAAGATCAAAAAGCTCAGTGATAGACTGGCATGTGAGATTAAATGTTGTGACTGCGACTTTTTATTGATTCTTCAAATTTTGACAAAAGTCCCCTCTTTCTCATCCTTTGTCATTCCATCCCCATCCCTCTAATCTGTCTTTCTGGAGTTGGCTATCCCCATTGTACAGCTTTTGACTGTCAATTGCATATGACTTGGGAGTCAATCTCAAACACCATTGAAAAAGTTCTCAGAAACAGTCCCCAGCCCCAAACATAATACGTAATTCTATAATTTTGTCCAGTGAAGGTTATAACACCATAACCTTTTGTTGTTGTTTAAAACCGTTTCGCCTATTTGATCTTTTCAAAGAGTTACTACCATTGTCTATTTTTCCTTTTTTTACATTGACTCTCTGTTATGCTGGTGCATGCTTATGCCATGGTGTGCATGTGGATGACAGAAAACGGCTTGTCTGGTTAGACTGTAGCCATTCATCATTTGGGTTTTGGTAGTCAATCTCAGGATGTCTAATGTGACAGCAAGTGCCTCCCCACAAGAGACTATATTACCAGTCCTTATGTTTGTTTGGTTGATTCGTTGTTTGTTTGGTTTGTTTGGTTTTTGAGACAAGGTCTCCACATAGCTCTTGGATCTTAATATGTAGATCATCAAACCTGGAAATCACGAAAACCCACCTCTCCATCCTGAATGCTCGAGTGAAAGGTGTGCGCTTGTCATTTTGAAAATCTTCAGTCTGTAGAATTTTTTTCCTTTGGTTCCTCTTTCTGAATCATTTTTCAATGGTTCATATTCCTTGAATAGCCTTCCTAAACTGTAGCAATGATTTTAAGATTGGGGATCTTATAAGTAAATAATACTCAAATTCTCTACATGCACATTGTATCACAATTTAAAACTCACAAAATGAACACCCCTTAAAATTACATATAACAATTAGAAAATGATGTTACATAGTCCATGGAGGGAATGACGCTACTTAGTACCTGGGGTGAATTTTTTTCCTCTCCCAGTCATTTCGTCTCTTCAAAGATCATCATTATGTTACCATCTACAATGTCAGGTGGGAATTACATCTTTCTTTTGTATGAAATGAGTCACAGTGAAGTGTTTAGTATTTATCATCTTTACTCCATGTGGTATAATCCATTCATCTTTTAATACACTGTATTGAGTTTATTCTCATTGTTTTCTGTTTCTGCCAGACGTACTGGATTTTGCTTATTCATTTTTTTTGATCACTGAAATTTTTAATTTTTTCTCTTTTCATCCTTACTAGAGATAATTTTAGTTAAAATTTATAAGTTGGTTCATTTGTCTTTTTTGCTGTTAACATGATAAGGTGTGCTTCTTTATGGTTAAGGAAAACATGTTGAAAAGAAATATAGAATGTTGGCAAAAACAAGATTCTCCTATATAAATCCTAGGGAATTTCACTTTCAAATTTAATGTTAGTAGTTTCCATTATAAACAAACTACTTGGGGCAGACCTTATAGTTGTATAATTCTAATATAAACTTTTTCTAAATTTGGAAACATTTGTATTTCACACTTTGCTAAAATAGCCTTTCAGTTGACTTTATTATTCAGGATAAAAAAGACCATTTAACTTTCATGAGACCCTTAACTTTTAGGAAATTCTCATAAATTTACCATATATAGAAGTAATAGATCAAGTGCTTTGAAATTTCAGAGAAAGGTGTGGATTTTCATTAAAATAGCTGTCTACATATGAAAACATAAAATGAAAAATAAATGAGAAAATTTTTTCATTTCTGTAGTTAACTTTCTAACTGGTTTTAAGCCATTTTACCCTATATCAAATAATTTTTTAAAAAATATATTAGAGATTTATTAAGATTATGAAGTATGGGCAGCTGTATAAAATGTACCCAAAATAAACTACGTGTGACAATTTTTTTTTGCCAATCTATTTTTCTAAAATGTAACGCTCGTACACTAATTTGATAGACTTCAATGAAAGTATTTTCACAAGGTTTCTATTCTAACTAGCTAATTATTTTTGCTAAAACTAGTCATTCATTATAAGACCCAATCTCACAGGATTATTTATCAGCAGTTGCCTAATGTTCTAGTACAAATCTAATGAAAGCAACTGTTATTCTGAGTAAGGGGCATATCCCTGGTCTTGCAGACCTATTCTCTAAGTCTGCCCATTCTTGGCCTTCATCACAGAGAGTTCGGAGAATGATGAAAGACTTATTAGTGATGGTATGTGCTCCTGGAGATAATGTCTTTGAAATGTGTGCTGATAGTAAAGCACATTCAGTTCATCCCAGTGCACTCCTGTTTGCTCTCCCTTCACCTAGTAAATCTTTAACCATACACACATGGGTGAAGGACAAGGCTCCATGATATCTGGGGCCAGTGGGAAGTGCGGCAGTGAAGGCTGGAGTTTATGGACGACTTTTTGCAGAGTTGTTTTCTTTATTGTCTACAGCAAATAAACTTACAGAACAAGGGCAAACCTTCAACACCCACTTTGATCTTTTTACACACAGAAAAAAGAAGAAAAGGCACAGAATGTTTTACTAGAGGCAATTTGATAAGAACTTGAAAGACACAAGCAATTGAATTATAAATCAAAATATTTTATAATTATTCATTTTTGATAAGAGACAGATAACAATCTTAGATACTTCAATTTTCCACATATATTTGAAGAATAGAAGAAGCAATTAGCTTTTATTTGATTAATTTGAGTCTACATCAAATGAGAGTGATCCACATGGTACATTTTTCCCCATTTCCAGCTTAACCAACATAAGGAAGAGGATGAGAGGGGAGCTGAAAAAGAAAGAAAATTAATTGCAGAAAATACACACATACCAAAAACGATTATCTATTCTTCTTAAACATGTGTAAGATTTACTTAGGTTTAATAAAATTTGACTTATATTCTGAAATACATTAAATGTGTAGATTTTCATATCTTGTTTTCTTTTAATACTTAACTACTGTCTTGATACATAAAACAGAATTTACAAGTGTAGTATATAAAGTTTGAGAATATTAGGATAGACAGAATAAATCCAATAGTCAAAGGAAATAGGGTTGGTTTTAAGTAAACAGCAGAAGAATAGAATTGTGGCTGAAAAATAATAAATTAAAAGAACCAAAATAGGTAGCTATAAGGAGCTCACATATCTGTTGAAACTAATGAAACTTGCATGGGTAGGCACATGGAGTAAAAGTGTAACACTTGTGGGATGCAATCTGGGCATGAGGAAAATTGCTAGTGACTTTATTCTTTCAGCAAATATTTACTGAACTCCTATCTTGTGTAGATACAGAGGAGTGCCAGAGTGTGGTCGAATTCCCTTGGGGAGACAGTATATGTAAACAAGTGGGAAGTGATGGATACTGAGGACTGTGGTGGCTAAACAGACAGGAGCCACCGGAGCTGGACCAGTGCGTCTCTGAGAACAGGGCACACGTAATCATCTAAGGGATCAACTGAGCTGAGAACTAAATGTAAAATATGATGATATGAAGGGGTATAATTATTTAAGGTGTCGCAGCTTACAAAAAAGTATAGTGCCCGTCAGGCACAAGTGAACATGGCTCAGAAAAGGCCAGTTACACAGAATGCTACTTCCTAACGGGGATATCTGCCCAGAGTTGAGCTTGGATGTGATGAATACATATCAAAGATCTTTATATTACCAATATTGACAGCTAATATATAATGAAGACGTGCCTTATGTCCCAATGTCCAACTTTTTGAACACTAAAAGACAACTATAATGTAATATAAGTCTTAGGTTTTGATGAAAGACATCCCTATTCAGCTAATTGCTTATTAGTGAATTCTAAATGTATTTTTATCTTTTTTCTCCCATTTAGATTGTGTTAGTTGTGGTTTGTCTCTCTTTAGTAGTTCTGAGAAAAGAAACAATGCCATAATGAGGTACTTTAATAGCACATATATGTGTTTTACTATGATGTCATCTATCCCAGATATGATTGACTCTCAGTAGTCTAAAATAACACCCCAAGCTCGTGAAACAAGGAGTAAAGTTGAATGCATTTCCTGAACTCTCTTATGTATTAATAAACAAAGCATTTAGGAGAATCACTGAGAGATTCCTAAAACTGATAGCTTCATGAGAAACCATGATCATCGATAAGGAACAGTGAGTCGAAAAACACATAGAGCATCTTTGTAATTAGATCCATGGTCTGTTCACTTTCAAAACGTCATACACAGTAGGTTCAAAGTGACAGTCTGCTGAATGAATAAATAAACTGCAAACTTCTGCAGGTCCAGTCTTTATTTTTTAGCTGACTTCTTTCTTCTTTTCCCCTCTTGACTCTGTCAATATAAATGTCTTGCCTTTGCACTTTCAGTTTTGCTGTTTCTGCTCCACTTCACCTTTGATTATTTTTTTTTCCCAATTCCATGTTTCGCTGAACAGCATTACGGCTGGGGACATCTCCTTTTCTCTTTAAAGGCTTACTTTTACCTCTTCCCTTGAGTGCTTTCTTTATATCATTTTAAGTATATCCTGCCACCAAGACATCTTTACTGTGGAGTTAAGCATCAGTTCTTTTGATCATTTCCTTTACTCTGATTTCTTACCATCCTTTTTTAAAAAAAAGAAACAGAATAACACCTTGAATGTGTAGTTAGATTTCGAGGCTTTTAAGAAATTGATTAAAACCAATTTTAGTCAGAGAATGGATAAAAAAATATTTTATAAAGCTTTATTTCTTGTTCATAAATAGTTAATTTTCCTGATGTTCTTCCATATTAGTCTGTGTAAAATGAACTGAAAGCTATTGGAATTTCTATCTAAATAAACATACATCCTTCAAATCTTACAGACAAAATCAACATGTTTAGCCTTTTAGATAATTTTCTTTTCAGTGTGCTACTGTCTTAGTTTCCACAGTTGAATCTTTATGCTAAATAAAATACATGCTCTTTTGAAATGCTAGAATGCTATACCAGAGTTAAATTACTTTCTCCCTTTGTATTTCTTTTAGGGATTTTGCTACAGAACCAAAAATCTAATTCATTTTCAATTCACTTTTTTGGTTAAACATTTTCGTACATGGGACTTGGACATCTTTAAACAGAGCCATCAGTTCCTTGAACTGAAGTTCCCTGCTTTATATTTCTCTTCTTTTTCCAGGCTCAAGAAAGTCCCCAGTACCTCCCTGGATGGGAAATCAATTTCCTTCTTTGTACTGAACCCTGTTTCTCTTGTTCTAAGATTACATCTCGTCTTCTTCCTCTTACTCTCTGTGTTCCTAAATGCATTTCACGGTTCTGCTTGAAGGAATACTTTCCTATATCTTGGAGATTTTAATTAGTCTTTTGATGTTTTTTTTTCTTTTGAAATCCTCTTTCTCTTTTCATTATTTACAGTGTTCTATTCCCCTTATCTTGGCCTCAACATTAAATGCTTTTCTACATTATTATTTCTTCTGGAATTCAATTCCTGTTATCAGGATGTTGGCCTACTATTTTACTCTCTCTCTCTCTCTCTCTCTCTCTCTCTCTCTCTCTTTCTTTCTCTCTTTCTCTTTCTCTCTTTCTGTGTGTTATATGTGTCTATGTGTACATATATCTGTATATGATGTATAGGGCCAGAGATATACAAATATAATTTCATCTTAAGTTACCACATTTTAATCCTAAACATCACGGAGAGAAGTCTAAATTAAAATTCTTGTATTAGGATTCAATTCAAGATATCTAGATTAGTAAACAAATAGCCACCCATGAATAAAGAAAAGTCTGTGATAGAAGATCTCTAAAATAATTGCCCTTCTAGAAAAAAAAATATGATGGCTAAGAAAATTTTGCAAAGAAAATATTTTCAATCTAAAGAATTAAAAAACTTTCTTCAACCATAAATGAACAAATAAATGCAAAACAGTTTGAAAATTGTGACTTAAATGCCAGCTCCATGTTAGGAAAGAAAGCACTCTGGGATATTAAAGACACTTTCCGATGTGGTTGGCATACTCGCTCATGGACTGCACGGTACAGTTCCAATTGCAGTAAGCGAGGCTGTGTTATAGAAATCACCAAGTTACCATGCTGATCCTCAAATGATGACGCTAATCATTCGCTTTCTATGCTCTATGATAAATGATTGACAGGTGACAGAAAATAGATAATAGATCGATAGTAGTAGATAATAGATTTTACGCCTGATGAAAATATATAAGATTAATTCATTCTCACGTTCCATACCTGGTCTTATGATTAAAAAGTTATTCTGTTATTTGTCAATAATTTTAGATGCATTCAAAAGGTATCTTAACCGGTTTTATAGTAGTACATATGGTACCTCAAAAACTGGGGGAAAAAAGTCTTTTATGGATTTTTCTTATTTATTGTATGTGGTGGGGTAGTACATGGAGTGGCATGCATTTAGAAGTTAGACAGCAACTTGTAGGAGTGTGTTCCTTCTTTCTACCACCTAGGCTCTGGCATATAGGACATTGGGCTGCAGCAGCAAGAATCTTTACCTGTTGGGCCATCTCATTGGCCATTAATTAGACATAAGTATTTAAAAACCTATCTGTATTAAAATTACAGCAACTTGTTTTAATTATTGCTAGTCTATAATGCAAGACATGTATTTGATGTGTGGATAGGAGTCATATGTATGTGATTCAAAAATACTATAGAGCAATACATCTTAGTCCTAAGTAACTAAAGGAACTAGCAACTTAGTAAATTATTTGTGCTGGTTTACCTGATTAGTTTGTACTGTGTAGGACTCTATCTTCTATTCTGTAGAAGAAGGCACAACAACCCATAAAGTAAAGAAATGAGCCGGGCACTGGTGGCACACGCCTTTAATTCCTGCACTTGGGAGGCAAAAACAGGTGGATTTCTGAGTTCGAGTCCAGCCTGGTCTACAGAGTGAGTTTCAGGAAAGCCAGGGCAACACAGAGAAACCCTGTCTCGAAAAAACAACAAAAACAAACAAACAAAAACCAAACAAACAAAAGAAATGAAAGAACAACAGTCTTCTATACAACTCAGCTTTGGGTAATCTTAGCTGGTAATTGAAGATGAAGTTCAGGTTCTTGCCATGAATAAGGTTTCGGTTCCTACTGTGTTTGTGCCTAAAACCAACCTATTTGAATATCCATTTTTTTTTTTACTGCTTATGGGAAATATTCAACATCCTTCATTTATTGACAGTCTAATGTAGAACCCCTGCAGAGTTTTTCATTGATAAGCGCACGTACTTGCGTGTTTTATTAGTCTCCTATTTTGAAATTTATTAAGTAATTAAAATTAGAAAATTCACTCATCATCTTTCACATTCTAATTATATCTTTGACCTGAAGAGCTTGTTCATTAAAGAATTAGATTGAATTTTGAGCATGTTTATGGTTTTTATTTTAATTATAATAAAGAAAGGTAGTAAAAGATTTGTAACATCAGTTCTATTTAAAGCCGTATGCATAAAGCTTTTTAATAATATCTTCTGATGGAGGGAGAATGCACCTAGTTCTGCAGTGATGAGCAAAGAGGCATGAATACCCCAGGGGGATACCCCTCTCAGAGGAAAGGGGAGGGAGAGTGGTGGGAAGATCTGTGTGAGGGGCTACTCAGAGGAAGGGAGGCTGATAATAGGGTGTAAGGTGAATAAAAAGGTAAATTAATAAAAATAGTAAAAAAATCAACTATAAGTCAGAATAACATGAACCATACATATTTTATACAAATGAGGTTGGCTTTAAAGTAAACTAGTATATAAAAATAACTATATCACCATCTTTTTTTTTTTTTTTACAAAATAACTTACTCAAATTTTTGAGACAGTAAACCCCTAAATAATTTGAGTTTTATGTTGTAGAGCATTAATACATGACAAAATAATTATTATACAGTAAATGTAAAAATATTGATAGCCACTACCCATGGCTAATCACTAAATGTGAAGTAAATATATCTAAAACTATTATCCAGGGGATTGAAGTACAGTTAATTTCAATGCAACTCCAGGGTAGAGTAGATGGAAATGTGTATCCAAATATTTCCTTTTATGCCTCCAAAGATATGCATTGTATTTCTTTGTTGAGTTGACTTTGTCAGGGGAGTACTTACTGAAGTACTCCATTCTCTATTCAGTGAAAGAAGACAGACCATCCCCAAAGTAAATGATAGCCTAATGCATGAAACTGTCTCAGATTCATGTGTTTGATACTAAACAAAAGGCATTAAAATGACAGTTTTGATTGTAACCAATGGGCACATGGTACCACACTGTGTAGCACATGGTACCACACTGTACCACTTACTGTTGTAAGTGTGATTATACCTGTGAAACAAATGTAAATATTGTTGCATTTGTGGAATTAAAAGAAGACAGAAAACAATCAAACTAAACATAAAAGAGTAATACTACCTACTGTATATTATACCAGGCAATACTAGCTTCATCTTATCATTGGATTGTAAATTTAGAGAGTGATATAACTGTTATTGAGTAGCCAGCTACTTTCTGATTGAAATGAGCTCAGCCTCACTGCAAGGACCTCATGCCTGACGCTGCAAACCTTGTCAGTAGCTCGTTGCTAGGCAAGTCATAAGCCCTGGGAGAGAAACTCTTATTGTTCTTTTGCTAAAAGTTCGTATTGCCAAATTGTTTTCAAATCACTCATATTTACACTCATAGATTAGGACTGCGCCCAGCCAACGTGCCCCACTCCAGGAAATTACCTCTCGTCCATTCTCACGCAAGAAGCCCCAGTTAAAATCAATATACCATAAACAAACAAAGAAACAAACAAACAAATAATAAAAATAGAAGATGAGAAAATAGAAGGGGACTTGTTGGGAAAGTGTTACTGGGGGCAAAGAGAGAAGATGAGAGAGGCTAATTCATTGGGGGAGATTAAATTCATTAAATAAATGTATGAAACTGCCGTTACTATTTTTAAACTAACAAAAAATTACATAACCAAGATAATAGAAATAGTCACTATCATAAGAATTAACGATTTTTTTACAAGGAAGACAATGAAAGATGAATTAAGTGTGGTCACTAAACTCATACAATAGAGTTAAATAAATAGTGAATATGACCAAAGAAATTCATATAGAAAGAAGTGAGTAATGAATTTGGATGCAAAAGTTACATCTGAATCAGTAATGTTACTGCCTTAGTCAGTGTTTGCTGCTGTGAAGAGACACCATGACAAGACAAGTCATAAAATAAGGCATTCAGTTGGGGGTTGCTTACAGTTTCACAGGCTTAGTCAATTATCTTCGTTGCAGGAAGCATGGTGGCACACAGGCAGACATGGTGAGGAGAATTAGCTGAAAGTCTACATCTCGATCCATAGGCAGCAGGAAAGAGACAGAGCCACTGGACCTGGCTTAGGCTTCTGAACCCCCAAATCCCACACTCAGCGACACTTCCTCCAACGAGGGCACTTCTACTCCAACAAGGCCACATCTATTCTAACACAGCCAATCTACTAATCCTTCTCAGGTAGAGCCATTCCTTGATGACCAAGCATTCAAACACATAAACCTATGGGAACATTCTTATTAAACCACTACTGTTATTGGATTATAACTGACTGGGGGATGATTACACTTAATAAAAGACTAGGAAAGAGGTAAAATATGGAAGTTATGGGGGAGGAGGCAGTTCAGAATGGATGCAGAGAATGACTATTAGTCACATATCCCAGGTGATGTTTTTTCTCCTGCAGTGGTGAGATTAGCTTCTATCTCACGGAAGCATCACGTGCTTATAGATTGCATTCTGCTCAATGAAGTAACACACAGAACATCTTAGTAACTTCTTGTGGTACGTAATAACTTACTAAATACTACATTCACCCAACACATCTTTGTTATCTTAACATCAATAGCAGAATCTGATGAAGATATCACTTGTCCTTTACTTTGGGTTTTATTATGCTCCGGTTTTGTCAAATGTATACCTAACAAAAAGACCATTTCAGACTTCCATGAGAATAGTTGAAAAAAATTGATATCCTTGAGGATTTAGCACCAAGGTCTTATTTTCTTGTTACTGTCAGGGAAAAGATGGCTCTCAGTTACTATATAAGACAACTAGCTATTCTTCTCCAGACACACGTTTGTTTTCAAATGCCCTCTGTGCAATCTATAACTCCCGAAAACAATAGAGAACATGCTCTTCTGTCTGCTGAGACAGAGGTTATAACAGAGCAAAATCACATTCATGACTGTGAAGTGTGCATTCCTCTTGAATAGTTCAAAGTACAGTTTCCTCTTACATGCAAGAATGGGTGATGATATAAAATTCCAATTCATGAGTTAGCTAATGTCATCTTGCAGTCTGTTCATTACCAAAAGCACTTATTAAGATGATGACATTATGTCTACGGTCAGATAATACCTGGATATTGTCTGAGCTCATTTGTAACTTCTTCAAAGGATTCTTATCTTTCTGTATCTTTGGTTTTAATTTTCCAACAAGGTGTTGATTTAAAGTTATTTATACAATTTTAGAAAAAGCAAAAGGGAGAGAGAGAAAAATTTAAAGACACAAGAAAACTTTTAAATAAAGGAATGGAGAAAAATGGGAAAGTAGAAATCAGAGACCACAAAGTAGCAATTTTTAAATTTTTCTTTTCAATGTTACAGAAGAGGTAATAAAAATGTAAACCACTAAGGGTCCAATAAAAATAAAAGAGGGGGGAGAATTGATGAGGGGTTACAATACAGAAATAAAGTTGTAAATCAGTTGCTGATATATTTTGCTGGCAGAATTTGGAGTTCAGGGTATCAAGAAGGAGTTCCAGTACACTACAAGAATGATACCAGTAATAGAAACTGGAAAAAGACAGAAATATGTAGAGGGGAAACATGATTAGTTTCATCTGATCAGAAAGTAACACTATAGTTTTGAGGAATATAGAAATTATATTCTAAAATGTATGATTTATAAAATAATGCATTACAAAGATATTCATGGTTGTCCCTGAAAAATAGCGACAAAGTAGCTCAAGGGCACAAGGATGCCAAATAAAAGATTTTGATTGTAGCCTAACAAACCTTACATGGAGTCTGGGTGAAAGAAGAAAATGAAACAGAGTCAGACACTAAGTTACAGAGATGACATAAACATTGTAAAGGGAGCTGCACCAAAAGAAAGTGTGGGTGTCCTTTTAGAGATAGTGTATTTATCAGATCAGAAATCCATTAGAAAATCAAAGAAAGGACAACAAAAACATAAGCATAAAGATTGAGCAACATTTCCAGTTTACAGTTTAGAATTAAAAGAAATATTTGCCAGTGACACAACTCAACACATTGGAAACTTACTGAGTTTTTTTTAAATCAGTTATTGATAATTTAACAGAGTTAGGGGATAGCACTTCAGGAAACATATCTCAGGTAAGAAAGAAAACAAATTCACCTGAGGATAAAATATAACTTAGTCTTTAAGATGCCAATTGGAAATCTAGCAATATATAACATTCTGAAAATAGAAAATTAATAAAGACATGAAACATGATTTGGTGATGATAAGAAATTTCTTCTAATGTGAAAATATTTAATGAGTTTGTTAGAGGACGATAATTTGGTTGTTTATTAATAAGATGCAAGCTTCTTCCATAATGAATCATTTTAATCAGTGATCTATCAGATAATCATTGTTCATCAACATTTCATTACTAAATAAGGACTTCATGATGAGGTGGACAAACTCAAAGAGATGCATGACTACTAAGTAGACATCAGGTCTTTCTTCTTCTCTAAGCATTTATTTAATAAGGTCTAGAGAAGTTTAGGATTGTGTAAGAGTATGTATAAGTTTTCAGATCCCGCAGCATCTTCAGGGAAGTCTGGCATTCCTCAGAAAAGCATCACCATTGTTATGGCTAGAATTTCTCCAAGAACAAGAAACTGGGGAAAACTGAGTCAATTTCCATTTTAGGTAGGAAAGCAAAAATATGTCTAGAAAATGTCTCTCTTATAATTCTTCTCCACATTCTACTTATGAATAAAATTATATTGCCTAAATTGGACATTTTAAAACGATGAGATTTGGGAATGCTGAAACGAAACCAAGGTCCTTTGAGCACATTGTTTGCTTGCTAGCTGTTAGAAACTGTATTTGGTTTTGAGTGCCATGCTATTAATACAGAGTAATAATATCACATCCAGCTTTCTAAGGATAAACTAGACCATATGTAATCCATCTGTAGTATACTTTACCTGTAAGAATACCATGAGCAACAGCCTACTAAAGGGAGTGTAGCATCTTGCCACATTTGAAACAGTTTAAAAGGCACAGTAAGTTTGATGTTCAAGTTGCCTTGTCTGCATCTTCTATACGGTCTGACTTTTTGCTTACTGTCTGGACTTCATATTAGGACCAAGAAAGGTGACATGGTGTCATTTTGTATACAAAGTCTTTAATTTTTGTTATTAAATGCACTTTCTAGGTGATTTACAATACATTTCATTTTATATTGAAACAAAAAATGTAGATTAAAATGTAAAAGTTGCTATGACTTTCAAGGATAGATGCTTTAAAGGAACGATTCCATTGAAGCTTGCTTATAGGCTGAGAGATCACCTTGGATACATGAACATTTTAGGTCTTAGTTATAAGATCAATCTTTAGATTAGGAAACTATTTGAGTCCAGATAAGACTTCCTAAATTTTAATACAGGAATATTTGAAAGGAAAAAATAAGCCAAAGAGAACTTTTTTTCAACCTTGTGTATGAGAGAATCAATTATTCATGAAACCTGTTTCCCACTGTCCCTGGAAATATTCAGTGGTATATAAAATTCCAACTTCTCAATTGAGGATGATTATAATTAAAATAAGGCAATGGTGTGCTCTAAAATGTACTCATAAAATATTCATATATTACTAGTTACCACTAAAGAGAAGAAATCCAACTAGGGAACGTGTGGACTAAAATTAACACAGGAGAGTATTTTATGGAAATTGTTGTTAATGTCACAGACAGATATCTAATTAAATATAATGTGTACTCCATAATAAAAACATCCCACTATTGCCATATTTTCTCAATACTGTATTTTACACAAATCAACTGGACACTTATTTAGGAGATGCTCCAAAGAGTTGAATAAATAAAGATGTCTCATTGTTAGTGCTGGCACTCTTACTGGTCAAAGTTTAGGTCCTAGAAAAGCTCTCAACAATTCCTAACAGGAAATTTAAATTAGTAGAGCACACTGACTCTTTTAAGCACAGTCATAGTTCATTAATAAATTTGTGCCTGCAGCACAAGAACAATATGCATTTGTAGGACTGCAATCATTTTATTTTTAAGACAGTTGTTCTGTTTAAATAATATTTTTTGAATACATTTTTCTTCATTGATCCTTAGTCAAAGAACTTGAAATTAAAGTTATCTAAAATGTATTAATCTGCAGATAATATAAACCTGAGACTTAGAACATACTAATTGAATTTGGACTATTCCCCTTGAATTTTACAACCACACAAATATGTCTGTTATAGTTTTATTCACTGATTTTTGTGAAAATTAGAATATTTAGTGGATTAACAGTACTTCCTTCCCTTATGTCTTTTGCCATTGAAATGTTAAAATGATGAATAGAGCCAAATAGTAACCTAGTTCAACATGTACTTTTAAATGATGGAATGTAACCATTTTCAAGTTAATAAAATAGAAAAATTACAAAAATATCCTTAGTAATTGTATGCATGATAGCTCTGAGTTGACACTTTGCTCTCTTACAAAAAATTTATTTCTCAGACTTCTTTTTGCTTTTGTTGTTGATGTTGTTACCTTTTATTGTGTGCAATGAATTTAATCACAGAGCAAAAAAAAATAAGGTTTTGTGTCCTTCTTTCTCCTTTCTTTCTTTCTTTCTTTCTTTCTTTCTTTCTTTCTTTCTTTCTTT
>JANHMN010000011.1:55123407-55167265 GCA_030674055.1 Rhabdomys pumilio | reverse complement strand
TTTCTTTCTTTCTTTCTTTCTTTCTTTCTTTCTTTCTTTCTTTCTTTTTGAGGTGGAGATGGAGTTGACAGAGGGACTCTCTATATTGCTCAAGTTGACTGCCAAATTGGCATGGTCCTGTCTCAGCTTCCCAAGTGTTAAAATTATGTGCTTAACTTTGTGTTGTGTCCTTAGTGGAACAACAATGCTTTTAATGATTCACAAACACTTAATTTCAGAGTAAATATATTTAAAAAGATAAGTAAGAAATTAAATGGATATTCATAAGCTATTACATAACAGTATCTGAATATTACTAACCATTTGAAATGATCAAATAACTGGACTGTAGCTAAAAATAGAAGAAATCCATCCTCATAGAAAGTATCAAATGCCAAGAAACCAAGCAACACTGAATTTAAACAATTAAAAGATTGATCATAGTTTTCAAACAATTAACAAATTACAAACAAAAAAATATGTTAGCCATAAGAATATGGGTACTTTCATATGATGCTGAGAGAAGTGAAATAGTATCTCAGCATAGACAGATGGTAATGATGTCCTCTTGGACAGTGCACATATCAGTCCACAGCTAGACCACTACTCTGAAGAGGTAAATGTAGTCAGAGAGGGCATACAAGAGTGTGAAAAATCTAAGTGGAAAGTAGTAAGTCTTGAGCAGAACTAAGATTTAGTTCTCTAGAGAGTGAACTCTCTCTCTCTCTCTCTCTCTCTCTCTCTCTCTCTCTCCTTATTTTCTTCCTGTCTGCATTTGTCCCTCCTTCTCTACCCTCTCTCACTCTTTCCTACCTCTATTTTCTCAAAGGAGCCGAAAGAACAGCTGATGTTACCATGTAGAATAGACCTAGTGCAAATCAATCTAATTCATGTATTTGAAAAAAAAATCTGTGTTGTAATATGATGAGTTTCTCGGATGATTGGAAATATCTAAGCTTCTTTTTTCAAAATGAATATACATATATATATACACATACATATGTGTATATATATGTGTATACATACATATGTATATATATATATATATATATATATATATATATATATATATATATATATACATATATATAGTATTTATAGTATTATATATATTATTGTTTTGGGTAAGGTAACCAGGAGTAACATAATAAAAATACAAATAAGATGAGTGTCACATAGGTCA
Source organism: Rhabdomys pumilio (assembly GCA_030674055.1). Classification (NCBI taxonomy): domain Eukaryota; kingdom Metazoa; phylum Chordata; class Mammalia; order Rodentia; family Muridae; genus Rhabdomys; species Rhabdomys pumilio. The sequence continues at coordinate 55,166,103 of JANHMN010000011.1, read as the reverse complement.
ATTATCTATTTATAATGCAAGATATTACATCAGTGTGTCTTCATATATTTTAAAGTTCCTACTATAGCATAGATCAGACAAAATTTCATTATGTGTCATTGAAGAAACAAGGGTACTTTATGTATTCGCCTCAAAGAAGTACTCACAAGAGACTTATAACACATGATTCCCAAAGAGGGTCATGTATAAAAGTAAAATGGAAGGGTTTTAATTGAAACATACTATGTAATAAAGAATTTCACTTTTTCTGAGCTCCATCTTGCACTATCAGAAGTACAGAGACAGACAGGAGGATTACTAGCTCAGTGTGAGTGTTGGCTTTAAAAAGAACTCAAGGCTTTCTGAAATTACAGAGCAAGACCTTCTCTCCTAAAACAAAGGACTGGGCAAATATCTCAGTGGCGGAGAATAAAATCATTTGTTTGACCACCATCACCACACTCAAAGAGTAGAGAAAAATTAATTGTTTTAGAAACTAATTCATGAGAAGCTGTAAATACTATGAAGGGGATGGGAGAGATGTCTTATCAATTAAAAGTACCTACTGCTCTTGTAGGGGACCGAAACCAAGTTTTTGGTTCTCAGCAATTACATAATACCGTATCCAAGGGATATGGCACATTCTTTTAGCCTCAGAAGGCTCCTCTGCTCTGTACACTGATTGCCAGACAGGCACACCCATCAATGCATACAATTAATAATAAATGATCTAAAAGTTACAGACAAGTAGATGTTGCGGCAAGTAAAGCCATCTCTGCTTAAGGAGTAAGTCTTTCTCTTCACTTACGTTTGTTTTTTAAATGTTTAGTCTGTTTCCTCTGGAGCAGAAAATGCGAGGTCCTCATTGACTTTGGCTCATTCAATCGTGCTGAGAAGCAACCGACTTCATTTTGAAACTACAATGTTTACACAAAAGAACTTTTGTGCCGTGCAGATTTGCTATGCAATTTTCCATAAAGGATCTAGCAAGAATTGATTTAAAAAAAAAAAACCCTCAAATATGTTAAGAGTAACAAGAAATGAGTCAGCAGGTATGACCTCTTTGGTGAGATGACTGATGTTATTTAAAAAAAAAAACACACTTATCTTTGTGGAAATTACATAAGTCATGTTGCAGATTCTTGGAGTGTGCTCAATGGAATTGCTTTAAACTTGAATTTTCACACATGTTTAAGAGTGTAGAAACCTCTCCCGAGGGATTAATAATGAATGATAGCCAAGGAACTTAAAAACGTCTGAAAAAAAAAAAAAAAAAAAAAAAAACAGCAAGCAGTTCTCAACTTCTACTCAAAATGATACAGCTTCACCTGAAAGTCCCATTGAATTATATTACATTTTCAGTACATTTCTAAAATTGTAATCATATGATTGTGTGGCGACTTTTTACTTCTTTTCTTCCTCTCTCTCTTTTCTAAGCTTTTCTGCTTCAAAAATAATCTTTAATGGCTAGAGAAAATAGCCTATGTTCTGGGTAGTTAAATTACACATCAAACGTTTCAGAGCTTAGGAAGCAGCTAATGAAGGTGTAATATTAAAATGTCAAACTTGTACATACCAGTTTCTCCCTCTCTGCCTCCAAAGCCTCTGTTAACAACAATAATGATCTGTTTAGACCCCGTCCATTGTTGCCTTCCCTTGCTCGCACTTACTAATTACTATCTTTTCAAGTCTGTGTATTACTGATGGAAAGTACATTTCCAAAGCAGCGTTGAGTTTGGAATTAACTTCTGTTTATGGGACAACAGACACATTATGTGAGTGGATTTGACAGCTTATAGCTTTTCTCATTTCCTTCCATATCCACAAATCATTTTACCAAGTGTTTGGAGAGTATTGTTCTGCCTTGGGCGAGGGCTCATCCTTCTTAGGGAGTTTTTGGCCCAACCATGAGTAACACAACCAGAGATTGTTAAATTTTCTTATAATGTCTCTGCTATGCTAACCAGGAGTAAGGAAGGAAGAGGAACCGATTTGCTTATGCGACTGCTGAGTCACTGAAGAGCAATTACCAATGTCATGAGATGTTTGATACTTGAAGGTCAAACGTGGGTAAGATATTTTTCGATCAATGGCAGTAGAAAACATTATGTAAGATTATCTGAGATGTGTATGGCAATATTTATTTCCAGCTCTAGTTAGTGTTAAAGGGTTTAAATGACAAATTGTACTACATAGGATAAGACAGTATGGGAACAATATGGAAAAAGCAACATGAGGAAATGCTTTCTGTAACACCATAATCATCAAGTCGTCTAACCTCTGGGATGCAAGTCTCAGTGGCAATAATTGCTTTGCTATTGTTTTTAAATCCAAAGCAAGTATAGTATATGAGCCTATTATATTTCTAATGTTCTTTTAGATATGATGCTTCTGCTGAAGTGGAAACTGCTTGTCTAAATGGCAACAAGTGAGGAGAATTATGTATGAGCATTTACAAAGCTGACAAAATTATTCATGCTATTATATTTTGTATGCTTTAAGTTGAATATAATTGAGCCTCTTACTGCATCATTGGGGCTATTGTTGTCTTAATAATAAGGCAAACCAGGAGCTTGGACTCTAAACAATAGTAAAGTAACCATCAAGAAGCAATTGAGGAAAGCAATAGAGTGTCAAGTCTGTAGTATTCAAGTATCCATCCTAGATTTTCTACTCCTAGCTTGAATGACAGGTAACAGCTTCTAATAATGTGTTATTAACTCTTTTAATAAATATATTTGAGTGACTTTTCTAGGCAAAGCACTGGATGTTTGCAGCACAAGTAAAAAAGAAAACCTCATGCATAAACAACTAACAATGAAATTAATTTTTCATAGGAGTGCTGATTGCTAAGTGTGTCTAAGAAGGCGCTTGACCTAATCTGTGAGGACATCTCTGTCCAAATGATATTTACCACTTAACATCAGGACTGAAGCCTGAATAAATGTTAACAAAAGGAAGCAGGAAGTGAGCTTGAAATATGTCAGGCTGTGAACACACTGTCACCTTGGATACCTTTGCCTACACAAATACTTACTATCTCCCTGATCCCTTATAAACAGAAACTTTTCTGAAGCTTCTGGGCTTTGTCTGTAAAGAGTACATTTTGAATGCAGTGTTGTTCTCAAAAGTGTACACAGAGTTTCTGGAGACCCCCTTCCTGATCCAACACACCTCTTAATCATCCTGAAATATGTCTACATCCATGACCATATGTAGTCTGAGGAACAAAAGGGAGAATTGTGGCTAACTCTACACAATTAGCAAAGAAGAAATCACACATGTTTTGTTCACAGGGAGAACCTAGAATGCAGTATTATTCTAATCCCTGTAGATCTGTAGATTAATAAAGAACATACTCATGTATATTAATTAGTTGATAATTAGTTTTATGAATATATATCGTTTGTGTGTGTGTGTGTGTGTGTGTGTGTGTGTGTGTTTATGATAGCTCGTGATATTGACAACAATATCATGTACCCAACTATTGTACTAGCTGTAACTGGGACCTGTGCTATGAAGCTTATGAGTGGGGATAAATACTGGCATTGGTTTAATAGATGTTTTCAAACAAGTCAGTCTCCATTGTGACTGTCTGATAGCTCGATTTTGTGTGTGTGTTTCAAACACATTGCTTGCTTCCTCTCAGACAAAATGCTCTACCAGATAAATTGTGAGTATCAACATGACTTGGGCTTAATCCTGGTTCAATATCAGTCTGATAGCAAGTCAGTTATTGGAGAAGGTGCACTGATTGATTTGTTTCATGTTCACACTAGTTTGGTTTACAAAGGTTCTTAAGCATCACAATGTCAAGTACAATTCCATTCCATCATGGTCAGTTCCATTCCACCATAGTCAAGCCCCCGTGGATCTTTCGTCCTCCACTGCTCCATTCCTCTAGCAAGTGGAAGGACATGCACATACATCGTAGTAACATTTTTTATGGTTTCCCTTGATTCACATTAGCTCCTAAACGGATTCGTTATCAATACGAATTAATTAAAACTAGCCTTTTATTGACAGTAAATTCTGTTACCTATTCAATATTAAAACTAGTTTCTTTTCTTATAATTCATGTTAGATAATTTACATACAATACATCATGTACTTCCTTAGAAATATGTTTACTTTGTGATTTTTGTGACATGGTATATATAAACATTCCACAAAGGAAATTTTAGGCAATGAGAAAAATAGATCGCCCTAAACTGCTTTATTTAAGACAATTCCATGAATCAGAGACAAAATTCATTATACGTGTATATTTTCAATATTAATTGTGTTTTTTTCATATTGATAGTGATTTTTAAGTGGATTGAAGGATGAGTTTATAGACCTACAAGCATTATTTATGCTATGCACCAAACAGTAACTGAATGTGAATCTATATCTTTAAAAATAGTCACCAACAATTTATCAGGAATTACGTGTAAACTGGAACATCATTCATTAATTTCATCCCTACTTGGGTTGTTTCTCACTAAGGTGAAGAAGTTTCCTTCCTGAATTAAAAATTAGAAATCAATTCACTGTAGGAGTATGTAGCTTGACTTACAAGAAAAACACATGCAAGTTGATTTAAAGAAATAAGTTCAGAGCAATCATAGTAAAATTGATCAGATTCATTAGTTGTTTATTAGAAAGAGAAATGATAGCAATATAATCTATTGTAATTTTTAAATTTTGGGACACATATGTGTGGTCAAAATGGAGCAAATAATAAAAATTATCCCTTAAGTAGAACACAATTTCTGTACAATGTTGCTATTTGTTTAGTGTTTGCATCCAAGGCAGAGAACACAATCAGAATTAAAGTGACTGTCATTTTAATCATTTTAATGATTTTTGTTAAACATGTGTCTTTTATCATTTCATCAAACCTATGGATTTTATATTTTCTTTAAATATTTCAGCAATGTAAATATTGGCTTTACAGATAAAAATTCAATTAACACTTCAAATAAGACAAATTAACTCCCTTTTTTTAACAGTGGCTCTTATTTAAATTAACAAAGTAAAACAGTAGAAAAGTTAATTCTTACCTATCGCTTTGCTCAAAGATAAAAGCATTAGGTCTATCTGGCAGAATCATTTTCTAGCTAAGTGTTATCCTGTTTTCCTCAAAAGATTGCTATGAAGAATTTTAAAGTTCTCGGTTAGATGTGTTTGATACCAATGCTTATTTCAGAACAATAATTAATAATAGAACATGAAAATTTAAACAGGCAAATATTTTACATTTCTTTTATATTTTCTTTTATGTTGTTTCTTTTATGTTTAAAGATATAAACAGACAATAAAATGGTATAGTCAACTGGTAGGCAGTAAAAATATTCTGACCTAGGTATTTTCAATAAAATTACCCACTGAGTAAAATTGACCCACCTCTAAAGTGTCACAATGCACAGACAATTTGAAACGGTGCAATAACGTACTGGTCCTTTTTGGAATCAAATTCTATAGTCCTGTCTCCTGTGCTATACCATTGTCAACAATGATGATAATAGAAACAATTATCATTCTTAAATTATCTATACTATATTTTATGAGACATTAAATACTGTTATAAATTAATATTTGATATTACTTATCAGATAAAACATATAGCCCGTGCAGAGTTCATAATGAGAATCACAATGTTAACTCATAATAAATAAGAACAACAACACTAATTGGATTATCATTGGGTGGTTTTTTTAAATCTTTATTATTTCATACCTGTTATTTTATTTTAAGAGTAAAAAAATCCCTAAAGACATGGACTTCTTTTCTCAGTCATAAAATCCCTGTGTCATAGTTGAGTTTTGTCAACTTGACCCAAATCTAGAAATATATTGGGATGTGATATCTCTTTAGATGAATTACCTCCATCAGAGTGGCCTGTGTGCATGTCTATTGGGCATTTCCTTGATTGCTAGCTGATTTGTGAAACTTTTCACATGTTGTGTGGTGCATCACTGGGGCTGAGCTATATAATAAAGTGGCTGGGACAAGCCATAAAGAAAACTAGTACACAGCATTCCTTTGTGGTTTCTGCTTCAGTTCTTGCCTCTAGGTTTCTGTCCTCCTGCCCTCGCTTCCCTTGTGACTTACTATAAGCTGTAAGGTGAAATAAACCTTCTTCCTCTTAATTTGCTTTTGGCTCTGGTGTTTATTAGAGCAGGAGAAAAGCAAAGTAGAACAGAAATTGTTAGCAGAAAGTGTAATATTGCTGTAATGAACCTGACCATATTGTCTTTTGGGAGGATTGTGGGAGGATTGAATGCTCAGAAATTAATGGCTTCTCTTAAGAGCTTAGGAGATAGGAATGTTGAGAGAGTTATGGGTTACAGAGGCAGAGGTTAAGAAATTCCAAAGGAAAGAAATATTTATTTGATTTGATTTGATTTTTTAATTATTTTATTTTATTTTTTATTTTTTTGTGGAAGAGAAAATCCCCTGTAAGCTTTTTAAAATTTTTTTATTGGATATTTTATTTATATTTCAGATGTAATCACCTTTCCCCATTCCCCTTCCCAAGCCCAGGAACCCCCTATCCCATCCCTCTTCCTCCAGCTTCTAAGACGACATGACTCCACCCACCCTCCCACTTCCACCTCCCCACCCACGATTTTCCCCATACTGGGGCGTCCAACCTTTACTGGACCAAGGACTTCTTCACCTATCCATGCCTGACAATGTCATCCCCCACTATGTATACAGATGGGGCCCAGGGTCTCTCCCTAAGTGCTTCCAGGCTGGTGATTTAGACCCTGGGAGCTCAGGTTACTTGGTATTGTTCCTCTCCCCATGGGGCTACAAACCCATTCAGCTCCTTCAGTCTTCTTTCTCACTGATCAGTTCAGTTAACTGTGAGCATCTGCCTTTGTTGAGAATTCTTTGTTTAGCTCTGTACCCCATTTTTAATAGGGTTATTTGGTTGCCTAGAGTCTAATTTCTTGAGTTCTTTGTACATATTGGGTATTAGCCCTCTATCGGATGTAGGATTGGTAATGATCTTTTCCCAATCTGTTGGTTGCTGTTTTATCTTATTGAGAATGTCCTTTGCCTTTACAGAAGCTTTGCATTTTTATGAGGTCACATTTGTCAATTCATGATCTTAGAGCATAAGTCATTGGTGTTCTGTTCAGGAACTTTTCCCCTGTGCTCAAGTATCCAAGGTTCTTCTTCACCTTCTCTTCTATTAGTTTCAGTGTATCTGGTTTTATGTAAAGGTCCTTTATCCACTTGGACTTGAGTTTTGTACAAGAAGATAACAATGGGTTGATTTGCGTTCTTCTACATGTTGTCCTCCAATTGAACCAGCACCATTTGTTGATAATGCTGTGCTTTTTCTACTAGATGATTTTAGCTTTTTTGTCAAAGATCAAGTGACCATAGTTGTGTAAGTTCGTTTCTGGATCTTCAATTCTATTCCATTGATTTTCCTGCCTGTCTCTGTACCAATACCATGCAGTTTTTACTATTGCTCTGTAGTACAGCTTGAGGTCAGGGATTGTGATTCCCCAAGAAGTTCTTTTATTGTTGAGAATAGTTCTCACTATCCTGGGTTTTTTGTTACTCCAAATAAATTTTCAAATTGCTCTCTCTATCCCTATGAAGAATTGATTTGCAATTTAATGGGTATTGCATTGAATTTGTAGATTGCTTTTGGCAAGACAGTCATTTTTACTAAGTTAATCCTGCCAATCCATGAGCATGGGAGATCTTTCCATCTTCTGAAATCTTCTTGGATTTCTTTTTTCAGAGACTTGAAGTTCTTGTCATACAGATCTTTCACTTGCTTGGTTAGACTCACTCCAAGATAGTTTATATTATTTGTGACTATTGTGAAGGGTGTCATTTCCACAATTTTTTTCTCCACCTGTTTATTCTTCAAGTAGAGGAAAACTTGTTTGAGTTGATTTTATATCCAGCCACTTTGCCAAAGTTGTTTATCAGGTTTAGGAGTTCTCTGGTGGAACTTTTTGGGTCACTTAAGTATACTATCGTATCATTTGCAAATAGTGAAATTTTGACTTCCTACTTTTCTATTTGTATCCCTTTCACTTCCTTTTGTTGTCTAATTGCTCTGGCTAGGACTTCCAGTACTATATTGAATAGGTAGGGTGAGAGTGGGCAGCTTTGCCTAGTCCCTGATAGTGTGATTGCTTTAAGTTTCTCTCCATTTAGTTTGATGTTGGCTATTGGCTTGCTGTATATTGCTTTTATTATGCTTAGGTATGTGCCTTGAATTCCTGATCTTTCTAAGACTTTTACCATGAATGGATGCTGAATTTTGTCAAATGCTTGCTTACTCAGCATCTAGTGAGATGATCATATGTTTTTTTTTTTTTTGAGTTTGTTTATATAGTGGATTACATTGATGAATTTCCAAATATTGAACCATCCCTGCATTCCTGAGATAAAGCCTACTTGATCATGATGGATGATTGTTTTGATGTGTTCTTGGATTCAGTTTGTGAGAATTGTATTGAGTATTTTTCCATCAATATTCATAAGGGGAATTGATCTGAAGTTTTCTATCTTTGTTGGGTCTTTGTGAGATTTAGGTATGAAAATGATTGTGTCTTCATAGAGTGAATTGGGTAGTGTTCCTTCTGTTTCTATTTTGTGGAATAGTTTGAAAAGAATTGGTATTAGGTCTACCTTGAAGGTCTGATAGAATTCTGCACTAAAACCATCTGGTTTTGGGCTTTTTTGTTGGGGAGACTTTTAATGACTGCTGCTGTTTCTTTATGGGTTATGGGACTATTTACATGGTTTGTCGGCTACTGATTTAACTTTGGTACCTGGCATCTGTCCATTGTCCATTTCATCCAGATTTTCCAGTTTTGTTGATTATAGGCTTTTGTAGTAGGATCTGATGATTTTTTTGAATTTCTTCAGTTTCTGTTGTTATGTCTCCTTTTTCAGTCCTTATTTTATTAGTTTGAATACTGTCTCTGTGTCCTGTGGTTAGTCTGGCTAAGGGTTTATCTATCTTGTTGATTTTCTTAAAGAATCAGCTCTTGGTTTTGTTGATATTTTGTATACTTCTTTTTTTGTTTCTACTTGGTTGATTTCAGCCCTGAGTTTGATTATTTCCTGCTGTCTACTCCTCTTGAGTGTATTTACTTCTTTTTGTTCTAGAGCTTTCATGTGTTCTGTCAAGTTGTTAGTAAATACTCTCTCCATTTTTATTTTGTAGGCACTTAGAGCATGAGTTTTCCTCTTAGCACTGCTTTCATGGAGTCCCACAAGTTTTGGTATGATGTGTCCTAATTTTCATTAAATTCTAAAAAGTCTTTACTTGCTTTCTTTATTTCTTCTTTGACCAAGTCATTATTGAGTAGAGCATTGTTCAGTTTCCACTTGTATTTGGGCTTTCCATTGTTTTTGTCATTATTGAAGACCAGCCTTACTCCATGGTGATCTGATAGGATAAAAGAGATTATTTCAATGTTTTTGTATCTATTGAGACTTGTTTTGTGACCAATTATATGGTCTATGTTGGAGAAGGTACCATGAGGTGCTGAGAAAAACATATATTCTTTTTTTTAAGATGAAATGTTCTATAGATATCAGTTAAATCCATTTGATTCGTAACTTCCTTTAGTTTCGTTGTGTCTCTGTTTAATTTTTGTTTCCATAATCTGTCCATTGCTGAGAGTGGGGTGTTGAAATTTCCCACTATTATTGTGTGAGGTGCAATGTATGCTTTGAGCTTCAGTAAAATTTCTTTTATGTATGTGGGTGTCTTTGTATCTGGGGCATAGATGTTCAGAATTGAGAGTTCATCTTGGTAGATTTTTTCTTTGAGAGTATAAAGTATCCTTTCTTATCTTTTTTGATTTCTTTTGGTTGAAAGTTGATTTTATTTGATATTAGAATGGCTACTCCAGCTTGTTTCTTGGGACCATTTGCTTGGAAGGTTGTTTTCCATCCTTTTACTCTGAGGTAGTATTGATCTTTTTCACTGAGGTGTGTTTCCTGTATGCAGCATAATTCTGGGTCCTATTTATGTATCCAGTCTGATAGTCTATGTCTTTTTCTTGGAGAACTGAGTCCATTGATATTAAGAGATATTAAGGAAAAATGATTGTTGCTTCCTGTTATTTTTATTATTAGAGATGGAATTATGTTTCTGTAGCTATCTTCTTTTGGGGTTGTTGGAAGATTAGTTCCTTGCTTTTTCTAGGTTGTAGTTTCCCGTTTTGTATTGGAGTTTTCCATCAATTATCCTTTCAAGTGCTAGATTTGTGGGAAGATATTGTGAAAATTTGGTTTTGTCATAAAATATTTTGGTTTCTCTATCAATAGTGATTGAGAATTTGCTGGGTATAGTAGTCTGGGCTGGCATTTGTGTTCTCTGAGGGTCTGATATCTGTCCAGGAACTTCTGGCTTTTATAGTCTCTGGTGAGAAGTCTGGTGTAATTCTTTTAATTCTGCCTTTATATGTTACTTGGCCTTTTTTCCTTACTGCTTTTAGTATTTTTCTTTGCTTTGTGCATTTGATGTTTTGATTATTATGTGACAGGAGGAATTTCTTTTCTGGTCTAGTCTATTTGGAGTTCTGTAGGCTTCTTGTATGTTCATGGACATCTCTTTCTTTAGGTTAGGGAAGTTTTCCTCTATAATTTTGTTGAAGATATTTACTTAAGTTGGGAGTCTTCACCCTCATCTATACCTATCATCCTTAGGTTTGGCCTTATCATTATATCCTAGATTTTCTGAATGTTTTGGGTTAGAAGCTTTTTGCATTTTGCATTTTCTTTGACAGTTGTGTCAATGTCTTCCATGGTGTCTTCTGCACATGAGATTCTCTCTTCTATCTCTTGTATTCTGTTGGTGATGCTTCCATCTATGACTCCTGATCTCTTTCCTAGGTTTTCTATCTCCAGGGTATTCTCTGTTTGAGATTTCTTTATTGTTTTTACTTCCATTTTTAGAGCCTGAATGGTTTTGTTTAATTCCCTCACCTGTTTGGTTGTGTTTTCTTGCAGTTCTTTAAGGGATTTTTGTGTTTCCTCTTTAAGGGCTTCTATCTATTTACCCGTGTTCTCCTGTATTTCTTTAAGGGAGTTATTTATGTCCTTCTTAAACTCCTCTATCATTATCAAGTGAAGCGATTTTAATTCTGAATCCTGCTTTTCTGGTGTGATGGGGTGTCCAGGGCTTCCTATGGTGGGAGAACTGGGTTCTGATGATGCCAAGTAACTTTGGTTTCTGTTGCTTATATTCTTGTGGTTGCCTTTCACCATCTGGTTAACTCTACTGCTACCTGCACTCACTGTCTCTGACTGGAGCTTGTCTTTCCAGTTATCTTGCTTGTGTGAAAACTCCTCAGAGTCCAGATGTCTCTATGATCCTTTGATCCTGGGTAGAAGAACTTCTGGGACTCAGGCCACCTCTGGGATACTGAAATCCTGCTACTCTGAGTTCAGTGGTTCCTACTCTAATCTGAGTGCACTGGTTTCTCTAGGATGGCTCAGGACATGGTGCCTTCACCGGAGCAGATCACCTAGGTGTCTACCTCAGCCAAAAGGACCAAGTGAGGGGTGGAAAGGGGGTGGTATTCTGAAGGGGTGGGGTTTGGGTGGCTGATGGGTCCTGAGCTCCCATGGCTCCCAATTGTAGCTCTGGGGCATATGGTAGTGGGAGAAGGTCCTTACCTGCTGCTCTGAATACAGTGGTTTCTCTAGGATGGCTCAGGGTATGGAGTCTTCACGGGAGCAGACCAGCTAGGTGTTTGCCCCAGCCAAAAGGCAGAAAGAAATATTTTTATCAGAAATGTTTTTGTGATACATTCAATAAAGAATCAATCCATGGAAAAGACAATTTTGCTTCACAGGGACAATAGATATTGATTATCTTGAGTTGAAAAATTATAAAGAATTAGTGTGAGATAAGCATTATTAATGCAAATTGTCTAGGAATTATGTATTTGGGGTCAGCATAAAGAACCTGGGCTGCAAGGTTGCAAAGGCTACATGTCAATCTGGCAGCCAAACTTGATACTGTATAAGAATCTCCCAATATGCTCTGAAGTGTGAATGATTGAAGGAAACCAAGTAAGACTTGGTACCATGAAAGGCAGTGATAGGTGTGTGGTAAAGGTGCCACCTCCTTTACAGTAGAAAATCAGAATTGGGAAAATCCCAAAGAGAAGCTGAGGCTGGGCACCATGTAGCAAGATCTAGGTCCAGAAGAGGCAAATAGTTGGTGTGCGAACTTGGTTTCAGGAAAGAATACTGAAATAGCCAGGACCATGGGAAGATCATCTGAATAATCATAGATATATTCTGGAGAAGGTCTGAGCCTACGAGGTGGAATGCATGCTATGGACAGGAGAGCTAAGGAGGTGTGAGCATTGAAGAGCTTTGGAGCCCAGAAAATTGAGAATCTCAGATAATGGATACTAGAGCCTTTCATATGGTCAGACTTTAGTTTTGCTTTGATCTGGTTGTAACTGGGTTCTCATTTCTCCTTCTAAGAATAGGAAAGCATTTGGTTTGCTTTAGATTCTATACTTGTGTCCCAAGCTACTGCAGGGTTGATACTGCTTTATTTGGGAGTGGGAAGCCATCAGTGTCTGTGTGTCTGTTCTTCTGTGTTTCTATGTGTGTCTGTGTGTCCATACTTTCATCATTGCTGCTCTAGTCAGACTGTCAGTACCAAGACAAGCTGTTCACAGCCCTGTTGGGTAAATGGAGGCATTTGAGCATGACAATGACTTTCCATGATTAACAAGTGCATTAACTCTGATAAATTACACCAATCTAACAAAACTACTCTAAACGTTAGTGGCTTAAAAACTCTGTACAGATGTGGTTTTGAAATAATCCGTAGGGGATTTGGCTCAGGTTTGCATGGAAACTCTTTTCTTAAATACCACTCAGGACCTGATTTTCTCAAGTATTTTTCACATAGTCCTTTAGGACAGTGTCAGCATCTGCATGGGCAAGCAACATCCCACTTTGTGAATTCTTCTGGAGAGGAGGGAGAAATTATCTGCAAGATATATGTCACCTTCAAGATGCAGAGACAGAAATGGCATGCCATTTCTACACAGGAACTATTTATAAGAATATGATCAAATACTACACATAATGACCAAAGCCATGGTGGTATATGCAGACAGACTTACATGCCTAAGTATAACCCTATTCCTGAGAGAGAGAGAGAGAGAGAGAGAGAGAGAGAGAGAGAGAGAGAGAGGTGGAGGGATGGAATGCAGATAGTCATGAATTGCTGAGAGTTGAGTCATACCTATTTCTTGTCCTTCATGTCTTTCTATTTAACATACATTCATTATTTTCCAGATAATTAAACTCATTGATCTTTAAAACCTAATACTTTGACTAAATTTATCAATCAAAGTCTGTTCAGGAGACCAAAGTTACTCTAGTGATTTGCTGCAATGAAAGACACAAGGAGGGATAAGGAAAGGCACAAATCATTCCAGATTAGCAAATCTGAGGAGCAGGGAAAACAAACGAGTAAAGAAATGCATTTGGAAGAGCATAATGCCCACTTCCTGTACTGTGCCTAAATCCTGAGTCTTATATTGTGTCAGAGGACAATGAGAAATTGGATGGGGAGATCATTGGAGGGAAGGAATAGGCTAAGTGGCTGGTAGCCCCCAAACCTCACAAGACAGTATCTACAGGGAGTGCTGGGAACTTTAACTAAAAGTAAGCACTAAAGGGTGTTCTAGTTTAATGTCAGTCAGACAGTAGTATCAGAGCTACATACAACCTCAAAAGGAAAACATGAAGCCTTCCACCCAAATGTGCACCCAGTACCCTCTGATCACTATAGTCACTAATCAAAGAGATCTGTCTACAGGTGCAGTTCTTATGTCATCAAACATGAAAAAGGAAGGTGGATATAAGGCCAGAAGGTAAAGAGCTGGTGGCATACACTGAGTAAGGCTGCACAATGTGTTGTTTTACTCTAATATGGTTCCTCCTTTAGAGCCAAATGTGATGAAAGGGGTCATATCCCTTTCACAATAAATAAACAAAAGCTCAACACTGTTTTTATTCTCTAGTTAGTATTCATTATTCTCCTGGTTCCCACAGTGTGTCAATAGCCCTCAACAAGTTCTTTACTCTTATGACTAGCGATACTGAAAGAACATTTTGTCAGTTGACTGAACTATAATGGAAGTCCACCCACTTTCGGTAAGAGCTAAAACAATATTTAGATTCTGTCCTCTCCCCCGTTTCCACACGAGCCAGTGTGTATTTTGGAGCTTGCTTGTGACTGTGTCTTCATGACCCTGTCATTATCAGTCCGAGTAGTGAGAAAAAGGAACTGCAGATGTGTTTCTGGAGCCATCTGGCTCTTTTGGGAGGTAATTTACTTACCTAAAAATAATCACACTACATATGGGCTTTCCCTCTCATAATGAAACGTATTCATAAAACTGTTCACACTCAATCCCTTGAGTTAAAAAATAAGCATTTCTTCCATAATACTGTTCTTTTTTAAATACTCATATTGGATTGGATCAGAGGAAAAGCAGCAAGTCCCACACATCCTAGAAAACACACACACATAAATAATTTGTTGATTTTTTTTTTTTGTAAATAGCTTCTTTTAGGTATGTTTAGGTAGTGAGTTTATGTGTGCATATATGTGTTTCAAGTAGCTCTAATCGTGTCCCATTTTCAAAGTAGCAGTTTAGAGCTTGGCTCCGAACTAATTTCTTTATATACACAGTTCTGCTAGGTAGATTTCCAATAAGCACCAATCACCTATGACCATTTTTGGATGCATGTCAACCTGCTAACACTGGAAATTTGAATTCTTCAAGCATGAGTGTTGCAAAGCACTGTGTAAATAGATTCAGAGAAGATACACCCTAGGCTCTCATTCATCATCTTTTCCTTCCTTGTTGGGTTGGACTTTGTAAGACAGCTTAATGTTCAGGAGAGAGTGCTGCCCGCTGCCACTGAATCCTGATGATTGACTGTAACCATATTAGCTTGACTCCTTTTCTGAATTCTCACATGAACTGATTAGTCTTTGAACCATAATTCTCCGATGCAATGAACTATGGGTAGTGACTGCTCAGCAATGGTCTCATGTATGCCAGGTCTTCAAACAATGGTAAGCTTGAGTGACCATGAGAGTCTAGATTTATGCATTAGGATCATTCATGGCAAGGTTATGCGATGGCATTAGCTGTTTCCTAACTCTTAAGATGAAATATATATCACTTGTGAAGAACTTAGCACAAGACTGTATTCTATGATAAAATTAATTTGATGATTGAAATTTAGGTTTGAAAGAAAAATATTGATTTTTATGCTCGTGACTGTAATTTTACCTGACTCACTTATATCCTAAGTTACAAAGAGGCTGCTACTTTATATTTTTAGCCTCTCTAAATGTTTTCAAATAGCTTAGAAATAAGAGCAAAACAGAGAAACAGCTGTCTCTTGTTATTTTGTTTCCTGAATACAAATAGTTTTAAATTGCTGTAAATGGAAAGTCTGGAATGAATTCAAACACAGCCTGTTTAAACACACTCAGGCTGGTGTTTGTATGTGGAGCCTTTGCAGAGGGCACCACTAGAAAATACTACACATTAACTTGTCGAACATGACAATCTAAGGCTATGGCTTCCCTTTCTGTTTGTTAGGCAGAGTCAAGCCGGTATCACTCACACACTTTTGAGAGAGTAAAGCACAAGTGCTTTGAAACTAAAGTCTCTGAACTGGAGCATGAAGTCCTGAGGCATTTGGTGTGTTGTATTTACTCTGGTTCCTTTCAGGAAAACAAAAATCCCTTTGAACTTAGATATTTAATTGACTTTAATCAAGCATTAACTCTTTTAGTATCAGGAATAATAATAGAAGCTGCATTTAATCTTTTCTCTTTCCTTCTGATTTCTGCCTATTAATTACCTGAAAATACATTCTACATACCTGTCAACAAGAAGTGCCTCCCAAGTTTTCTCTATACAACCAAATAGTGTATGAGGAACTTTTAAATAGTGTCAGGGAACTTTTAAATCAATCTTTAGTGACCAAATTTATTAAGTATTTAGTATTCTAAAGTTAGGTCTTATATATCTGAGGGAAGAGCCTAAGGAAATGTAATGGACATGACAGGGTCATATCTAGTGACAGTCATACATAAGTCCTTGGTGTCCAGCATCATACTCGAGTGTTTTATCATAAAACCATTAAGTAGTTCAGTGCAGAGATTTCATCTTGTAATGCCACAAGTGTGGGCAGAGGAAGTCTTTCAGACGTGTCCCAAGTGTCATCGTCATACAGTTGCATAATATTCCTGAATATTTTTCTTCGTGACTCACATACAAAGGCATTGTATAGTCCATACTGTGGGAAAATAACAAGACAAGTTATGCTAGAATTTGAAGTAAAAACTTCTGTGGTTTTACTACTACAGAGATCACATTGAGACTACAAAGGGACACTAGTTTCCAAGTAGAAACTTGGTCCAAGGCTGAGCATCATTAAGAAATAACATTAATGAGCAAAATAATAATAAGCCATGAGTTAAAATCATAAAACATCATATGTAGAAGATAAGAATCAATAGTTCTTTCACTCACTGAGACAGAGACAAGCAAATAATACAGAACTGTGTCATAGAATATGTGTCTGCATGCCTGTGCATGAGTGCTTGTGTGTGTGTGTGTGTGTGTGTGTGTGTGTCTATGTGTGTGTGTCTGTAACTATAACAGCTCCACCATTTCTATATTGGAGATGTGAGTTCCTATTTTGATGTTGATATTTAAGACTTTGGATAAATGAGTGAAACACTGAGTATCTTAGCTCTATCCACACTGTGCTTAAGAGGATTCATAAAACTAATGTATAAATTTCATAACATATATTTGAGTGGCAGCTAGTAGGTAGGTATGCAGTGTGCTTTTTGGTTACTTTATCCATGTTTCAATTATATGCTATAAAATAATAAATAATAAATAATAAACATGCTTATTACTGGTAAATCTTTCCCATAAAACTGACATAAATTATGGCTAATATAATCCATTTACTATTGTATATATACATATATTTATATATATGTTCATCTCGATATAAATATATAAATTGATATAGATATAGATACAGATATAGATATAAATTCAACCACACAAATGTTAGCTATAGAACAGATTATAGACAAATTATATATATGCATATATATCCATACATATGTATATAGATGTTATGTACATTCATATGCTACATAGTACATATATATGTACATACACACACACACATATATATATATATGCACAATATATATATATATATAGTGCATATATGTATATATATGTCTACATATAGTTTGTGGTTTTGCTATGTTCTGTACTATAGTTAACGCTTGCGTGGTTGAATTGCTTATAATATGCCTCACATTGCCATCTCTGTTCCAAAATAAATATAGAGGATTTTGGTATACATTTTCTCCGAAAAAAAAATTCCCTTTTCAAAATGAGTTTTTCTTTTTTACAACTCAGTTTCAACCATGGGTTCATCACATTTCACTTTTTCTGGTCCCATCTTATCCTAAATCAGCTTTGCTTCAGCTGGATCATGCTCCGTGTCTTCTTTGTTCTTAACTCTCTATAGACCTACTCAAACCCAGCTCCCTTAACCATTTACTGTTCTCCCTCTGAAGACCCCAAGCTCATGTTTTCCATATTTGAAAGCTTTCTTCCCCTCATAGTTAATCAGTACCCAGGTCCACCCTTCATTTTGTTCATCAGTGAGAAAAGTCTCTTTTCAGAAATCTTCCTCAGTGTTTATCCCAGACTTGGATTCTCACTGCACGTCATAGCTCACCTCCAGGTAGCATTTAACTGCATCTCTATTTCCCTTTAGAAAATGCTCCCTGGAAGAACATCCCTTCACGTATCAGTAGAAACTTATTAAATGTTTGTTTTATTTGACTATTTTTTTTTTTGGTCATAGCCTGACTTCAGCCTGTATAGATGAATAACAAAATGAACATTTTCGAGGGAAAAGTCATTTCTCTCCACAGTGAGCCTAACCATCTATTTAAAGAATTGTAAAAACACATTTGCTGATTTATTCTCATCTCTAAGAGAAGTTAACACCTAAACAATATGATTATAGAAATTGCTAAAATAGCTAAAGATGTGAATTTGTACAGGCTGATAGTTTTAGATATAGCATTATGTAACATTTCTTCTACAGAGGAGAGTTGAGACTTATTTTTTTAACTTTTTATGTGTTATTTGTAAATTTCACATCATGCCCTGCAATCCCACTCATCTCCCCTTCCCCTTCTACCTGCCTTCCTCCTTTACAACCTCCTCACAACAGAGAAAAAAAATCACATTGTGGAATTTATAGGGTGTTACAATGCGTCCCGCAGTATACCATGTTGTCTACACTCCTTGGTTTGCAAATGTTCATTACAGTGACTCATTTGTCTGGTCTGAGGCCTCTGTCTTCTGCTGCTCTATCAATACTGGAACCTCAATGGGACACCTCTTGGACGTCCTGTTGTTGCCCTGTGTCATGGAGATCCTGTAATTTTGGATCTGTAGGACTGGCCCCTGCATGCACTCCAGCAGTTCATCAATGGAGTAGATGTTGGAATGGACGCATGCAAAGCCCTGAGTCTGGGCCTGAGAGGTTTCTGAACTTGTTCAGGCTGCCTGGTCTCCCTCTCTCACACCTTAGGACCAGCTCACCAGCAAAATCTGCAACAACTCAGGCCAGCTCTCTGCTGCTGCTCAGGCTCTCTGCGGTGCAGCTCTCCTGAGTGTTGCAGCTGGTGAGAGACATGGCCAGTTCTCCCACTCTCAGGACCCCAAGGTCAGTTTTCCTGTCAGCTGTAGATGGCAAGATGAGAGAGAGGAGGAGGCATCACTCCTTCATCTGTACCACTGTCATCCCAGAAGACAAGTGGCAGGACCAGCTTTCCTGAACTCACACTTTGTGGCTGGCTCACTTAAACCCCTACATCCAGGGCCAGTTCTCCCTTGCTGCTCACGCAAGGTACTCCCAAGTGCTGTAGCAGGTTTAGGGTAGGACAAGCTCTCTTGCTCTCATGATCAAGTGAGGGCCAGACCTCCCACTGATGCAGAGAGCAAAAGGGAAGGGGGGTGTGATCTCTCCCTTGTTATTTCCATCATACACCAGACAAGGGGTAGGGCTGGCTATCCCACACTCATGACCTCAGGGTCATCTTATTTACAAACCCCACATTCAAGGTCAGCTCATTCACAACCCCCACATCCAGGGTCAGCGCTACTGGGTTCCCCAGGTGAGGTTCGGGGCCTGCTCATCTGTCTATCAAGGTGGCAAGGGGCAAGAGAGGTGCAGGGCCATTTTCCCCCTCACCCATTGGAGACAAGTGGAGGTGGGGCCAGCTCTCCCATGCTCATGCCCCCAAGAACAGGCTCACCAGCAACTCCCAAAATGTGTAAAGCAATTCTGAGTGCTGCAGCTGGCTGGGGCTGACCGGGCTATCTTGCTCTCATTCTACCAGGGTCAGCTCACCCAGAATATCCCAGTGAGGGCAGGGACAGATCTTCACAGTGCTTAAAGTCAACAAGTCCCCAGATATTTACCTGGTTATGGTGGTAACATATCCATGCTGTTACATGACCACATACGCAGACATGGCCGTGTTGGCAGCATAGGCCAGTATCCCACCATCGGCTATTCCTATCAATCTGTTCCTCACTATCGCGAGTCTCCTGTTCTGACTCTCTTCATTGTGCTCATGCCCTTCTGCTTCTCTTTCTTTTCTATTTCTGCATCACTTACTTGCTTCTCCTGGTGGTACCTGGTGTCTGTAGGTGTCTGGCGTCATCTCAGGAGTAGGCTCAGGAGTGCTATGCCCTGCTCATGCATTGTGAAACTTGACAGAGGTCATCTCAGACATAGTCTGCCTTCCTGTCACCTTCAGGCCTGTGAGCTGCTAGACTGATTCTCATCTCAAGCTAGTTCCATGTCTGGGCACCATGATGCTGATTTGGTGATTGTCTCGGGCTCTTTGCCAAGCCTACTCCAGGGTCCCCTTGTGAAGGTCATCTGTCTTGGGATCACTCCTGCCCAGAGGAAGAGGTTCCAGTATGTTTTTTTTCTAGTTTCTGGCCTGCTCCATGTTCTGGGAGCCTTTCCTGGCCTGCCTGGTGCCTGAATGGTGGGCATCTCAGGCTCACTTTTTAAGGAAATGTGCTACCAGTCACTCCGATATTCATATGTCAGAGCATTGTATGTAGACATAGCTTCTCTCCTCTCTGCCCCTTAATGTAATAATACAACATGTGAGACCACAGCCACACCTGCAAGGCCTCTAAGGGGGGGGGAGGGGGGCTAGGCTTAGTTTTTAAGTTACATTTAGCTCATCTATGATACTGAACATATCTTAACATTTGCTTGCTAAGAATCATGTTGTTGTAAGACTCCATTATACTCAGTTGTGAGTGTCTTCATAGTTATAAATATGGGTTAATTGTTTTCAGTCTTTATATCTGTATTTCTATATTAGGTAAGCATCATATGTGACTTCTCAGATTGTTTTCCTGAGTTAGCAAAACCAAGATAAACTGTCCTTATGATATTCATATAACACTTAATAAAAACCTCAGCATAAATTAGCAGACACAGTAGAAGAATTCTAGGATCATATACCTCAAAAAATTATAAGACTCCTCTAACCAATATTAACTTTAAGTGAAATGTGTCAATTTAAATCTGGCTTTGTAGCCAGGGAATAGGTAGCATGCCCTGTTTGGTCTCAGGCAGTGTTACTAGAATTTGTCAGAATTGAAACAAGTACTTACTTTTCAAAAACAATCAAAGTAATCCACAAAACAGAAGGTGCAGGCTGAGCTCACCTCTGTTGATATTCCCTAATCACCGTACATGGGGGAGAAGGGTAAACTGAATAAAATACATTTTAGGTTGACTACTTCTACGATCACCAATAAGATTAATTAATGCCTTTGACTTCATTTAATGCTTTCATTCCGAAATATTCTACACAGGACTGTGAAGAAATTTAACACAAATCAATGAATTAATTAAAACACTTCCCTGTTATATTTAAAAAAAAGTAAAGAGTTATTGAATTAATTTTCAGTTTAAAGAGTCTCTAAATAAGCATCCAATCTGAAGACTGGGCCCTTATGCCAGGCTATTTCCTGTTCTCTGTTAAAATCAATATAAAGTTATGGCACACTTTATTAGTGACAGGGACTTTAGACTTTATTTAAGCCATGCATTTTGTCCTGTAGAAATTAACTTTCATTGTGGCGGGGCCAACTTAAATGCATAAAATAACTGAAGAATCATACATTTACTGTGTCACAAAATGGTAAAGAAGATAAAAATCATGTTGTAAGGTAAATGGTTCCTCAAAAAAAAGATATTGCCTCCTTCCTTTCTTTCTTTTCTTTCTTTCTTTCTTTCTTTCTTTCTTTCTTTCTTTCTTTCTATTCCTTCCTTCCCTCCTTCCTTCTGTCCTTCCTTCCATTCTTCCTTTTTCTTTATTCCCTCCTTCTTTCCTTCCTTCTTTTCTTTCTTCTTTCCTCTTTCTTTCTTTCTTTCTTTCTTTCTTTCTTTTTTCCCTTCCTTCCTTCCTTCTGTCCTTCCTTCCATCCCTCCTTTCTTTATTCCCTCCTTCTTTTCTTTCTTCTTTCCTCTTTCTTTCTTTCTTTCCCTCTTTCTTTCCCTCTTTCCCTCTTTCCCTCTTTCTTTCTTTCTTTCTTTCTTTCTCTCTTTCTTTCTTTCTTTCTTTCGTTCTTTCTTTCTTCTCTCACAGATCTTGTGTCAAGTTTATTTGTAAAACCAGCAAAGGACTCTAGTCATGTAGCTTCTAATCCCCTTGGAGTGAGCAATGAGAGCCAGACAGCCGTGTTTGCAGCTGAGGCCCTTTAGCATCTTGGGCTTGATGGCCTTAGGCTTCACAAGGGCCTTGATGGCTTCTACTTGTGCACTCTCTACCGTTGCATTGTTGGCCTGCATCTTCTTTAGTCCTTTCTTGTACTTCTTGCATGTTCCTCAGGAACTTAGGGTCAACCCCCTTAAGAAATTAATATCTTTGTAACTGGGATTTTTCGATGCCATTTCTGTGACATTTGCAGGATTGGTTGTGTGTGGTGTGGTTCTGAAGAGCAGGATATTGCCTCTTAATAGCTAGAGTGTAAGTATCTGGGGGTATGGGAGAATGGAGGCATCGTCTTGGAGACAAAGGAGGAACAATGGGATGAGGAACTCTTGGGGGCAGAAATGGAGGTGAATAATGACTAAACTGTAAAAAAATAAGATTAAAGATAATTTAAAAAATTTAAAAGCAATAGATAGTGACTGAGACAAATCCTGGAAGATAATGTCTGCATGTCAGTCTTTATTCCTGTGAGAAAATAAGCATCAAACAATTTAAAGGTTTATTTTGGTTTTTAGTCACAGTCTATGATCACTTGGTCCCACCATGTTTTGGTCCATGTGTGATGAGGTAGAGCATTAAGTAGAACAGAGGTGGCAGAGCAAAGAAGTTCACCTTCTGGTGGCCAGTAACCAGAGAGACAAACAGGAAGAAATAAGAGACAGGGCCCAAAACATCATTTCCCCTCTAATTTACTTTCTCTGATCAGACACATCTCCTAAAGGCCTATTTCACATCATCTTCTTAATGAAGAGTCAACTGATGAAATTACCTTCCTTACAGTTCAGCAATACCTTGCTACTGCCACCAGCTAAGGACCTTGCCATTGACATGGTAACTTTGAAGCTTTTCTATGTCTAAAGAATAGTAAGTGGTACTTTTGGATAACTAGAAAATGACAAAAAAAATCTGTTTAAAATTCGGAGAAACTAGTAGAAAGATTTAGAAATAAAGCATTGGGTGTATGAGGGAAAGTCGGAAGCTGATGAAGGTCAGGCATAAAGTTTTCTCTGCAAAGATAATTCTGTTTAAGATAAACTCCAGAAAGCATCACCGTTAATGTGACTAAACTATATCTGAGACATAGTGACTGCTTTTAGAAGTATACATCTTGCATGCCTTGATTTGATTTTTAGAGGTACTCTAGATCGAGCCTAAAGCTTTATTAATACTTTTAATGTTTTTTTATCATTATTATATATATATGTTTTAATCCATGGCTTTATTTTGAGAGAAGCAATTTAGGTTACACACACACACACAACACACACACACACACACACACACTTACATTATATACACACACAAAACATAAAGCACATTTTCTTTACCGTCCCTTTAAAGCCATCCACTTTCCCCCCTACTTTTTTAACATCTTTCATTTCTGTCCAATGGTTGTTCTAGTCAATGAAATGATGCTGATACATTATTATTAGAGGACCAGGATAATCAATACTGGCTTTGAATGCTGTGTCTTTCTTAAATTCAGGCAAGAGTGGCATGATGAGGAAAAAGAAAAATCGTTCAAGTAACATTCGAGGGAGAAAGTACATGTATCATTACTCAATGTGACAGAGAAAGGTCAATGTCAAAGAGCAGTTTCAAAAGCAGGGAACAGAGAAATGGAATGGGACTTTTTAACTCATGTAATGGACGGAGCTTTGAACAATACATATATATCTTGAAACCTCAGTTCTGACATTTGTAAAATGAAAGGTGAATTTTAAACCTTATTAGATATAGATGCCAGAGATTGTAAAAATAATTTCCTTTATCTACTTTTTTGTTCATTGCAAAAAAGGTAATGATGTTTCCATAAGATAACACATGTAGTTAAGATAGTGATAAAATTATTACATTTTAATTGTATACTCTTACCATCACAAGTTAGTCAAATTAAGAAAAGTGTTATTCTTGAAAGTGATTGTAGAATAAATTTTCTCAGAACATTGAAGAAAAAACAATTATTTATATAATAATTAGAAGATGTGAAAGTGTTAGAGAAGTCAAAATATTTTAACCAGATCTAGGTGGAAGTTTTATGGATATTTATAACACAAGCATCAACCATACATTTAAATGCTGGTGGACATAGGAAAAGAGGAATTGCAGAGGACCTTGTATGTATTGCACAGTGCAATTAAGTACTGTCCTAACAAGGCTCACATGTTGATGTCTTCTCATGCCTCTATCTCTGTTTTATCCTTACCTCTTCCACTCATCCCTCCTTCCCTTTTTCCTCTCTCTTAACACACAAGGTCAGAAATTGAGGCATATATTTTCAAGTACATGAATTCTAAATATTTGTACAAGTAGGTAAAGCAAATTTAAATTGTATTCTATATCTTGCATATGGAACAGTAGAATACCATTTCTTCTTGAGGATAAAAGTATATAAATGTATGGTAGTTATTTTACTATATAGATTATGTCAATTATTATAGTTGTCAATTCTACTTATTATAAAATGTACATTATAGAGAAAATATGTATGAATATTTAAATATGTATGCTATCACCAAAGGACAAAAAGTCATACTTTAATTCTTAGTATAACCAAAAATAACCTACATAACCTACAGACACTACACATATACACATATTATATATATATATGTACATATATATATAATATTAATGTTACAGCCTATGGAAATCTCATGCTTCAATAATAATTAGAAAATAATTTAATGTGCTTTTTGAAAAGATTAAAATGCATTCATGTTTTTAGGATTCTATACATGCAAAAGTATGTCTTAAAATGATAAAGTACTTATTTTCAAATGATAGTATAGAATACCAACATCCCTGTAGAATGAATAATCAATAAGATCACTGAATAAAGTACATGGTAAAATGATGCTTTCTTCTATATAGAGTCCTAAATCTTATGTCCTGAAAAAAATCTCTAAATGTAATGTAAAATATTAGAAATTTGAAACTCATCATAAAACTTTTAAACTTTAACATTTGTCAATACTGGTATATTGAAAAAAACTTACATAATGATTTTAAGTTATAGAGGACATGATATCTCATATTTGAAATAATGAGGAATTGAGCAGAATTATACATGTATGCTAATGAAAGCAATGATGTAGAGAATATTATCACTAATCAAAAATACTAATATGCACATTTTATTATCGACCATATCCTCTAAAATATTTTATTCATTACTTTAAAATATGCTCTAACATTTTTTAGAGTCTTGAGATTTAAAACTTCAGGGTAAGACATATATTAATTTTTAATTATTAGCTCCTGTTTGTAACCTATTTTTGTATAGTATTTTTCTTAATTATTTTAGAATATCATATACACATGCAATGTCATTATGTTTTATGACCCCCATTTCTCCTCCTAATTCCTTTGGTATCTGCTTACCACCATTACAAAGCTTCTCAATTCAATAAACTTTCTTCCCTTCTTTTTAATAATCTACCTACTTCAGTTTTAATGTCCATTAACTGATTTGGCTGGGGTCATACACTGCAGCATGGTTGACCTAGTGGGGACAGAGTCCTTAAAGAAAGCTAAGTTCTTTTCTTCCACAAGTCAGCAATGGCCAATAGCCCCATCCATTGACAATAAGTCCCATCCTAAGTCAAGCCTCATATTTATATTGTTTTTTTATTCTTGTTTTTTTAAATAAAATACTAAATAATTTGTTTTTATTTTTATTTATTACACACATTTCAGACAGTTTTTGGCTACCTCAAGTATGTCAAAATTTCCTTTTGATATTTATGCAATTCATTGATTAACTACTTGCTTTTAAATAAATACTCTAGTTTCCTTTCTTTTATTGATTTTTAATGTAATTCTATCATGAGAAGACAAACATTATATAAATCTTGAAATATTTGAATTTATTTAGGCTTGCATTATGACACAAAATAATGTCTCTATCAATAAGTGTTTTTCATACTGTTTAAATTATTTATTCTTCTTGTTGTTGACTGGAATATCCTACTTGTTATGTATATTTGGTTGATACGTCTATTTAATGTTATATACATTGAGTAACCTTTATATTACCATGCTGTATCAAACATTAAAATCTGAATATAAACATTTGAAATTTTGGATTTGTATATGATAATAATATTACCTATGTCATGAAGTTGATAATCGAAAATTATCTTCTGAGGAGATCATATTTGAATGGAGTATTTTTAATATAGCATTTTCTTGTATAATGTCATGTCATATATTTTACAGAACCTTTGTAGAACCAAGGAAAGGTCAATTGAAGGAAGGTAGTTGGTACTTCACATTAAATATTTCAATTGACCCATAATATAAACACTTTGGGTTTTGAGACTATAAAAAACATTACATAATCACAAATAAAAATTATTAAGTATGATGTGGATTTCAAATTAATCATTGGGGAATGCTTCAAAAGTCAGTAGAGATTAAAATAACAAAACAAATGTTGTCACAAAGTGGAAAATTGACTACTAAAGAAAGACACCTAGGGGAGTTTGGAGAGTAGAAGACTGTAACAAGGACTTGGGATGTTGTTACGATCAAAGATTTATAAACATATGGGTAGAAATGTCATGATTCAATTAATGTGCATTAATTAATGTTTTAGGTTAAAAGGTGTATCAATAAAAAGCATACTTAGTACTTAATTCAAATAACTAAAAGCATATCAAAGTACTTACTTCCTATTCAAACTTCTTTTCTCTCATAATTAAATTTTTCTAGATAACATTTTTACCATTTGTAGACAATTGTTGATAAACCAACCACTAATGTAAATCTTTGCTTCATTATATGCAAATATTTGCATTATAGAAGTAGAGTTGTTTATACTTCCTGTGCTATAATAGTTAAACAAATTTATCCAGAATTCTTCATATGTGTGTGTGTGTGTGTGTGTGTTATTTCTTAGCATTTTGTTTGTTTTCTAAAGTCTCAAACTATGAAAAAAATTTAAAGCAGCTAACTCTTTTGAGAGAAAGACTAGTTCTTTTGAGAGAAAGAGAAAAAAGAGAAAGGATAAGCATTTTATCATTAACTATTTTGAAAGTTACCCAAAGCATATCCTGACTGTAAGTAACTCAAGGCCTATTGGACAACTAGAAAAACAATAATTTTTCATAGCCAAGAATACAGTTGTCAAAATGAGAATATTTGACATTAGTAATGCATCACCTTTCATACATACCTGAATTCTTTCCATTTTTTAAATATTCCCTCCTATAACATTTGACTGCTGACTAGGATTGGCTCCTGGGTCTTGCAAAACATAGGGGTGTCCTCATTGCTCTTTAATCTAGAATTTCACCCCAGCCTTCTAGGTGTTGCTCTTACAGCTAATAAGGTACTGCTTTGGACTGAATAAAAAGTTTCACTGTGGAGCACAATAATCACAAAATAATACACAAACTATTCCACATGTTGAAATTTTCATACTGATGTCACATACTTCTCCAAATATAAAATGTAGTGTGGGCACATTCTGAAAAGAAAGGTTCAAGAGAAGTCCTTTGAGACATCACTGACAGGATAATAGAAGTTGACCCTTGTAGTTCCTCTTAGAGTGACTTCCTGTTACGCCCTTGTTGGGGTACCTGCCTAAAATTGCAGATTTTGGGAAACCAAGGCAGAAAGATTGCCATGAGTTTGAGGTTCCTGTGGGCTCTGGAGCATGGACCAGCCAAACTAAGGTTACCTAGTGAGACAGTGTCTAAAACTAGAATGCATTTTTATATAAACACTTAAACAATGGAGTAGCAATAGCTTTAAGTCACTGAGACGGTTTAAATTTTTTCACTGCTTTGTTGATATCCATAACTTGGGCTGCACACATTAAGGCAATAGTTCAGCGTTGGGGTTTCAGAGGCAGAATGCTTGTTATTAAACTGACTTTGTAACACACATTCATTCATTTCTGTCTTTTCATCATTATATCATGGTGGTTAAACATGGTGTCTCCTGAGAGAGGTCTCATCGGAATTCAACGCATACAACATATTTAATTTATGAGAAACATTTACTGAATGATACCGGCCATCACTTCATAAACATTAGCTATTGCCAGTTTATAAAATCACCACGTGGGTCATTTCTCAAATGTTCAAGCACTACTGTGACTGGAAACCATCACAGGAACAATATGTGTTTCCCTCTATCATTTCACAGATATATTATATACTTACTAGACAAAACTAGGCAAAATCGGTGGTGGTCACTCAAAGTAACACTTTCTAAAGTGGAGCAAAAACATGAAGAAAATGAAGAATTTCATTAGAAATGCTCAGAAACATTATCCAATACTGTACTGGGCAATGATAACTTTCCATTAGTGTTGATTTGCTTTACTAGTGAAAACAAACTTCACAACATGAGGAATGTTAATGTAGCTGTTCCCCTGGGCCTTGAAGATATGCCCTGGTATCATTTAAATAAGATGAAGTAGTTAGGAAGAATGGAGATGGAATACATGAAATTCAGGAAAGGAGACAAACAGGGGGTAAGGGGGGGTTCTCAAATAGTACTTATTTGGGTTAAAGTAACTGATAAAACTGGTGAGGTTGATGATATTACAAAGCAGAGCCTAGTGTGTTCTTTTAAGTTCTTGTGTGTCTAAACATTACAGACTGAAGACTTAATAGTGCTATGTGGGCCTTTATTCTAATGAAAAGTTATAAAGCCAGGAAGGATTAAAATGCAAACTACCTCAATTTGATATAATCAAAGACCTTTAAATAAATTCTAGTTTAGGTAAGTTAAAAAAAAGATGTATCAATTATAACCAGATAAAAGAAAAAGTAGAAAAAGAAAGGGAGGGGACTGAATGGGCAAATGAGTCAGGGTTTGGATGATGCTCACAGATTGTGTGTTTCAATACACATCGTTATCTGTAGCATCTCTCTAACTGACTGGAGATGTCCAAGTATCTCTTCCACCTTGATGGCTTCCCTTTTGGAATCTAAATCTCTGGAGGAAGTTTGATGGGAGAAATCCAAGTCGTTGCCTTGGCTAAGACTGAGTGGTGAACTGAAGGGGCCCAGCTTTTCTGTTACTATTGAAGGCAAACATCTGGTTCCTCACAGCACCGAGCCTGCACACTGGAGCCAATATAGTTTTCCAAAAGGTTAGGAACAATGCCTGCAACATTCTAAATGCAAAAACATCTTAGAAAAGAAAAAAGATCTTATGTAACTATCTGTGAGACTTTGGACTTGAGAGTAATGAGATAAAACCTAGGAAATGCCATTGTATCACAGATAGGTGATCATAGCATTCAGGACTTTAGGAGATTGTGATCAAGTCACAGACAGAGCTTATGACCTCCATAGTGTCCTCCTACACCTTACCATACAACTTATCAATTCCTTTTTGTTGGGGCTGGGGAGAGTGTTCAATTGGTAAAATGTTCACAACATAACCAAGAAGTGAGTCAGATTCCAGCACCCACATAAAACAACAGGGCATGCTGGCATGCCAGTCAAGACAAGTTGGCAAATTCTAGACTCAGAGAGGGAACTTGTTACAAAAACTCAGGTGGAGAGAGACAGAAATAGTCAACCAACATCACCACTGGTCTCCACCTACACACACACACACACACACACACACACACACACACATACACACACATGCACGCACATACACAGGCACACATATATGCATACATGCACACCACAACACACATACGCGTGCGCATGTGCATGCAAACACATACACAAGCAGATGTGCACACATGCTCATGCACATACATGTAAACATTCACATATACACACATACACACATACACACATACACACATACACACACATGCACATTCACACATACACACATGGACACATACATATACACATGCAAATACATTTAAATCTACACACACATTTATGCCACACAAAGAAAATATTTTCTCTGTTTTCTTATCTCTAATATTTGCTCCCCATTTATATGAACTAAAACCAGAAATACAAGGGAAGAAGCAAGATGGAAGACATGGAAGACACAGATGTAGAAAGAAAAAAGTGTCTGCTAAACTGGCCAATGTCCAAGAAATTTGTTTGGGTGAAGATTGTAAAAAATGCCTTTTAAAGAGAAAGAGGGAGAATGCATTAGCAACTATGATATCCTTGGCGTCTCTATTTTACTGTGCATGTAATAAATCCAATTTCATCAGTCTTAAACTGCTCATAAAAGATGAATGGTAGCTTTATAAAAAAGACCATTCCTGGTGACATAATAGAAGGGACCCTGGGTGTTTTCTAATGCTACCTAATTGGACATGTAAAAGAAGAGAGATAAGATTTATTAGACATTTCTAAATACACAGGAGAAAGAACATCTTTCATATATGCATCTTTAAAAAATCTCTGACGAGAATTAAAAAACTACAATTTAATACAAATTTGCGTCTGGCAGCTAGCTGAGGCAGAAGCTGTCTACTTGATTCAGCTGAAGCTGATCGGGCTCCAAGACACAGTGTGTAGCAGCTGAAGTCTGTCAACAGAGAGACCAGCAGAAGGGCAACATGATAGTCAAAACAGGAGGGAGGCACAGTCTAAACAAGATGACATGAGCATTTGTGCAATTAACAGCATCAGCAAAAGGAAAGATGTGTTTGGAACATTCTGCCAGCAATCCAAAAAAGACAGAATGCTTACTTTATCATAATAGTGCTATGCAATATTTGGATTAACACAATCAATGCCACTGTAGAAAACCCGGCACAGACAGTGGGAAAGGCAGAGTCCAAGATGATCACAAAGGGACAAGGCCACAAGCCTTCTTCAGACACTTTTCTTATAAGCAGTGTTCTTCCGTATCACACACTGTGACCTGAGTTTATTAGCTGCCAGTTGTGGACAAAGCATTGCACTAACATTGCAATATTCATTTTTGATTTACTTTTAATGTGCAAATTTCATCCCATGCTATTCATCCCATTTCATGTATCATGTAAAGAACACTGCTGGATATGAAGCATAGGATTGCCTTATCTGCATTATTGGGAGGGGAGCCCCTTGGTCTTGTGGAGGCTTGATGATCCAGGATAGGGAAACACTAGGCCACAGAGGCAGGAGTGGGTGGACAGTGGAGGAGCACCCTCATAGGGGCAGAGGGAGGAAGGAGGGAATAGGAGGCTTGTGGAGGGGAAACTGGGAAGGGGGATAACATTTGAAATGTTAAAAAAAAAAACCAATAAAAAAATGAGAAAAACACTTTGTTGGGTTGGAAGTGTAGACTTGAACTATTCTATACTGGAATGATATTTCTGCAGATGGAGATCAGGACAAATCCTCAGGCATCTGAAACCTCATTGTTCTTCCAGACAGTTTAAATTTCAGTTATAACTGAGGACTGAATGAGCCTGCATGTTGCTGTCGACACATGCTTGACCTGTACTCGGTATTCAGTAACAGTTTAATATAATCATTACTACTGCTGCTACACATTGAATGCTAATAGTGACGAAGACATCCCATCATCCACCTATACATGAATGGGACATTAGCTCAGTTTTCTTACTTAGACTACAGAACTTCGTGGTGATTTTGTCCACACAGACAATAATTTTGCCATAAGGCTTTTCTTTTTTTATAACTTACAAAACTCATGATTACTTCTGTTTTAGCATGCGGTGTTTTTTACATTTACACCTAAGTATTATGTAAGTATCTAATGATGAATTACATCTGTTGAAGTATTGTCAAACCTTCCCCTACATTTTTGCCATTTATGATTTGTTGTATGTGTGTGTCACAGATATCATTTCTGAAACACTACATAGAATAACAGAATGATAATTACAATAAGGCAAATACATATTTGTTTGTGCTCAATTCAAAATATGCTTCCAGAATAATATTTGCATGCATCTATGGGACTCAAAATAGCAACTGAATACAGTGCATCTATAATGCATTACACTGTTGGGATAATAAATGTTTTATGACTCTTAACAAGAAATTTAAACCATTACTAACCCTCAACAGGAACACAGGGTACAGGGTCTGTGGCTGGTGCCATTTTCTCTTTGTCTTTCTTTTTCTAAAATTGTTTTAATTATTTACATTCCAAATGTCCCACTTTCCAGTCCCCACTCCATGAGTTCTTCACCTCATCCCTCTCCCTTTTGCCTCTGAGAGGTTACTTACCTACCCACCTCTCGCACCCACCCCCACCCACATTTCCCACCTCACATTGCCCCTCTCTGGGGCACCAAGCCTCTATAGGATTAAGTGCATCCTCTCCCACTAAAGCCAGCCCTCTTCTACACATGTGCCAAAGGTCACAGACCAGACCATGTATGCTCTTTGGTTGGTGGCTTAGTCTCTGGGAGCTCCCAGGCGTCCAGCATAGTTAATACTGTTTCTTTTTCTATAGAGTTGCCATCTTATTCAGCTCCTTCAATCCTTCCCAGAATTCTTCTATAGAGGTTTCTCACCCCAGTCCAATGCTTGCCTGTAAGTATCTGCATCTGTCTCAGTCAGCTGCTGGTAGAGCCCTCAGAGTAGAGTACAGACATGATAGTCTCCTGTCTGCAAGCATAAAATGGCATCACTAATAATGTCAGGGTTTGTTGCCCATCCATGGAATAGATTTCAAGATGGGTAGGTCATGGATGATCTTTCTTTCAATCTCTGTTCTATTTTTGTCCGTCCATTTCTTTTAGACAGGAATGACTCTGGGTCAAATTTTGTTTTTAATTTTTTTATTGGATATTTTATTTACATTTCAGATGTACTCCCCTTTCCCCGTTCCCCCTCACCCAGGAACTCCCTATCCCATCCCTTCTCTTCCTGCTTCTATGAGGATATGTCCCCACCCACCTTCCCACTCCCACCTCCTCACCCACGATTTCCCCCACACTGGGCGTCCAGCCTTCATTGGATCAAGGACTTCCTCACCAACCTATGCCTGACAATGTCATCCTCCCCTACCTATACAGCTGGAGCCATGGGTCCCTCCCTATGTGCTCCCAGGCTGGGGGTTTAGACTCTGGGAGCTCTGGTTGGTTGGAATTGTTGCTCTCCCCATGAGGCTGCAAACCCTTTCAGCTCCTTCAGTCTTCTCTCTCACTCTTCCATTGGAAACCCCATGATCAGTTCAATGGCTAGCTGTGAGCTCTGTATATTTCAGACTCTGGCAGACCTCTAAGGAGAGAGCTATAACAGGCTGCTCCTGTCAGCATGCACTTCCTGGCATCCACATCTGTGTCTACCTTTAGTGACTGCACATGGGATGGATATCCAGGTGGACCAGTCTCTGGACAGCCCTTCCTTCAGCTTTTGTTCCATGCTTTGTCTCCCTATTTACTCCCGTGAGTATTTTGTTACTCCTTCTAAAAAGGTCAAAGCACCCACTCTTTGTTTTCCTTCTTCATGAGCTTCATGTGGTCTGTGAGTTGTATCTTGGATATTGCGAGCTTTGGGGCTAATATCCAAATATCAGTAAGTGCATACCATGTGTGTTCTTTTGTGATTGGGTTACCTCACTCAGGATGAAATTTTCTAGTTCCATCCATTTACCTAAGATTTTCTCTTATTCATTGTTTTTAATAACTGAGTAGTACTCCATTGTGTAAATATACCATATTTTCTGTATCCTTTTCTTTCTTTCCAGCTTTTGGCTATTATAAATAAGGTTGCTATGAACTTAGTGGAGCATGTGTTCTTCTTAAATGTTGGAGCATCTTCTGGGTATATGCCCAGGAGTGGTATAGCTGGGTCCTCAGGTAATGCTATGTCCAGTATTCTGAGGAACTGCCAGCCTGATTTCCAGAGTTGTTGTACCAGTTTGCAATCCCACCAACAATGGAGGAGTGTTCCTCTTTCTCTACATCCTCACCAGTATCTGCTGTCACCTGAGTTTTTGATCTTGGTCATTCTGACTGGTGTGAGGTGGAATCTTTGGGTTGTTTGATTTGCATTTCTCTGATGACTAAGGATATTGAACATTTCTTTAGGTGCTTCTTGGCCATTCGAGTTTCCTCAGTTGAGAATTTTTTGTTTAGCTCTGTACCCCATTTTTAATAGGGTTATTTGGTTGTCTGGAGTCTAATTTCTTGAGTTCTTTGTGTATATTGGATATTAGCCCTCTATTGGATGTAAGATTTTTAAAGATCTTTTCCCAATCTGTTAGTTACAGTTTTGTCCTATTGACAGTGTCCTTTGCCTTACAGAAGCTTTGCAATTTTATGAGGTCCCATTTGTAGTTTGGCAACCCCATCCCTCACTGGGGGCCCTGTCTGTCTCCTAGAGATGGTCTCTCAGATTCTATCTCCCTACAGTTGAACATTTTGGCTAAGGTCATTCCTATTGAATCATGGGAGCCTCTTGCGTCCCAGGTCTCTGGAACTTTCTAGAGGTTTCCACCTCACCTCCTACAGCTGCATATTTCCATTCATTCTCCTGGCTTTCTAGGCTTCTCTCCTGTCTTCCGCTATAGCTGATCCTGTCCCCCATTCTATGCCATTTTCTTTAACTCAGTTTTACAATATCTTCTTATGGGCATCGGAACAATTGTCATATCTTGTTTGCCTTTTTAGATATGCAAGAATTTTTTCCATAAACATTTTGGTAGGAATTTAAAGGTTTATTAAAATACCCCATCTTAGCATCTTCCAGAGTACCCATAGCAGAGAGAAGATCAAGAGATGGCTTTCTAGGAACAGTGACTCTAGATGTGCTGAAGCAGAATCTGACTTTCACAGAATCCTTAGATGATTTTTGCCTGCATTTATATTTTACTAAGTATTTAACTCCAGCTATAAGCTGAGACTTTGCTGTGCATTGCTTTAATGTTTGCTGAAACCAAGGATTGAGGTTACCCTGATATTCTTGTGACATGAAATAGTAGTTCACCAAAGAAAAAGACAGGGCTTATGCCATTTTCATTTGAGAATATAAAGTTGTCGTTTATTAATTTTGTCAACCTTAAATATTTGTGTTCTAAATTTAACGTGTTGTAACTAGCTTAATGACTTAAATGATGTGACACTCTTTAGAAGCATTCTGATTTCTGTTGCTAAGGGACTTTGGCATCAATTCTGTTGTTGCCTCAACACTTACATTATTTGAATAAATATCATGTTTATTTGAGGTTAAAATTATCCGCTGCAACATTGTTTACAATTGATTAAATATGAGTTGATTTTGATGCAACTGTTATAAATAATGGTATAGTCTGTTGGGAATAAAATACTGTTTTCCAATCTTAGTGAACAGATTTCACATTGAAAACCCATCTCACTATAAAATCTTCTAGATCAGTAGGAAATTCATATATAAATGAATATATATGTATATAGTAAATGACATATGCAAATTAAACTACATCATCATGAAATAGTTTCCCATGCCAAGTCTGTCCAGATAATGGAGAAGTTGTTAGAGAGAGACATCTATTTGGAGATATTTATCTTAAGCAATTTCATTTCTATTTTAAAAGAATAATTCTTAAATTATGTTCTTTAGCATTCAACTTGTAGCCCCTTGCATTTACCTAACTACCCCTATGACCCAACCCCACATCCTTCAAGATCCCACCTGAACTTAAGCCTAATAAACATATTCAAAACACAATTATTAAACTCTATTCAAATATACTTGTACTTTTGGTACCCTGTGTCCAAAGAAATCTGTAAGCTTGAACATTGTGCCAATTGGGTGAGAACCTGTAATGCAATATATTTTGAAGGAGTACAAGAACACAGATACTTTTGCAATAGAGTACAAAATATTTACTGAGCATTCTCATCGTGTTGAGTATTAGGCTAACTGCTACACAACTCTTAAGTTATATGGGAATATATATAAATTCCATGATGTTATATGACATGTTTGCGTCCATGAATTCTGATATCTGTAGAAGTTCCAAAACAGTTTCTGGGGGGATTCTAAGTGATGACTACTTCCAATGGGATATAAATCCCTCCCAAGTAAAGAAAGCAAGCATCTTTAAAGTCTTCAAAAAGTAGAAAACCATAAATGCATTTACTGCAGTAGTTCCATCGACATAGTATAAGTTACTTCAGGCAAAAGATGCTTGATACATCTGAAGATGCTTGGATGAATAATCTATAATAAAAAGTGAAATGATGTGAAAACACCCGTGACAAGACATCTTCAAGATAATAAACTAAGAGTTTTTAACTTAAACCTTTTCTTAGTGTTAAGAGTAGGATCAGGGTTCAGTAGTTGTTGGGCATTTGAAACTTGACATGCCAGGAGAGGGGATAACCAATTGGCCCCCACACACTCAGAGATGAAGAGGGGAGGGGGAAAGGATATTTGGAAGGAGTGCCTGAGAGGGGGCAGTGAGAGGGATATAAAGTGAATAAGTAATAAATAAATAATATTATATTAATTAAAAATTAGAGAACAGTTAAAAAAAAAATGAGTCTTTCTGAGTCCAGTAGAATCTCATGAAATTGACTTAGGACAAATACCTCCAAACGTCATCATTTAAAATTATAACTGCCTAGAAAGTAAAAAATTGGAAAATGTTTATTTCCCACATGCTTTCTAGGACTATCTGTATCATTCATGTTTTTAAGAAAATAAAATTTTAAGTACAACATTATCTTCTAGTTGGAAAGTCCTTTCCATTGTGTTTAACACAGTGTAAGAACCTACCCACCATTGGAGATTTTTGTCACCTCATAAAAATGTTTAACATCTGGGATGAGGTTAGTGACTTAGAAGTTACCACGTATGTTTATGTAAGCACCCTAATCATTCTTATTTAAATAACGAAGGATTTTTATTTTTTCAAATGCAGTCTGGAAATAATCTGGGTTAGAACCGCATCTCAAAGTCAGAAAGTGTGATTAAACCTCTATTGTTATCCTCTCCTCATCATGAAGGAATACTTCCTCCTTTGAGGTACATTGTGACCCCACAGCAGATTCCTCCTCCTTTTGCTGTGACCAATAGTGTATTTAGCCACACCTCAGCCTACAAAGGATTTCTCCACTTTTATGCTCCCTTGTTTTTCTCAATCAACATGATGATAACCCTCCTTTGTTCCTCTTGAATTTCATCATAATTCATTCTGACAGTGTGTGGAATTTCCTAAGGTTGTCTTATATTTTCATTCCCTTCCTTTTGAGTGTGGGGAAAAGTTGCTTCCAAAAACTTATCCACAAAATTAATGATCATGTTCACAATTCAATCATCAAAGGCCTGATTAAAATGCTCGACCATTGATTTGGAGGCAACCACTGTGGAACATTACTTCTGTCACCTGAGCTTGGCAATGGCCCATCAAATACAACTCATTCTGTAATCCAGTAACAGAGTGCTGTAATATGAGGGTGGTTAAGGAGAGATGATGCATTCCAATTTATTCATGACTGGCAGCATACAGTACAAAAGCAAAACCTGTGCAAAATGAAACTATCTGTGCTATTGCTTTCCCCTCACATTTGTCACATATTTCATTCTATTCGTACAGGCAACAGGCAATCAATCCTAAAGTGTGTGTGCCTGTGTGCATGCATGCGTGAGTATGTGTGTGTGTGTGTGTGTGTGTGTGTGTGTGTGATATTCCTTACTGATCATTTGCATAGTTATTATGCTTAACAACTCATGATTAACAGGACAATTATTTATCACATATAGAGTAGTTGCTGAGGGAAAAAATAATAGTGTCCTACATAGAATGTTTGTTGCTGGTTTCAGTGATTAGTCATCCGGCTCCATTTTGTACACAGAATTTCTTTTTGCATTAGTGGAATTACATTCATGATTTGTACGCACCGGACAACTGAACATATTTTATTGACAGGGAAGATATTAAAGAAATGTAAAGCCCCTATTATTGAGTTAACTTTCTGTTTTCTTACTTTAGAGTATGTAAAATATAAAGATCCTGTGCTTCCATGTATTGGCATTTTGTAATTCTCACTACTACAAAATACTTGCATAATATTTTTAGCTGTTTACTGGCTTTTGGAGATCAAGTAAGCTAAGATAGTCTGCAACAACCTGAACTAATAAGTGATTCATTCTTCCTTATTCTTATTTTCTTAGCCATTTTAGTTTAAAATGCAAAGTTTTGTGCGTTTTTTACTTAATGCTAAAGCAGCCAGGAGAAGGACTATGAAGTATGCTATCAGCGACCATTGTAGTCGGCTCTTCCGCCAATACATGTCTGCTTCTATAATTCAGTTCAGATGCGAACTGACCTTGTGATTCACATCTTTCCTGGAACTTAATTAGATAATTGAACAGCAATAAACTCATTCACTCTCAGTGGCCCTTCAAGCTGGATATGTCAATAATAATTCTCCTTTACAGAAGCAAATTCAGGGTTGATTTAGAGCCACTGGTCTGCTGTGTTAAATATGTCAGACATACTTGTGCACTTGGTAGATTTCATATCATATAGAAGCTCTGTATTTTTTTTCTTGCTTACATGCCAACATGTGGATTAAAAGATACGGTGCTGTAGCACATGTTCTATTTGTTATAATTTCAGAATTACAAAATACACATTCAGAAACATTGTCCACTTTTTAAAATTATTTTATTTGATAAATACAATAACTTTTTATTTTATTTACATTCCAGCTGTTGTCCCCTGTCCCAGTCCCCCCTCCCACAGTTCTTCATCCCATTCTTCCTCCCCCTCGCCTCTGAGATCATGCTCCCCACCCACCCAACAGGCCTCCCTCTTTCTATTGGGGCTCGAGTCTATAAGTGTCTGCATGTAAGTCATGCTAACTGACCAATTTCAGAATTCTAATTAAATGAAATACCATTATCATGGACATTGGACAGTGTGATTACCCAAACAGCTATTGGCACTGGTAGTTCAAACTGGACTGGAATTAATTTATCTTTTCTCCATGTTCCTTTTCTCATTCAAATATAAAATGTTAAGAATAGCCAAGAATTATCAAAAAAAAATTAACTGTATAAGAAACGGATGGATAAATGAGAAACACAGGCTCCTTAAGGACTGTTGACTGTTAGGGTGACCATATGCTTGTAATTAAAGATTTATATATTTTCTCAGTAGAAAAAGCATTATATGGGAAGTCAGCTTGTGGATAAGCATGGTGGACACTCGCAACCCCTGCACTTGGGAGGTTGTGACAGGAGGATTTTTAACCTGAAGGCTGGCTTGGGCAAATAAAATACTACTTTCTAAAAGAAAAATCTAATATCGTCATGGGTGTTGATAAGAAAGCCAGGAATCCTGACAATCTGAAAAATCATCCTCTGCTGCAATGATTGTTAACGTGCTCCAAACTTGACAAGTGTAGCTGTACATTAGAATTGTCGATGTCCTTTCCTTACATTGCTCATGCTAATTGGTCCTTTTTCTCAATACGTTCTTCTTTTAGTATATCCTCTTTTAAAAAACAAACAAAAAACTAAACTACCTGTTGTAGTATCTTATAGTGTCTGTCCAGGTGATAGCAAAGCTATTATCTGTGCATAGTAAAATTGTGGACTAAGAATGCAAATTTTAATTTTCTAAGAAGAATTACAATATATTCTGAGATTATGACTCCTTTGAAAAGTTTACACATTATTTTAATCATGAAACTAGGTTGAAGAGAGACAAAATAAGTACTTTAATGTTGATACTGACAAGATATAAGAGAATTTTTGTTTATTCTTGAATTAAAACTAGACCTACTATGAAAACATCATTTGAGAAGTAGCCATTCTGTGTCCTTAATTTTTTGAGAAGTAGAATTAGTGCTCATATAAAACAACATCCTATATGACTCAAACTTCTTGTACCAGAATTTCTTTGGTAACTTATTGATATACTACATATGGGAAGAGCTTCTACAAAAAATTATTACATAAAAGTAGAATTTCGATTAGTTCAGATTAGTCTTATTCATTTTTATGTAATAGATGACTGACAAGCAATGTTTTAAATTTATCAAGTTGGAAAAGAAACTTAATTTCTAGACATTTTTTTGTAAGTATATGTATAACCCTGGTAATGGATTTTAAACAACTGAAATGGGCTTTCTTTGCACAAGTGAAGAGAGATGAGCAAGATACAGATGAAACTGCACAACTAGGCCAAATTTCCTGATAGCACTGGCCCTCCTTATGGTGATCCATGTGTGTGTAGACATGGTAGTGTAGACTGACTCAGGTCGCTGTAAAAAAAGGTCAAAAATGTAATTATATTTTAATTTTAAAAATACAAGCGTATTTGTTTTATAAACACTGGCACAGCAGGAATAGCTTCTTAATAACAGAAATAGTTTAATCACAGATTGGAAGGCTAAGGAATTCAAGAATAATCTAGAAGAAGACAAGGTATTTGGTGAGAATGTATGCCCTGTGTCATGGATAGTACCTACTTGCTCTGTCTTCACAGGGTGGTGACAGGGAGACATGATGCTTTCTGGGTACCCTTTATAGGGGAAATGCTAAGTTTATGCCATCATTTCCTAACTACATTCGAATGGTACCATACCCTAAAGTCCTTGTGTGGTTTATTAGGACTCAACACAGAATTTTCAAAGGGTTCTAAATCCTCAAATAATGTGGTAGAGTCATGTGCTTGAAACTTTTATAGTTAGGAACAAAGTATTCTCTTACAAGTAGGTCTGTCTGTGTTGTGGAGTTCAATATTCTTTTCCAGATACCAGTAACAAATAAATCTAAAGAGGTCTTAGTGAGATACACATAGGTAAAATTGTAAATTGGCAAAAAACCCAGCAATTTATGCTTGAAGTCTTGAAGTAGACAACTTAATATTTGTGGGACCTTGTTCCTCTGGTCTTCTATTTATATTCTAGAATCTCCTAAAAGAA
This sequence comes from Rhabdomys pumilio, assembly GCA_030674055.1. Classification (NCBI taxonomy): domain Eukaryota; kingdom Metazoa; phylum Chordata; class Mammalia; order Rodentia; family Muridae; genus Rhabdomys; species Rhabdomys pumilio. The sequence goes on along the minus strand of JANHMN010000011.1, from coordinate 55,125,442 downwards.
GTTATGGACTAGAGAGTAAGGGCTGCTGATCACTAGACTGAAGAGAAGTTAACAACACAAGCAATGTCCAGGGAGGTAACACAGATGGTAGAGTGCTTTCCTATCATTCGAGAGACTAAAGGGACTTTTTCAGGGACTTCTTTGTTCCATTTCTGACAAGTGTTATGACCTACATACCTGGTGTTAAGGTCAGATTTGTACATCTACCAGGGTACCAATAGTGTTAAGGTCTAAGGGCCATTACAGTATATGTGGAATTTTTGACTCTTTGACTCTGGACTACTTAAACTTAAGTAATTCCTGAATTTTTAACAGCAGAAGCACATTTTAACATCATTGGCTTGTTTCATTTTATGGAAAGATTTCATGGCAGATTTAGAACCTAAAGCTCACCAGCTGTACCAAATATTTCTACCTTAGCAAGGAAGGAAAATAAAGAAATTGAGAACATGCTTACAATTAAGAAATGGGGAGAAAAAAGAGACATTAGAGAGTTTATAAGAGAATAGCCAACCAGCCAGGGTACTGATTAAACATAAAACCTGAGTTGAAATTTTGTGACATCCATTAGTCCCAAATGGAGTATGTGTTCGGTAGCTGTCTTCTTTACCTGACAGCTACCATCATCCCTTCACAAACTCCAAACTGGAGGAGGCAGGCTGTGATTCCATTGCTTCCTATAGTAAGTGTTACAGCACAGTTTTAACCATCTTTTCTCTGAGGAAGGACCTCCAAGCTTGGCATTTCATCTTCTGTTTTTGAAAAGAAAAAATGTATTTGCTCTCTAGATATTAAAGTCCTGAACTACTTAACTTCAAGCCCCGACCCCTTAACAGCAGAGGCTCTACTGCTGCTCCCTTGTCTATGAAAGACCTCAATGTTTTCTAGCCATGCTGTTTTTAAGCTGTTTTGCCTGTGGAGTGGGCTAAGATGGTGATTTCATCTCAAGAGCAATGAATGCTGGAGGGTATTTAAATATTTATCAGAAGGGGTCAAAGCAAGATGTTCAGTTATTTTTCAAGTATTTTAAGAGAAAGAAAATTAAACATGTAAACCAACCCATTAAAAGCAACTCATGGAAGCCTCCAGAAATGCCATAGGAATGTGAACACAACACAATGTGCAAAGAAAAACCTTGGAAGAATAACCTGTGAATAGAGAGATTAAATGTTTTTCATTATTTTGTAGTAATCATAACTTTAACCTTAGGTGTATGCCTTCCAGATATTTTTCTTATTTACTCAGCAATTGACATTAGACACATTTTTAAGTGTTGTGATTGTGATAAATATTGTACTGACACTAATCTATATATACATATGTGAAAGCATTTCAGATATACACTAAGATTATATGTATATACATATATGTATATATGATTGATTTTAAACAAATTACAATAGTTTAAAATACAAATGTGGGCATTCAAAGGTGTAGTGTTTTAATGACTGCATTTTAAATAATACTGTTTAAACTTCAATGGGTTTATATTGACAATTTCTATCTTGTAAAGCAAATAATCCCTTTAAGTTTGCTGTTTAACTTTTGACATATAACATAACTTTTTGATATTTAGTTTCTTTTATCCCTTTGGTTAGTATTTAAAATCTTTATTCTCATGATGATAGAAAGGCTGCCAAGAAGCAAAATGACTCAAATGGAGCTCAATTGATGGCCACTTGGGACCTTAAATGCATTGCTTTCCAAGACACAGACAGTCAGGCTTAGAAAATAATCAAGCATTTAAATTCAAGACATGTATTTATTTTTAAACTCTTGTTCAAAGTGATTAATAGAGTCATTCTTTGTACATAGCTTGAAGCTGACTATAAGTAATATTTAGTTTCTTCATTTCACTCATTGTATAAATCAGTTGCTTGTATTTCTTAGATTCAGGAACTATTAAGGATCTTGGAGGGCTTTGGGACAGCTACAATAAATAATTTTAGCTATTTTCACAGTTGTCTGTATGTATGTGTGTGTATGAAAGAGAGAGAGAGAGAGAGAGAGAGAGAGAGAGAGAGAGAGAGAGAGA
>JANHMN010000011.1:55081755-55123397 GCA_030674055.1 Rhabdomys pumilio | reverse complement strand
AGAGAGAGAGAGAGAGAGAGAGAGAGAGAGAGAGAGAGAGAGAGAGATTAATTTGAAATTTGAGGGTAAAAAGCATATAATCTTTACTGAATTTAAAACTGAGAGACTGTCCTCAGCATTTTTTGGATGAAGGACACAGATAAATGGATAACTAGAATAAAAGACTCTCCCTGTCTTTCCCTCTATGTGTCTCTCTCTCTGTTTCTCTCTCCCTCTCTGTATGTTTCTCACTTTTCTTTTGTTCTTTCTCTCTTCCCCTGCTGTTTTCTTTCTCTCTAAATCATATCATACTATGCAAAAGTGTTTACTTCTTTAATTTAAAAACACACCAGACTACCAATTGCTCCAGTTCACATGGGCATGCAACAGTTCATTTTTAATAACTATAATTCATTATAAGGACCAACAGTAATTTACATAATTTGTTTTCATGCTTTCACTAATTTGATGTTACAAGTTATGAAGCAATGAATGCTTTGAATGAGTTCAATTTATATACAGTTTAAATACATGAGTGAGATTGATAATTATAAGTTGAATGCATATTTAATTTTAAAACATGTTACCCAATGATCTTGTAGTATCAGTACACATCTCAGCTTTTACCAACAGTGAATGAACCTTTGAGAACTAAGTCTGTTTGCATTTGGTAGAGTAATAGAACTCAAAGGAGAGAACCTCTCATCTCATCATTCTTTGATTTCTACAGAACCTGTGGCTTCTTATTTTAGACCTCTGCAACTGTCTTCAAATATTATATGTAGTAGAAAATTACTGACTGTGTTGTCAAATATCTTCTCAAAATTCTATTCTTAGGAAAATAAATACAGCTCAGATTCATCTTTGAACACTACTATTAAAAAGCCTTGTTCAGTACTGCTAAAGTCTGTCTATTTATAATGTAGGTAAAAGGGGGAAAAATTCCTGTCTACTCAGAGATTAGATTAATGAGAATAGTCAATATTGAGCTCCAAAAGACAATCCAAAAAGTAGCTGGACCAAATAAGAATAGTATCACATGGGAGATAGTAATCAAAATTCAGAATACAATACTTATTGTTTCTGGGTACTATTTCCATGTCCACAAATGAATATGCTAAAATGCCCCAATAAATGATGGTTTTGTAGATTTCCAACCAAGATACTGATCAGGAATCACTAAAGGCATTCATACAGACCGTATTTCACACATGAAGTGAAATCCACACACAATTACATCAGAAACCTTGATGGCCCAAGCAAATGTTTTATATGGTTTTTTATTACTAGAGCTTCAAAACAAATCAAAGTAGTTAGTCGTCATCTATTTAAATTATGCCCTCAAATTTAATCAAAATCTTTTCTTTAGGGCAAAATAATCCAGTGTGTGTGTGCATGTTGATGAAAATGCCATCCAAAGAAGGAGCAGGCATTTACATATCACCCAGAGTGCTAATGAATATCTTTACAAAGCCCCAACAAGGTGATAGAACTTGGCTGTCTGTCCTCCATAATCTGCCAGAGAAGATGCCTCTTAAGGCTACTGAGATCAAATTCCAGACCTTTGCAATCTGCATGCAGAAAACAAATGTTTTCACAATAGGAAAGAATGAGTTCTCTTTTGATATAATTGCATAATTCTAAGATCAGCACCCATCTGTGTATATATTTTTTCTCTTAGCTTATGTTAATGGCTTTATTTGGCAACTTAATGTTTTCCTTTTTCTTCCTAACAGCAGGTGAAAGAATTCATAAATCTGCCATGAACAGTTGCCAATGAATATTCATATCTGCAATGTCTGATTGCAGCAGTTTGACATTTTTATTTGATTTTCATCAAGAAAAAGAAAATCTTTGTTTCTTGATTCATAATGCATTCTAATCAGCTTCTCCATGTTATACATTATACTGAATAACTGGTTTAGCTATTGCAATTATCAATATCACATAACTAATTTATTTAGCAATATTCCTGCAATCAAGAAAAGAATGTAATTAAGAATTTTTCTCACAGTCCTTGGAAACAGTACATCTTTGTGTTTTATTGCGTGTTGTTTATGAATCTTTACACAGCACAAACTCTTAAATCTATGCTTCTAGCTGCCTTTTATACACGGTGTCCCCTGTTGGAAAAGCTGAAGTCATCTCTGTTGGTTTAGAAGCCATATGGATAGATGTCAGATGTTTAATGGGGTATATATTCCATATACCTTAGCTGTATGTACAAGATGACATACTTGGTTGAATCGGTGCCAGCATTTTAATGACACTTGTTATTTGTCAAGAGTCAAGGCATTCATTCACAAGAGCAAAATTTATTTTCATTTATTAAAATGCCTTTTGATTGATCATTTATGCTATGTTTATTAACTAAAGAACAGTTGTGAATCACATGCAAAGCTTTTGAAATGAAACTTCCTGGGCTATGTCTTGGGAGCATCCTCTCCATACATTTGAAGTGAGGTCCAGTAAAAAAAATGATACTCCTAACACTTTGTAGGTAACGATGCTTTCTCATAAGCTAGTCGTGCTTTCTATCTGTTGATATTCTGTTAAAAATAGACCATCCTAGATGAACCTTTTGTTAATTAAGAAATTTATATTTTCAGACAGATTACAAAATGTGTGCAGGAGGAAGGGGAATCATAAAATGCACATTCAGAATTTCAACCCAGCAAATTTTTTCTGTAATTCATGCTGTAAAGACTGCATTCACATATGGTGTGTATTAGGAGGCAAGAAATTAAAAACTGTCCAATAATGCTTGCCTTTTAAAAATCTTTCTATGGGTAGAGTTTCAATTTGGCGATTCCACCTTTTTTAAAATCAGAAAGCTAAATATAATAAAGCAATAAATTAAGGCATTTCTGTTCCTAATCACCTATAAGCCAAGTACCAAAGGAATTTTATCTAACAAATCGAAGGAATGGCTGTGGATATTAGAACGTGTTTCCCTTGGCTGTTATTGAAGTCAAAGCTTTTATTTTTGGTTTCAGTATGTGAAATGCTGATTGCTATATCTTAGAAAAGTGGTCACATGTTCTTTTAAATGCTTTGTTTAATATTTCAATCCATTTTCATTACCAAAATCAATGTTCATGACCCATTGGTTTAGATCCCAGAATCACAGTGAGCCCAAGGTTTTGTTGTGGTGAAGACAATGTACCAAAGTTTTTGAGTCACCAACATTTTCTAACTTGTTTCCTCAGTTTCACAACCAATTACTTCTTTTCAAACATTTTTAGTTTGGCCCCAAGATGTCTTTATAAAACACTGATGAGACTGATTATACATCTTAAAATATTTTGACACCTTTGGAATAAGAAAAACAAACATTTCTGAGTGTTTCTCATAAAATTATCAAAATCTGACCCATGAATGGGGCTTTACTTTTGTGACGAAATTTTGTGTTGAATCTCCCAAGAAGCAACCTAGAATTCCATAAAAATTTATGTCATCACCATCCAGTCCCTTATTCAGAACCATCTTCATTTCTATTTTTTTTATAGTGCCAACTTGTTTTTGTAACTCAGATCTTTCATAGATTACTTCTGAAATTTTCTACCATGGCTCCAGTCTTTATGACTGGCTTTCTGGACTGACATTTGTCTTAGGGTTTTACTGCTATGAAGAGACAACATGACCAAGGCAACTTTTTTTATATATATAGTTAAGTAATTTATTTATTCACTTTCCTTTCCAATTGCCCCTCCTTCCATTTCTCTTTAAGGAGGGGAGACCCTCTGGGTACCACCCCACCCTGGTACATCAAGTCACTGCAGGACTGGATAGATCCTATCCCACTGAGGCCAGACAGACAGCTCAGTTATAAGAACTGGATCCATAGTCAAGCAACAACAAAACCAGGGTTAGTCCCTGCTTGAGTTGTTGGGGAACCGACATGAAGACCAAGCTGCATGCCTGCTACCTTTGTGAAAGGGGCCTACATCTAGCCGATGCTTACTTTTTAGTTGGTGGTTCAGTATCTGGGAGACCCCAAGGGTCCAGGTTGCTTGACTCTGTTGGTCTTCTTATGGCATCCCTATACCCTTCAGGTCCTTCAATCCTCCTTTACACAGGTCCTTCAATCGAACTCTTCCGCAAGAGTCAAGGAGTGCTTGCCTGTGGGTCTCTGAATCTGTTTCCACTGGCGGAACTCTCAGAAGACAGTTATGCTAGGCTCCTGTCTGTAAGCATAACAGAGTAACATTAATAGTATCAGAAATTGGTTCTTGTCAATGGGATGGGTCTCAAGTTGGGCCTGTCATTGGATGGTCATTCTCTCAATCTCTGCTCCATCTTTGTCCCTGTACATCTAGTAGGCAGGACTCATTTTTCGTCAAAAGTTTTGTGGGTGGGTTGATGTCCTTATTCGTCCACTGGGAGTTGTGCCTGGTACTGGTAGTTGCCACTTCAGGCTCTATCTCTCCTCTGCTAGAAGTCTCAGCTGGAGTCACCCCTGTAGACTCCCTGCCCCGGTCCAGCCTGTCTTGGGTCTTTGGATCATCCTAGAGACTCATTTTCTTACTGCTGATTTATTCTGTTCACTCTCCCCTGTGCTCCATATACCTGATCTCCATAGCCCACTCTCCCCTGTGTCCCCTCTCTCACCTGGTTCCATTCCTCCCTCCACCTCTGATACTTATTTTATTTTCCCTTCTGAGTAAGATTTGAGATTCCTCCCTTAGGCCTGCCTCATTATTTGGCTTCATTGGGTTTACGGATTGTCTCATGGTTACCCCTTACTAAAATCCATTGTATAAGTGAGTACATACCATGCGCGTCCTTTGAGTCTGGGTTACCTCAGTCAGGATAATACTTTCTAGTTCTATCCATTTGACTGCAAAATGCATGATGCCCTTGTTTTAAATAGCTGAGTAGTATTGTGTTGTGTAAATGAACCACATTTTCTTTATCCATTTTTCAGTTGAGGAACATCTGGGGGTTGTTTGTTTGTTTGTTTGTTTTTTCCCAGATTCTGGCTCTTACAAATAAGGCTGCTATGAACAGAGTTGAGTAGGTGTCCTGGTGAGTAGTAGAATTCGTACCTGCAAAAGCAACTTTTAATAAGGAAAACATTCAGTTGGAACTAGCTTACAATTTTAGAACTTTAGTTCATTATCATCTTGGTGGGAAACATGGTAGCATCCAGGCAGACATGGTGCTGGCAAAGGCTCTGAGAGTTCTACATGACTGAATGGCAGCCAGGAGACTGTCACAGTGAAAATAGCTTGATGTTAGGAGACTTCAAAGCCTGTCCCTCACAGTGACAGACTTCCTCCAACAAGGCCACACCTACTCAACAATGTCACACCTCTTAATAATACTATTCTCTGTGGACCAAGCATTTAAACACGGGAGTCTGTGGGCAAAAACTATTCAAACCACCACAAGGTGGTACCTTTTAAAAATGATAAACACAACCAACCACAAACTAGTTATACCATTCCTGTACTCTGAAGAATCATCCTGTCCTTTCGTGGCAACTGCATTATTTTAGAAAATTAAATTTGATGGATATAACTCGGTGGTACAAACTTGACTTGTGTGCATTCTTAGGTCCAGGTTTCAATATGAAAAAAGTAAAACATATACAAATAACCTTACTAGCAATTTCATGAGTATTGATAAGAAAGACTGAAGCCAAGTTATAACTAAGACAGAGAACTCTGGGTTTTAAATATTAATGAGAAGACAAATTTAACAGTAATTCAAATAAGAATGTAGCATGATGTCAAACCGTGACTTAGCAAAAGCAGGACAATGCCATTAAGGTGTTGCCACAGCTTAGGAATATACACATTTAGTGGGATAAATGGTCATGGAACAATTGAAGAAAATGCTTAAGAAAAGTGATTCTTCCCCTCAAAGCAAAAAAACAACAACAGTAACAAGAAAAAGACATGAGAAGGCTATAGGAACTAGAGCAATGAGACAGTCACTGGTGGATGGATGGTGAGGACGCATTTTCCTAATGCTTTGCTTAGGAGGCTGGGCAAAATGCTCATGGATGAAGTCCTTGCGGTGCAAGCATGCAGCCAGAGCTTTAGATCCTCAACACCCACACAAAGTTCCAGGCAGTTATCAAAAGCTGCCTACTGTAATCCCAGCACTGGGAAGGCAGATACAGGACATCCTCACTCAGACTGGCTAGACTAGGGAAATTGGTTAAGTCCTAGGTTCATGTGAGAGACTCTGCCTCAGTATGTATGGTAGAGACCAATTTAAAAAAAATAAATAAAAAGATACTATGTCAACCTCTGGCCTCCATACAATGCATTCCTGAACACAAATGTACAACCACTGGCATGTACACCACACACATGTAAGGACTTGTTTGGAAAGAAGCATGTGAAAAATAAACATTTGTAAGTAATTAAGAGTAAACACTCAATATAAATGAATTTGTGGGGATCAACTCATGCTTGTATTCAAGAGCACGGACGAGAGGGCTGGCTACACAGATGCTTACCATCCACTTTGTAAGCTGGAGAGAAGAAAAGGAATTTAGACAGCAAAGGATTGGCTAAGACAGAAAATGCCAACCCATGTTTAACATCCCAAGAGAAACAGGACTTTTAGGAAAGGAATGACCAATATCGACATTGTAAAGATTACCAAGAATATATTGCATCACTTTACATAATACAATATCAAATTTTAAACATTCTGGAACTTTATTTTTTTTTGTTGTTGTTTTATATTTTTTGTTTGTTTTTTGGAGATAGCATATAATGTAGTCTATGCTAGACACAAACTTGCTGTGTAATTAATGATGGTGTGAACCACTTAACCTCTTCTTATTATATTCCAAGTACAGAGATGAGAGAGATGAACCAACAGGCTCTGTTCATACAGTTCTTGGTATCAAAACCAGGGCTACATACATGCTACTCACCCACTCTACCAACTGAGCTACGTGTTCAAATCCCTAATTCTGGAATTTCAGATACTCGAAAGTATATATCATCACTATGCCCAAGGCCCGTAGGATTTCCTGGAGGTTGGGTATTGAAAGTACCTTATATGCTTCCATCCTGGGCTTACCCAGGAGTCCTAGTGTGAGTAGAATGCCATGCCTCTCTGGGATACTTCATTTCTCATTCTATTTCAATGTTTTCCCCTTCTTCCATATTTCAATTTTCCTACTCATAGTTGTATGCCTTCCTACCATTCCTTTTTCATCTGTCCACACTATTACTTTATGTCTCTGTAGCAAACCTTCCACAGGGGACCATGAGGATGTGGTAAGGCCACATATGAAAAGCCAAAGAGCTCCCATAAGCGAACTGAGAACTCATCAGCCGAAACTTCTGGCAATACCTTAGTTCCATCCTGCTGGTAGTTGTGGCTACAAATCCTCTTGTGGCTTTGCTGGATGGAATATGGCAAGTATTCTCTGTCCAGAAGACATGCTTTCTTAGTAAACTCCCCTTTGTTTTCTAAGTCTGCCTTGCTGTTAAAAGTTTAGTATAACACATGCTCTGGTTGGGCTAAGAAAACCAGATGTGACATCTGTGGAATTTTGCTTTGCACCACTATCAAGGAGGAGGCATTTGGATATGATTATGGTTGACCAGTTAGTTCTTCCTGTTCATCTTCCAATGCAAAAGACACTTTCTGAATTCCTGAAGCCTTGCTTGTCTCTGTGTGATGGCATGTGTTTATAAATTGGTCGCATTTAAAATATTGAGTTAGATATTTGATCAAGCCTTTGGTCCAAGGATGAATACCATTATTTGACAAAGAAACTAAGGAAGATTCAATGTGACTCCGTGATTTTTCAAGGTTGACACTATGCTCAGGTGACCTACATGGTGATACTATTCCCAGTGTGCACAGGATTCTTTAGATAACACCAATTTACAGAGAACTTTCTTTGTTCATGGTCATTTTCATGTCATTTTCACCAGAACGGTTTCAATGGGCCATTTTTAGTGTGATTAAGCTTACAAAATTATAAATAAAGCAAGTTTCTTGATATGAAATCTATTACAGCTAATAGTGGGAAGCAGAGTTTTCGACACTTTTCCCCCAGGCTAGTTTTGTAACAATATTTGAAATTTAGGACCATTTTGGTTTTGCTTCTTGCCATTGTCCTCAGAATAGACTTAAAAGTGTATGTATTTTGCATGTTCTTCATATTGTACTAGCCTTAGCTAAAACGTGAGCATTTGCTTTCCATATGCTCCAAGCTAACCCTACCTCGTGACTTACAACTGCCAGTATTTGCAGGTTTTCCTTGAAAACTGGAACATGATTTTTCTTCCTCCTGTATTCTCAAGCAATCCTTCTAATGATTTATTATATGCAGTGATTGATGCTTAAGTCTGCAGAATCTAATAACAAGCTAATAGAACTCTCCATTTATACTACATTTTTGTCAGGACATCTCCCTTCTTTTCCCAGGAAAACTGTATGCACATTTTCTCCATTTTCCAGGATCGCAACACAGTTAACTCTCTCTTACATATAAGTTAGTCATATGGTTACACACACTTGTCAGCAAGGTAGGAGTAAGTTACTTCTTCATTTAGGATAAACTTATCCTTATCTAGAAACTGAAAAAAGGAAAAAAAATGGTTTTCCTAACCCTCTGAAACCTCCTATGCATTCTGAAAGAAAACTTACCAAAGCAAATGAGAAGAAAGGTAGCTTAGTTATTTAATGAGTTTTATGTGATGTGATATTACATGTGAGAGAAAATGTAAACTTCTTAAGCTTGTAGAGTTTTGTGTTTGGTCTAATGAAGAAATAGTCTGCATTGGAGGATAGGATTGGATGTGAGGTGCTGTTTAATAGCAAACTGCCAGAGATAGGAAGGGCTGTGAGTTCAAAGCCTTCTCTTCACTTATTTCTTCAAAGATAAGATTGTTTCTTTCCTTGTGGGGACATGAAAGAGATCAGATGAAGATTTTGTGGCCTTATCTCTGGGAAGAAAGGAGAGTCTTAAGTGTTAATTATCTGATTTCAGAGGCAGAAGCATCATAAAGGGGGCTACTTCGGGGCTTTGGCTGTATGTATTTTCAAATGTCAGTAGGACACAGTTAAGGGCCTTGTCCCAAATCCCATCAAAACAAATATGGATGATAGGAGGTAAAGGCTTAAGCAAACTTCAGTGTCTATCTGTTATCATCAATTAACAGCTTTAAATCTTTTACCCTTTGCCACTGACAACATCATTGTCTTACTCTAATGAGTCATCATCCCAGAAAGGAAATGCAAAGATACTACACCTTCACTGTTATTAAAGTCAACTTTGTTAGAAAAATCATCAAATATGCAATTTTTCATCAGCAATTGTATTTTCTTAAGTTTGGCAAGCCAAACCACCCATGATTCCTGTTGCAAAGGATAAAAGATTGCCCCCCGACTCTGAGTTCAACTTAGTTTAACAACCTTTATCTCAGACAGTCCTCTTTGCCTAAGATTCCTATCTATTCATCTGCCCTTAGAGTTTCTACATTCACTTCCTTCCAGGTAAGACACTTCCCTACCTCTTTGTGCCAGTGGATCTCTACATATCTTCAGAGGTTCAGCCCTGAGAGGAACTGTGTCCTAAGTAGTTGGTCAGTTATTGAGGTTGAGTTGATCCCTGTCACCATTCCATACTCCCAAGATCATTTCATGCCGTATACATACTATATTCTATGGTATGTTTTTTACCCTGTTCTCTTTTAAGTAGAAATCTGTTTACCTTGCAATTACAGTGAACTTTAAACCCATATGAATGTTGACCACATTTCTTTGTTTTAGGTACAGAGAGATAATGGTTGGTAATCATGTTCATCAATTTGTGAGGCACATGGATTTAGTTATGTTAGTATATATGTTAATCATAAAATTGTAGATTATTACTTCAAAAAAAAAATAAAAATAACAACCGTCACCATTTAATGTCTCAATTAGTAAGAATGCTGGTCATGACAGTTTATTTTCATAAACCCCAATTTAAGGAATAAGAAGTTAAATTACTTTTTCATAATCAGTTGCTTTCTGGAAGTGCAGCATTTTTTTCATATCAATGCAATCTTGCTGGTACTTAAAGGGATTGTTTTTTTATGAAATATAAGTTTTTTCTAACATGAAAACATACAACATTTCTAGGTGAGTGAGCACCTCCCAGGAGCCCTGGCTAAGCCTGGGAGAGTAATCTATTATGGGTTGATCCATTGAATCAAAATGAGGTTCTTCTCTCGAATTAGCTCCTATTTAATATGATCTGGGCCATGGATTACTAAAGTTATAAATGTTTAAAATATATATATCAAAACTCCATTCTTCAAATACATTATGGTTTTATACTTATACCTCATTAGTTTCTTCAATTTACAAATACTACTGTTTTTATTTTGACAATATTTCCCTTGGTTTATGTTTTAAGTGAAATATTCCTTATTTCACGCAAGAAAGTAAATTGAGTAATTTCTCACTTCATCTCCCTTTGTTCCAGAACATGAGTTAAGGTAACAACCTCCTTCACTTTATCTTGATGAATAGAAAAATTATTCAGCAGACATTGAAGGAGTAATCATGAGAATCCCTTAGTTTCTGCCTTTCATATCCCTTGTTCACTTTGGCCCCATCCATTATTTCTCCAGAGCAGAACTGCCTGAAACTCAGGTTTATGTCTTACGTTGTACTCCTGTCAGATTCCTTTATTTTGATATTCTTCAGAACTTTTCCTACTGGGTGTCTGTTGGTATATGTACAAATCTTTAGTGTAAATACCAGTATGTCATGAGTAAAATAAAAAGGAGGTATATTTGTTTAATTTTAAACTTACAATCACAAAATTATGATCTGATGCTCAGCAGTTAGTCTAATAGATCATATGTACATATCTGGGAAAAAATACCTAACATACAGCTGGGTAATGATTTGAATTTCTATAAAATCTACCTTCATACCAGCTATAAAATGAGTTAAGATCATTTTTTTCTTTTACTGAAATAATCAAGCACACTAAATGACAAGATGTAGGACGACACATTGCAGTTTTCAAGGTCAAGAAAGATTTTAATAATGCACGCTACTTGTCTACCTAACAGATTTAACAAAGCTAAATTGAAAGCAGTTAGAATGGCAGGGAATCAGAATTTAAATTATTGAGCCATGGAGCTGTCGTTAAAGAATGTCAAGCATGGAGCTTATTTTCCCTAAGGATATATCACAGAATATTCTAGTTCCATTCTGTGATTTTTTCTTTTCTTTCTTTTGTTAATATATCGAAAACTCTATGAGGTAAATCTTATTTCCATTTGGCTGCTCAAACACTAGGCGCTGATGCATCCTGTTTCTCCATCATTTTGGTTGTTTTCATTCACACACAGTTCTGATCTGATACCTTTGTGAATAGAAAAATTCAAATAACAATGGAAATACAATTCACCAGTCATAGACATTTGAACCATCATTTTAAAAATGTCATAGATTTAAGTGTAATTTGATATATGCTCCCCAAACCTAGAAAATTTGCATTATTACTTATTTTCAAATTACTTAACATTAAGTGGCAGTAACCAGCAGTTTGTAAATTAACCCTGTTCCAGGAGCCCTACTTAGAGTGACTCCTGCAGAAGATATACTCTCTTCAATGTATGTCTGCAAAGCAGCCTTTGCTGACATAAAAATATAGAACCTTTTAATAGGATGAAAGCTCAGTTGATAGTGTGCTTGTTGCACTAGCAAGAGGAACTGAGTTCCAGTCTCAGAACACTTGTAACAATGCAGGCATGGTAGCATGTACATGTAATCTCAGTAAAGACGAGTTGAAGGCAGTAGGTTCCCTGGGGCTCAATAGTTTGCCACTTTAGCCTAGTTGGCAAGTTGCAGGATTTTATTGTGACTTCATCAAAGTGTGAAAACTCTGATACACACACACACACAGACACACAGACACACACACACACACAAACACAGACACACACACACATCAAACACACGCATACATACACATTCAAACACATACACAAATGCACACAGTAGACATATACTCACAAAACAAAAACAACAACAAAATAAACACGTGGAAACCTCTGGCCCTTAAATGTGCCCTCAAACACACATACAAACACAAATGCACAAAGACACACACACACACACACACACACACACACACACATTGATTACCAACGTCATACTCAGTTATAAAAAATTTAGACCACTACATACATATTATTAAATAAATATCACTGTTTATTTGTATCATTCAAAAGCAGTTGAAGCTTTTCATAATAGGTTGACAGACCTATTATGTGTAAATATGTGAAATATGGGTGTTAAATGTCACCTGAAAAGTTTTAATAAATATATTGCTTTACCCCACAAAATTATATTTAAAGGGGTGATCGACATTATTTTTTGTTCAATTGCTATACTGTTTCAAATCGAGACATTTTATTTCAGAAAGTAGAGTTTTAGAATCAATTACAGCTACCTTGTATTTTAGTAGGTACTTCAGCATAATTATATTAATTTAAACATAAAAATCAGGCTACTTATGCTGGAGTTGAAGCATGAGAGCGCTTCTCAATAGGCTCCTTATTTTAAACCTTACCAACCAAATTACAGTGTAATTGCTTTCATTTGATCTCTTCCTATCTAAAAAACTGCCTGGAGGGTATAGGCTTCAGTCCATTTAATTTGATCAAAGAATGAGAAGTCTGTAAGTTGTTCAAAGAACTTCCAGATTCAAAGTGGAAAAGAACATTCTATGTATTTTTACTACCACATGTGGACAAGTGCATTTAAATGAACGTAGGTGAGAGAGAAAACTAAAGAAATACACATGTGTTTATATTTTCAATGGAGATTTAATTTCAGATTTTGAACCTAAAGCATCATGTACAGAAGAACACTGCCTGTAACTGACATAAATATATTATTGAAGTCATACAACTTCCCATTCACTTTGTTTACATAGTTTGTAATTATTTTACTCTCTATTACCATGAACATAAAAATATTATCAATGCAAAAATTTATATCATAAATACTTACTTGGTTTTGATGATTCATGGTCAGATGAATTCCTTTTGGAACTGATAATGATACATTTAGATTACCCAAGACTTCAACTTTAGAGAAATTCATGGGACCGTCTTTGTAAATGAAGCATGCTACATGTCTCTCAAGCTTTCAAGGTTCTTTATACTTTTAATTCTCAAAAAGTGTTTTCCATATCGTGCTATAAAACCGTCAGTTTATTTTATTTTATTACTTTTTTTTTCTTTTGCGAACAAAACCAATGAAGGCTAAGGATGACTTGTTTATACATAATCAGGACGAACAAGAGTAAAGTATGATGATTTTCCCATCCATAGGGGTTGTAAGTAGACACACCTGCACTTCCCAACCACTTCCCAGAGCCTTGGGATTTTCTCAAGGACTTGATCTTCCCGTTTAATGAACTGTGTTAATTGTTCTGCCATTTCTCATGGAAGGGTAAAGCCAGTAAGTGATTGGGAGTATGGAGGAAACTGTCTCATAGTCAGAGCAGCCACATTTTAACTCAAATGTATGATTACCGAACAATGGTAAGCACAGGGAGCTGGTTCAATTGGGCAGAGGTTCATTGTTTATGTGTTTGAGAGTATTAATGCAACCTAGGTTACAAGTATTTTAGATGGCAGAAAGAAATGGCAGACAATAAACTATCAACTTGAACTTTATTCTAAATGATTGACTTGTTCAGTTAAAAGTTATCATTTCTACTGTCACAAAGCATCGGTCCATGATTTAGTTACCAGTTCATGGTAAGGTGATGTGTATGCATCCAATGAAATACAGTCTCAGACTAATGCCTCTGAGCACAAGGGACTTAATAAGGACAGGGCCATTTTTTAAGAGCTGTATAAGATGTAAGATGCTTTTTTACTTATTTCTCTGCTTCAATTTCCATAGTTTCTACTTAAGGATACTTATCTCATAGAAAGTTAACTTTTGAAACTCATTAACTCTACCCAATTTGGGGAAATGAGGGGGAATCTTTTATTATGTGCTGCTTTGTCCCAGCCTGAGCTGCTGCTCTGGTCTGCTGGTCAGGGTCTAGCAAGAGAAAGAGTGGGGATGAAGGGGAAGAGATGCGAAGAATGGAGACAGGACAGAGGGTCTGATCAAGTCTCATTTGTTGAAGGGAAATCTGGGATATTTATACACTTTGCTATGTGCCTTGTAGGCGTGGATACCACATGTGCCTTACAGGCATGGATACCATGTGTGCCTTGCAGCTGAAGGCACTAAACAGCAAAACAAGATATGTGGAAAAAACAAGATGTTTATCAGAGTGTGCTCAGCTGTTGTAGACTGTTGAAAATAAATCTCTTGTCAGGGTATATGGCTCGAGATGGCTGCAAAGATGATAGCCACTTTCTGCTAGGAGCCGGCTCCCAACACTGCTTCACAGGATGGAAAGTCATCTAACATAAGTTTTGTATGCAGATTTGTTCCATGGAAAGAATATTCTCAATATGTTGCATTAGCTGATTTCTTATACTTTTTGCACATCAACTATTTCAAGTAAGAAAGAACTTCTAAAAAGGAATTATGAAAATAAACATATTGCTTATTTGGAGGAAAATTGTTACCAAATGTGCCTGCTGAAATATTTACATTTTGTTGGAAAACTTTAACCCATGGCCTGAGCTATGTGAAAAGTATGGTTAAGAATGCTTCCCACCAGAAGGGATTCTCCTCTACAGAAGTTTGGATTGACAGTAGGATTCGTTATCATATTTGAGGCTAGTAACAAAAATAGCAACCAAAACATCTCATGCCACGAATCTTAGTCATGGTAGTTTCTATTCTGTTGTCACGGGCATATGATGTTGACTTAATTCACCATTTAGAGGCTGAATTTCCAAATCAGGCGGAGCATCTTCTCATCCTCTAGTGATGAGTTCTCTTGGTATGATTCAATATGGAGAAGAGACAGCAAAAGGGAGGGCTGTGTGCAGAGGAAAGGGAATCACATGATATTTAAACACTCAGAGTGATTCAAGTAGAAGCTTTGCTTTCATCATAGCCTGCTTAGGTAGAGATACCCCAGGGCTTAGGAAGAACTTTATCACCTCCCTCACCCCCACATATTATCTAAATGTCCTCCACCTGTCTACCTCTTAAAGACACTGCCATGGTTTCCTACTATCACACTGGAGATATAGCTTCTAGTCCACAATATTATAGAGGACACACTCACACCATCTCACAAGAAACTTTTCTTTCATTCCAAAAATATTCACTAGCCAAGGATTGACATTTTAATGGCACTATAGGTTTTGTAACATTATCCCTTTCCAATATCCATTATGAACCATCAGACAGCACATTCCTACTTCATTTTAGAAATATCTTTTGCACATAATAGTATGCACATTTATTGGCAGAAGGCAAAAAAATGTTAACAACTTCTTTTTAGGCAGGATAATTATATACATATTTCAGTTTTATAAGTCAAACTAATTATTTTCTGCCTAATATGGACTCATCTCAGCAATGAACTTTATTTTCTGAACCTTTGTTTTCTTTAAAAATAAAAATCTACATTTCTTCTCTCTTATATCTCAAAAATTAGAGATTGTCTAATTAACAGGAGTCCCATTCTACTCAATGTTCCAAACAAAATTCTTTCTCTTTTTGTTATCCTCTATGAGTCCCTTAATCCCAGGCTTCTGTGCTCCTTTATGAACAAGAAAGGAACACAGCTTCTCTCAAATGCAGACTCCATATATCCATTGGCACATCAAAACTTATAGAAAACTCTCTAGATAACAAAGTACAACCCACTAGTTTACAAATAGTACAGTTTATATTGTCATTATTCTGGTGATATGTTATACCTGATACAGACTTTGGTATCCAAAATCCTGATACAGACTTTGGTATTCCAATTTGTTTGTTGTTAAAATTCCTAAATATGTAGACTATAAAAGTCTCAAGGATAATTTCAATAGCCGTATATTGTAGATTATATTTACAGTAATAAATGATTTGCCAATCACAGTGAAAGTAAATAAACTTTGACTGCCATTGTTGTGCATTGTTCTCAAGCCCCGAAAGACCACCCAGTAGCCTGTTCTGATGCAATCTTCATAGAGTCTCTTTATTACAAGCTTAGGCTTGGGCTCTCCTTCGACCCAAACCCAACACAGCAAAATGGAAAGGCAGAGGAGCCTTGAACCCTCAGCAGAAAAAGAATTTATAGGAAATGGCAGCAAGAGAGAGGATGTGTAGCTTTGTGAGTATCTAATAGAATGACTATTGTAGGCCAACAGGTGGGTGTTCTAACGCAAGACCATGAACAATCACAAATAGTCTGGAAATCCATCTGAAACAAGTAGACTAATCTTTGATTAAATGTTGTTGGGAAGTATCTAGGGAGGAGCTCTGGGGTACGAGACAAGGACAATCCATAGGGTCCTTCCTGGCATTTGGGTGCGTTTTGGGTTCTGCTGCAGGTCAAGTTCAGGCCAAGTTCTCAGGCTCTTTGTGTTTGTTTGTTTGTTTGCTTTACATGGATAGATAAAGGCCAGTCCCATGATGGAGTAGGTTTGTCATCTCATCACATTTTTGTTTTACTCTTTTTAATTTCTGAGATTATAATACATTACTTTTCTTCTTGGTTTTCTACCCTCCAAACTTTCTCCTGTACTACTCCCTACTCTCCTTCAAATTCCTTACCTCTTGTTGTCAAATTCCTAAATAAAACTCCCTCAATCTTTTTGAATTATCTAAAATCAGGAAATAATTTTTGTAGCAAACAATAGGATGGGCTGAAAATTAACCATTTACCAGACAACAAATATGCAGTTAGTTAATTATATGTTTCATCTCTTTGGTATATAATGAAAACAATGAAAAATTAAAATAATTACTTGTATTGGGAATATTATGAATACATACAGATTTTACTTTCAAACTGACATGGCTTAGAATACTAAAGTAAACGCCCCCTCCCAGAAGTGACAAGACAAGAAAATCACATCTAAAAGTGGTTAATCTGTGTAAAACTTTGTCATCTTCTTAGGTTTTGCATATTCATTAAATTATTTAATTCCCACCAAGTTCTGAGCAATATAAATCATCATTCTTGTTATATCAATTAGAAAACTGAGGTAGAGAGCTCATTTACCATTCCAAAGTGACACAAGCAATCTAATTGGTATTCAAGACCAAGTAATGTGAGCTACCTCCGGATTCCTGCGAATAGAGATTTGCAGTTCTGTTTTGCTATTAATTCAGGTAACATTTTTTACTACAACAAATCAACATTTGTGCATCATTTGTTGAATGATCTGTGTAATCTGCACAGATGTTCATTTGAAGTATCCTGGATTTTGTTTTATCAGTAGAACTGAGAATATCCATTAGAAAATACCACTAAAATATTCAGTCCTCTTCTCTGTAATCAAACTGAAAGAAAAAAAAAGATCTTACCATAACCAAGACTGCCTTTTTATGCAGCTAAGTATAGCTTTGGATGGCTACCCATAAGCAAAGGACTGTGCTGTAAGTTTGAAACGCTCACTTTAGTTCAGGTGGCTCACAGGTGTCACTTAACAAGTTTTGTTGTAACCCTTCTCACACAAGCTTTAGGGTCATGGATGCATAGTCATGTTACCTGAACAACTTGCTTATGGCTAATGTGTTCATTAAATGGAATTTTAAAATGTCTTATTCATCACATAATCTTCTCAGTCTTACAAGACTTACTGAAGTAGGGCAAACCTGATGTATAATCAAGAGCAGCTGGCTTCAGTGGTCAGTGTTCA
This sequence comes from Rhabdomys pumilio, assembly GCA_030674055.1. Taxonomy (NCBI): domain Eukaryota; kingdom Metazoa; phylum Chordata; class Mammalia; order Rodentia; family Muridae; genus Rhabdomys; species Rhabdomys pumilio. Next base: position 55,105,647 of record JANHMN010000011.1, on the reverse strand, counting down.
GAGTTGTGGTATCATGCCCCAACCCCATTCATTATTGTTCTATAGGAAATGCTCAGAATAGCTCAAAACTCTCTCTGTTTATTTCATCTCAAAGTCATAAAGCATACAGTTTCAGTTTTATTTCCTCAAATGTTCTAAGTAACCAGATCATAACTCTCTGAAGTTTGTTTGTTTGTTTGTTTTTGGTTTGTTTGTTTTGTTTTGTCTCTTTTTCATGTGCTTTATTTTCCCCAGGCATAATTAACCACATCTCTATGATCATTATGGTTAACTCACTGAGACAGGGGAACATTCCTCCATTGCTGGTAGAATTGCAAACTTGTACAACCACTCTGGAAAACAATCTGGCAGTATCTCCAAAATTTGAAATAGTTCTACCTTAAGACCCAGCTATACCAGTAGGTCCTAGGCATGTGCCCCAAACCAGAAGATTATCCACCATCCCATCCACACTCTTAGGGATCAGGTTTCTACTACATCCTGTGATCCCCTTCAACTTAGGCAGCTATGTTACCTTAACAGATACTCATTTGGCTTTTCAAACATCCAGAAATGAACTGAAGATTTCAGGCTCTCTGGTATAGTGATTAGAAGAAAACTATTCCCAACCTCTACCTGCAACCTGGTGTCTACAAAACTTGTGTCTGGTACTGTTGTACACATATATTTGTTGAGAGATAATATCAAATGTCTGAACACAAATATGTATTTAAACAAGAAAAGATTATTTTAGATCCTGTTACTGATGGTCATGACAAGTACTGATGAATATTACTGGGGAGTGAAGATGGGAGTTCATAAAATAAGTGAGGTAGTATGTTTATGAAGCCCCTTAAAACTGAAATTCCTTTGAATACACAGAAGGAGAGTACTGCGAAGGTTCAGAAATAAGCAGTGTTTGACAGATATGCCACTGTGCTGAGGGACAATGCTAACCTTCAGTCCTAGGTCACACTCAATATTGAGATATAAAGGAGGGTAAGATAACAAAAGTCTAAAGCCTCCTTGTGGCACTTCTAGAACGAAACTAGAAAAACAGAAAAAGAGAATAGAATATATTTCTAAAGTAGATTATTCTCACAAAATTAAACTGAAAGAAAACATTCATTGTACTAGGAGCCAATAAAAAAGCATTTGCCAAGGGAGTCAAGAATATTGCACAATTCGGTAATTCTTCTCATTGATGTATTAAGATTCATTATCTCCATCAATAATTACTATGTGGTCTTGTGAAAAATAAACTTAAAATGCCAAAACATACACAAAAATAAATAAAATATAAGGTTGAAGAAATGACCTCTTCGGATGCATTCAACAGGAAAGATGATTTCTCAGATGTGCAATTCTTCACAAAGCTGGTATTTACCGGATCCTCCTGGAAGGCATTTTTTAATAAATGCATTTTCTCACTTGATTTCTGAAGTTGGATGCATTCGATCTTTTTTGGCATCTGAAATCTCCATTTTATAAACCCATTTGGTTAGCATTCCATTTTACACACTATATTTTTATAATACCTTGCATTATCTAGAAACACCTGTTCAAAAGTTTATGCTTTCTGTTATGTCAAATATTCATTAAGTACATACACTTAACTTTATAGATTATTCAATGATCTAAGTCCAGAGGAAGCTTCTGTTCTCAAGAGCAGACTTGTCAGAATCTGAACTACTTGGAAACACATCTCATGCACAATAGTCACCCAGGAGCCTAAACCACTGTCTGCATTTGGTAAATCCTAATTTAAACAATTAAACGTACTAACAAATAAACAGAAGTCAAGTGTTATTTCATCCCCAAATTTATAATGAATAGGCAATTAGAAATTCCATTTATTTTAGGAATAAGAGAAAATTGTGATGTGTAATACATGAAGCATGCAGGATCAACATGCTGTATTTAAATGGATAGTTTAGTTTGGACACCTTGATTTTTACACTACCTCACATTGTAGACTCTAAATAGCTGTGGTTATTTTTAATTGCAGTTTCTATATTTTTAAAGTAGGAGAGACAAAACTTGGCATGTAAGTAATGAAACATGAAGTTCGGCAGTTGTTTATCCACTCATAATTTGAAGCATCACGATTGTCTATAGCTACATAAAATGATGCATGAATATGTGACATGGACTCAGAAGTGTAACTGTCTAGGGAATGAAGGGGATGAAAGAAAAAAGGAGGAAGATGAAAGAAAGAAAGAAAGAAAGAAAGAAAGAAAGAAAGAAAGAAAGAAAGGAAGGAAGGAAGGAGGGAGGAAAGAAAGAAATCAAGAAGCAAAGAAAGGAAGGAAGAAAGAAGATAGTGGGCATTGTGTTTTATAAAAAGATAGAAAGATCAGAGATATGTTTGATGGAGGTGCAGTATGGTGAGGGGAAAGGGGTGTCTCTGTGGGCAAATGATGAGGCATTTCTGGCCTCTGAGGTACCAGCCACATTACGGTTTAGTACAGAATAGAGTTTATTCAGGGCATAGGGGACTTGAGGGGGTAGCAGAGACAGAGAAAGGCAGAGAGAGAGAGAGTAGAGGAGTAGAGGTATAGAGCACTTGGAGCACGGCCATGAGCACGTGGAAAGTGAGCGGGAGGGGTATGGGGAGAGAAGGGTAAAAAGGTAAGAGGCAAGAACAAGAGGAGAAGAGAACAAGAAAGTGAAGAGGGCATAAGCAGCCCCTTTTATAGTGAGTCAGGCATACCTGGCTGTTGCCAGGTAACTATGGGGTGGAGCCTAGACAAAATGCCAACACTGGGAGACTAAGATAAATATGCTCAACACACAATATATAAATAAAATGCAAAAAGTAAAATAAAAACTAAATACCTTTTTTAAAAAGATGAAAGAAAGTTAGAACTAAGTAGTCTTTATATTCTTTAGAATTATCCATTTTAATATGTGTCACTGTTATGCCCATACATAATTATGTGCACTATATGTATGGGTGGTGTCCACAGTTCAGAGGGGTCATTAGATCCTCTAGAAGTGGTTGTGCATCACAAGGGATGAGAGTATTGAGAATCAAAAGCATGTCCCCTGCAACAGCAACAGTACTCTTAACTGCTAAGCCATCTTTCAAAACCCCTAGGTTTCTTTCTAACTTCAAATTTATTTAGAAAAAAATTAATATTTGAACATCTAAGGTTTGAGTACATATATACCTCTTCTGTGAAATAGAAGTATTGTTTTGTGTGTGCCAAATAGTTTACATCGAGCCTTGGCAGAGTCATATATGTGCAGAAAAAAACAATCATTCATTGGACCAGGGTAAACAACGTCAATGGAAACATTGTAAATAAACTTAGATGCTGACAGTTTCAAGAACACTGTATCAACTGGTGTCCTGGTATCCCAAAAACTCATGAAATTTCAACATTTTAAATTTTATGGAAAAATAAGACTTAAATTTTTAATTCTTACGTGACTAAAAAATATCTGGATATTTCTTATTCGAAAAAGAATATTAGACCAAGATTACTTTTAGTGCATATTAAACATTACACAGTTTAATAAATGACACTTTCAATGCATCAATCAATATTTAAGTCTCTATTAAGGTAAAGTTCATGAGCCCTGCAGCAAGTAAAAAAGCAATTGAAAGCTTCATTAATATTTTAATTATTTCAAACCTGAAAGAAAGAGTGTACTGAATGGCTTGTAAGTCATAGGAATTCCTTTAGGGTTTAAGAACTGTCTTCAATACGTAGAAACTCCTGAGAAGATTTCAGAAGTTCTTTAGAAATCGTGTATTTCCTTCTAGAGTCACAAAGAACCTTTCTGCTTCAATTTATAATTTCTTTTATAAAGTGTTCTTTGAATTATGGAAGAAATTAAACAATTTGCTCTCTGCAAACATGTGGCAATTCTCAGTTCTGCAGAGATGCTTCGCTTTGCTGGTTGCAGAGACAAAACAGTCAGAACTAAACATCCACAGCCTTGGCACAGATTTTGAATGCATACTCCATTCTGAAAGCTTTCTCACAAAATTTGCTCCATTTGACTAAGAAGCTGTAGATAATAGGGAAAGAATTTCTTTTCCAACCCCACTCCCAAATCTCTTAATGCCAGAGGCAGAATGAACATCAGAAGTTTACCACCCAGAAGGACAAGACTTAGGTCTCCTCCTAATTTGATGATTGGCCCTGGTGGCCTTGAAGTAGAGAATGGCACTGGCTAAGATAAATAGATTGGAGAAAGAACCAAACAGAAGCCTGGCAAATGTAGTCTAAAGAATGTAAATTTCCCTGGGACACCCCAGTTAAAGAGGGGAACACGTTAGCAAACTAGCCACAGTTGATTGACTGAGGAGATAAGTCATCCTGGGAATCTGAGTGAAGGAGTAAAAGAATTTAAGTACCATTAGATTAAACAAGAGCTTTAGGGTAAATACTTTGAGGAAGAGTTGGTTGTTTGTTTTCAGACCAATAAAAAGAAAAATAGTGCCTCTGACTTCCAAGAACCATTAACTCTGTTGTTGTCAGGCCATGCTTCATACCATCCATCAACTGTCTTCCAAAGCCAAACAAGGAACAAGCTTTATATATCACACTGAGATAATTTCTTAAAATTTCTCTTCTTTTATTCATTGCCTAGAAATCTCCCTTATAAACCCTAAAGGCTCTTGATTTATTGTTAATTTTATTTGGAATAAAAGCATAGGGGTGAGGTTGATATGCATCATCATTGTATTTTAATTCACAAGTTTTCAGCACCAGAAAGTCTTTCAGTTCTGATACCCAATGAAGAGGAGAAGTCCTGGTGCCTCCATCCCCACCATTGTGTGTCACAGAAGTTCTAGTCCAGCGATGTGGCTTAAGAAAGAAATTATAGTCATTTGAGCACACATTTTTGGTTCACTTATGTTCTTGTATCAGTTACTTTTCTCAACAATGCAAACATATCACCATATAGAAACAACTTAATGGAGAAATATTTATTTAGGATTATGGATTCTATCCACCATGATGCAATAAAATTTATGGTGACAATACTTAACATCAGGGCAAACCAGGAAGCAGAGAACAACACACTACGGAGCATATATAAGCTTTAAAAGCTTTCCCCAGTGACTCACTTCCAAATATCTCTACCAATAGGGACCATGTGTTCAAAATATGGGCCATCAGTTGAGTTCTGGTACATTCAGAATACCTAGACCTGAGGAATGCTTTGTTATAACACTTTCTGTAAAATGGAACTCATTGTCTGAGATTTGCCTAATGTTTTACCATGAGAATGCTTTCTTTGAGGCTGTGTTCTGAAAAGTCATGTAACTTCCTAACTTATGCTGTAGGATTAGGAGGTGAGATCAATATTTTTTAGCAGTCTAGTAGACAATGAAGGTCTTTTCTTGTGGATAGGATACAGTTTGTGCAGTATTTTCCCATCTTGGTCTTTTGACACGTGCAGATGAGGCATTTCTCATCTCTGAAGGCATCAGCAAAATAGCACTAAAATATCAAAGGAGAGAGAAGAGGAGTTATCACCAAAAGTAATGCGTTATTGATTTAAGGGTTTGCAACTACCAAAGCACTGAGAAATAAAATTCTGGTTTTTATTTTGGTTGTTTTATTTTTATTTTTATTTTTTTACAAATTCCTGTCTCAGACATTTTATTGTATTCTCACAACTCATATGTGGTGCGCAATGTGTGTCAGCTCCCTACAAATACAATATCAAATGTTTACAATGGTTTCTGTTAATGTTAAGGGAATTTTATTGTATTTGTGTTCAAGAGATCCCAGGTCAGAAACGGGGTCTTTGGTAGTAAAACTGTGCTGTCAGCAAAGCAGTTTCCAGAATGTCTAGAGAGGATCCATTTGGTAAAGGATGACATTTTGCCAATTCCACAGGCTTCTTCTGTCTTTTTTTGGCAGATAGACACCATGCTCTGAACACTACAACACTACAAAGTAGTAAGCAAGACACATTACCATTCTCTGTACTGATTCATAAAGATTAGCACTTTTTTTTTCTCACAAATATTCTGATTCTGGCCCCAAATGACAGTCTAATCACTACGCTTCTAAATCATATGCAAACTTCACATATTTAAATTCTCTTTTCCTTCAGCCTACTATGTTGTTCAACTGGATATCAAGCTAGCTACTGTACCCTGTGTTTGCAAGACGTAGAATTTCTACAATACTGAGTGCTAAGGGAACAAATAGAGACGTGTTTGACAATTGTATGGCTTGATCAGGAAGGAAGATACAAGGAAATATGATGAAGAGAAAATTAATAGCAGATGCAAACCTGTTTAGACTTTATTTCTTAGTGTACAATGTAACTTCAGAGAGGATAGTTTGGAATTAAATCTTCCTGTTTTAGGATACTAAATGATCCATGACACACTAGGTATATATATATATATATATATATATATATATATATATATATATATGTATGTATGTATGTATATATATATATATGTATGTATGTATATATAATATACTGCTATAACCAACTGGCTTTCTTTCCTGCCATAAAGTACTGTAGCAAGGGTGCTGTAAACAACAGATGCATGCTCATGTTTCTGAAGACTACAGACCATGAGACTAGTGACATGATGCTTTAGTTTCTTTCTGGCCTGTTATCCTTTCCTGCTTTCTGTTTGCTTACCAGCCCTTTCCTTAGTGTACCAGTAGAGAGATAAACCTTGCCTTTAGATAAGGCTACCAATTCTATCTGATTACTATGCCAGCCTAATGGCCTTGTTACCCTTAATTGTCTGCTAATAGCCAGTTGCTTTCATGTTTAATTTGAGGAGGAACAGTTCGGACCATAGCACTTCACACTAGGACTTACTCAGTACCTCTAAAGAAAGAAAAAAGAAAGAAAAGGAAAGAAAGGTCATCTTATTATGGGAATATTTCTAGACACAGATAGAGGAGACATACAGAGATACTTCTTACATCTTATATAACAGTTATTAAAGTATTTTAATAATTAAAGGTTTTTTTTATAATGTTTTGAAAAGTTTCTTATGCAGCTAGTCTTAAAAAGAAGTAGAAACAAAATTAAAACAAAAGAGGTCTATTCGTTATCTTTGAGTGGTTGTTGAATTATATTAAAGAAACATCGATACCACCTTCACGGTTTTTCTTTTTATTCTAATACTATTTAATAAGCTTAAATGAGAGGAATTAAGAATCCATTGAAAAGTGCCCATGGAAATAATTATAAAACAGAAGACACATGTACTGATCTGTTTTACATTCAATAATATAATATTGCTATAATATTATATAACCTATAATATTGCTATTGTGTGTAACTGATGAAGAAAAACTGAGTGTAAATGCAACTTTACAAATTGTACACCAAAATTACCTAATAACTATTTTCTAGAGAGTTCTATGGTTTTAGTCATTTATTCAATGGAGGAAAATATTTCTGTATCTGGAGGAAACAGAGTAGGACTTCACTTAGCACACCATCCACAGAATCTACAAGACCAAAACATGCTGAAATTACTGCCTGGCAGCATAACTACTCCATACCTTTAAGCTGCATCTTAATAATGCAAATACAAATGGAACAAAGGTTCATTATGATCAGATGATCTGTATCATCTTACCTTTTCTGTCTTGACTAATTAACAAAAGTAATATTACCTATGTTTCTAACATTAAAAATAAAATGAATATATTGAACTTAAGAGTAGAAATGCAGTGGGGAGAGAGTCTAATAAAATACTGACAAAGTTAACTTTTCCTGTGTGAATTTTAATTAAACCAAGTCAAAATATTCGTTAATACAAAGAATCCGTGAGGCAATTTCTGTATATCTACCTTATTGAAAACATTCATTTTTTTATATTTCCATGCCTTTTCTAATCTATGGTCTCAGATTGAAAATACAGACCAGGAAATGTGTAGAGGGAAAAAAAATCATGCCTTGACTGTGAATTTCTCAAAGGTTATGGAGTATTTGAAGCACCTGGGAGTTTCCTTCTGCTCATGAAATTTCAGATTTGGTAAGTGTAAAGTGGGTGTCGAAGAACCTCCAAGATGAGATGTGAGAGTTATTTCTTTTGAGTATCAACATGGCAGAGATCTCCTCATGGCAACAAAAGACAGTGAATCATCTCCTTTGGCAAAATTAAGAAGAAGGAAAAAATATACTATAAGTACAGTGCTATGACATCAGAATAAAAACAAGACAGCAAACAAAAATTGTAGGAAGCTGTATGGGGAATCAGGAGATTAATGTTTTCTAACATGAATAAGAAGTGAGAGCTATAATATCAGAAAAAAGCTTAAATCCAAGCTGAGATATTCTGAGACAGGTTTTTACTGGGAATGATCAGTTGATAATACTGAAATAAGTAGTTGGATCACCTTTGGCACCTGTAGGTTTAACCATGGTCAGCTCAGGCTGTGCTTATCCGAAGCTGGAACGGCTATAATCTAAACTAATTATCACCATTTATCTCTGTAAAGAATAAAATTAGTAATGTTAGCAAAACAATTATTGGATGTGTAATATATTTAATATTTGACCTTGCAAAAATTGTTACAATGATAAATCCATGGGGATTCTGTTACAAATGATTCACTATAATTCAGAAAAAAATTATAGAAATAATCTCAAAATCATGATTTAGGGCTTGGCTTTTACATGTTTTTTAAAGAGACTTTCTGATGATCCATAATTCATGATACCTATTTCTGTACTGCTAGAAACTTTTTTTCCTCAAAGCATGTCTCTAATGATCAGGTCACATGGCCAGAGCTGTTATTAATGCCCTTTAAGGTCTTTCTTCTCAGTTTATTATGTTTCCATTTTGCTTAGGAATACATTAGCCTTTGCTGTAGCCTCTAAAAACATAGATTTGCACAATCAGCTTCAAATAGACAATCAGACCTAACTGAATGTTATGTGTGCATTGCAGACAGCTAAAATTCATTTAAATTTGAGAATTCAGAGTAAGAAAATATAACTAAGAAATTCACATATGTACCATAATACAGATCAACAGAAGACCAGCAAGGGGAGAGTGTATGAGCTTAAAATACTGAAATGTATAAGTGTTACTTATGGACTGCAAAATGAAACACTGTTCTGACACTAAATAAATGCTTCTGTTTGAAAACAAAAGCAGTTTTACATTTTAGCATTTTAAATATTTAAATCCATAAACAGTTCATCAGAAAAATGCCAGTAAAGCACTTGGCTTCAACATTTGCATGTTTTAGATTCAAGTTCTATAAATTCAGAGATGTGTCAAAGTTGGTGGTCTTTGTTTTGCCTAACATAGTATTGCTTATGGTTCTTAGAATTGTTTGTTGTTTGGTAAGTGAAGTGAAACAGTCATTTATGCTTAAAGTCAATAAACGTTTTTATGAGTGTAGAGAGTTGAAAAGAATTTGCTGTAGAGTGATTAACCAGGTACTCACTGTATTGTGGCTTTTAAAGTTTAGCGTCTGTGATAGTTTATTAGCAGAATATTTTAAAGGAGAAAACTTGGAATGAGTCTTGTTTTGTTTATTCCTCAGCTTTCTCTCTCCTGAGAGAGTTCTTCGATATTAATTGCTTCTCTGCTCAGATGTGTCTAATTATTAACCGGCAGGTGTCTCTAATCACTGCGTCTTCCAGCAGAGTTTTGTTCCAGGGCCATTAGCTGTGATGCTTAATTACAATACACTGTACCTAGTTTTGTGTACTGTTTGATTTTTCAGATGGCTTCTCAGACCTCAGAAAATAGTTATTGGCAATCATTTTCTACAATTAACCACTGTGCCCTGTATCTCTTTCTCTCTTATTAAATTGGAACCAAGTGCAGAGATTTACACCAGCACTAAGGAAAGACACTAAGTACCAGGACAAGCATAATGATAGTTTAGTTTCTAGAATATCAGCACCAAATATAGTTCACTACCACATTTTTAAAATCTGAAATCATATATTCAGCAAGACGAGTAGCAAATGTGTGGTGTCCTTGGGAATGAATACTCTAGTCTTTGAGCTTCAGAGAAAGATGTATGGATGCTATAGCATACATACATACATTGACTAGAAAAGACTCCTCAGTTTCGGGAGCTTCCGTGCTGCATCTTGCTGCTTTGCATTTCATTTCTTGTGTCATTTCAGGGGCATCCTTAGCGTTGTAACATGGAATGAGGTGGAATAATGGTAGCACAATTTTCAAGCAACAAACCTTGAGCTTTGTTATTTCAAGTCTGAACAAATTACACACTGAATATAAATCAGCATTCTAGGAAAGATGCCCTTAGGTCAGTGTTTTTCTCCTATTCTAGATGCTTATTTGAATTTTTGAATATATCGTTGACCTAAAAGTGGAATCTAAATGAGCTCCGTGGTTATGGCCCAGAATATGGCAAAGAACACAAAGGCAAGGGTTGACGAGCAGATCAAACACAGTTCTTTCTGGTGGTTTTCTTGCTTGCCTTCCTAATTGCCATGTTGCCCAACTCAGCAGGATGAGCAGAGCATTTCTTGAGTGGAAGTTTGAACTTTGGGGTATGATTATTCCCTTGCTGGTGAAGGGTTTGTAACTTCTTCCTATTAGAATCCTATTGAATACTACAATCCTTGTAGACGTAAACCAAGTATTTATTACTCTTTTAGTGCTATGTTGAAAATATTATTTAATATAATGCATAAATTCATTTTTTTTGTCTTGGTTGGATTATTGACATAAAGTTAAAATTTATCACATTCGGGAGTTTCTTTCTCTCAGGAATAAGCCAATTCTGCTGCTGCAACACTGACTTACAAAAACATCCGGAGTATCAGAATAAATTGTGATAACACTGGTTCACTTTTTCTTTGAAAATTAGTGCTTTTAGTGCCTTCAACATCTGTTGTGCCTGTTACCTGAATCAAAAATCATCCCCATTACAAAAAAATAATTCTAGCAAAACAGAATAGTTCGAATATAAATAATACTTTTACAATTGTTCTACATAATTTTTTAAAAATTTACCAGTAACTTACTTGTTGGGCCTGACATGAGGTCTAATCTCCATTTCACCTTCACCCTTCTGTCACAGGTGGGCATGAAAAACAGGCCCCAGGCCCTAGAGAGATTTACATACTAATGAGGTACCTGAAGGCCAGAGGGTGGAGTATTCCTCCCCAGCCCCTTCTTCCTCTTCCCTTCCCTATTTAACTCAGATCTGCCCTGGGTTTTTGGGGCGAACACCCAGATCCATCCACCATCCACCATGCCAATAAACCGGTTTTGGAAACCCAAGGACTTCCTTGTGTGTTGGGGCCATCCTGTGGTTCCCCAGCCATATTTTTTTTTACACTTACTGAAAAAAGTTATGTCCTCCTATTTTTCACAGTTATTTGATCCATGTTTATTATTGATATTCATAATTTTATGACCTTATTATAAGTTTCATACAACATGCTTTGATCAAATTCACTCCCTTCCCATAACTTTTCCCAGTACAATCCCCTTTCCTATCCACCAGATCTGTGTCTCTCCCTCTCCCTTCCTTCCTTTCTTCCTTCTTTCCTTCCTTTTTTTCTTTTATCCCTCACTCCTCCCTCCCTCCTCTCTCTCTCTCTCTCTCTCTCTCTCTCTCTCTCTCTCTCTCTCTTTCTTTCTTTCTTCTCAATTTCTTCAAGACCAATTTGTGCTGCTTAAACTGTCTTACCTGAGTGGTGATCCAGAGGGAGTGTGGTGGACATATCAGGGCCTATATTCTTAGGAAATAGACTGTCTCTCCCCATCCCAACAGCTAGCAATTGCCAACAGCTTCATTGTTGTAGGAGTGGGACTTTGTATGCAACTCCCTTTCCATGCTGGGACTTGGCTTGTGTTAGACTTGCACAGGTTTTGTTAATGCATCTGTTCATAGGTATATCTATCTCTCTGTTCTGAAGATAGGAGCTGCGAGATGCATTGATCTTTGGCTATAATGGTAGAAGTCGGTTAGGAGTCGGTTTAATACTATGTACACTTGGCAGCATAATCATAGTAAGTTGTCTCTTAGGACTTAGGACCTGTCCAACCAGAAGTTCTTGGTTCATTAATGATGCCATTATCAGTTTCATCTTGTCAAGTGAGACATATATCCACTTAGGAAGTGTTGGTTGATTCCTGATATTTGAGTCAGAGTACAACAAAATCAAGCAAAGGGATTTACACATGTGTAAAACATCTTTAAAAAAGAAAAAGACTGAAACATATTTATTTTTACCAATATTCTTAGCTTGTTCACATTTGTAATTCATATAAATGGTCTTTATCTTTGTGTTCACAGGAAGAGACATTTAATATCTCAGGGGAAAACAAGCAGTCTATAGGCCTGTTCTCTGAGTTTTTTATTTATTCTAATCTGGGAGAATAATGAGACTTTAGAATATTAATGGTGTCATTTTGTGGTCTTTGTCCTCAACAGAAGCATATGATGGAAATCATTTATCTCATGCCAATTTAATATCACATTGTAAAAGACAGTAAATGGAAGGAGTCTTATATGATGATTTATTTCATGCCCTATTATTTAACATTGCTAACTATCCATTTATTTTATTGAGCACCCAATACAAGATGATCTAATCAAATTCTGATATCCCAAGAATAGCTATTAACAAAGCAATAGTATCATAAGACTGTTAATATTATTTGATATAGAATTTATACTGGACTTTGTTGTTGTAAAATGTTCTTTGTGAAGATTTTTAGAGAGTTTTGCTTGAGAGAAAGCCCCAGATGTAATGGCTAAAGCTAAAATTATATCCATGTGGTAGAGCAACTCAATGAGCAAAATTCAATTCTACCAGCTGATTTAAAATGTTCCTGTCTGATTCATCCTTTGTTATCTATAGCACATTCATAATAATTAATAAACATTTATCAGCCCTCTATGAGAGCTCACTGTGGGGGTTAATTATCTTTTCTTTCTTAGTGTGGGCATAAACACTATTATGAATCATCGAAGTAACACATCTTGACTTTTTTTCTAATAGATAAAAAGCTTCCTATTTGAAATTAAGTTTAAATTGAATGTAGTTATGTTTTATAATATAACAATTATAATTGTGAAATGTGTAGATATTAGTGCTTTTGTTTGGTAATGAAATATAATTGAATATCAGGTGTGTTGAGAATATCCTTTGTGCTCATAGGATTTTATGCAAAAATTGAAATTCAGTGTGTTGATAGAGTTCTGTGTGGAGAATTAGGTCCTTTAAGAACTATTTGTTATCATGCTCCAAACATTTTTTAACAGATCAATTGTCCTCTAAACTAATTTGTGTAAGAGAGATACAAAGAAAAACAAGACACAGTCCTTTCAACCATGGATATCACTTTTAGTGGTGAACATGGTCCCTGATATAAGAGCTCTATTAGAGATGTAAGAGAATGGAATGAAAGTTGTTTTGCAGAGAATGGCAGACATCTCAGATCAGAACCATTAAGCAACAATCTCTGAACAGCATAACCACAATGACCACCATGAAATTCACTTTTAGGCTTTGCTCTATAGGAAGGCGTTTATCAGCAATGAACATCAGGTCAAGACGATTTGGTTTTACTTAGCAAGTTACTTTGAAATTAAGACTACGTAATTTTCTTGGTCTTTTTATTTCAAATGTTTTTCTATTAGATTGTGTTGTAATCAAGTTTATTTTTTAATTCTAAAATGAGTAATACTCATGGGGGTAGAACATCCCATTCAAAGAGGAAGCAACTGTAGAAAATAACTCTTTGCTTGTTTCTATAAATAAAAATGATAATGATCATACAAATGTGTATAATTGTATATATATTGATATATATCTAATATCATATATATATATGTGTGTGTGTATATATACATATGTGTGTATATGTATGTGTATGTGTATGAATATGATGTATATGTATATGATATATATGTATATATATATATATATATATATATATATATATATACACATAAAATTAAGCCCAAATATGCCAAAATAAATATGATAGATAGGATATATGAATGAAACTATAACCTGAGAATTAGAGACTTTCAGAAAGAAACTTCATATTTCCTTGTAGAAATTGTATATAATAATATTTCTAGTGATTTAAGTGATTTTGAATGCCTCAAAAGCAACTTAGGAAGTTAAACATAACCAAGACTAGTTATACAATAACTCTTTTGTGATAAAGGTGACTAGAATTTTGCCTCGAAGATATGTGAGATTTTGTCAGATGGAAAACACAAAATGTCACCTCAAGTTGATGGAATGCACGGTCATCAAACAAACAAAAAGGTGTGAAGGGATTATATGATTCAAAAGATCAAGTTCTAAAACAAACAAACAAACAAACAAACAAAATACAAACTGATGTAGATTTCACATAATTTGTTGATATTAGAATTAATAACCAAGCCAGACCGCTACTCAAGATCCAGCTGTTTTCTAGAGTGGGTAATATCTAAAAATATCAGTACTCACATCCATGAACATTATTGTCTATAATCACCTCATCACAGAAATAGACCCAAATTAGAGGTTGGATGTAAACTAGTTGTGTGCACTGACATCAAAGAAAACAGAAGGAAGTGGATGACAGTTGTCAACAGTTCTATTACCTCAAGTCTCAGATGGTAGTTAGCATTTTCTAGCAATAAAGTTATTTGTAGATTGGGGGCGGGGGGAACATATTAGAAGATTACATTGAGAATTGAGATCTCTTCTCCCTGCCTCATTATTAAATCAACAGAGATAAATGAGCCACAGACCAAATCATTTTGAATGTTTACGTTGACCAAGTTATTTTCTTGGAATTTTCCTATTCTGTGTAAGACATGATGTTTCTTGCAAATACATATGTGTACTCATAAAGGAGAAGTGAATGAACATGTCCATAACTCATGGAGCAAATCCATGCAAGTGAAAATGGAAGTGATGCATAAACTATTTTATGCATAAACTTTCTACAAATTATTTTCTTTTTTACCAAGATACAGAAATACTCAGTAAATTCATGGTATCTCTTCATTCTACCTTGAAGGAAAGAGCAATGCTGTCCTTTGTAGCAGAATTTTTTCTGCTCATTGTATTTGCAGTGGAGCTCAGTGATTGGGTAGTAGAAGAGGTAGGTGGAGCTGGGAGTTGAGAGGAGAAAGGAAAGAGAAAAAGAAGGAGAAGAAAGAGGAAGGAAGCAAGACGGAGGAAGACCTATGTGTCACTAGGAGTCTCGGGTAGTAATTCATGTTAAAGAGCTAGATATTGGGTTAACAATTCTGATTGTGTTGGCATCTTGTGTATTGAGTATTTGCTAATATATAAACCTATTGGATAATCTTAAGCATTAAGAGTCTCATTTCTACCAGGTACTAGAATTGTCATATCTACCACATGGGGGTGGTGGTTATTCCCTGGGTTTGGGGGCATGGACTCAACAAACTGATCAGCAGAGGCAGCTGCCACATTAATGTCTCCTGGAGTCAGGGCTGGCACTCCCGGGCCGGTGCCTCTGACATTGTTAATATGGGAACATAGTATGGGAACATGGCAATGGCCAGGAAGCTAGCTAAGACACACAGCTACTTTTTCTGATACTACTCACTAGAGTCCTTGATAAAACCACAAAATTTAGAAACCTACTTCCCTTGTTATAGCTGACTGTGATTCATTTTCTTTACTTTTTCTGACTTTATTAAATCAGAATCTCCTAATAAAATAAAAATCCTTGACTATTTTAAAGATTTTATTTAGTTTATATGTGTAAATACACTGTAGCTCTCTATAGATACACTAAAAAAGGCCATCTGATCCCATTATAAATTGTTGTGAGCCACCACGTAGTTTTGAACTCAGGACCTTTGGAAGAGCAGTCAGTGCTCTTAACCACTGAGCCATCTCTCCAGCCCACAACACTTGACTTTTAAAAAAGATTTATTTTATTGTGTGTGTGTGTGTGTGTGTGTGTGTGTGTGTGTATGTGTGTGTGTGGGGGGGTGCACTGGTGGACTAGAAGAGGGCACTAGATTCGTAGGAGCTGGCTGATCTTGAGTTTCAGGGCACAGATGCTGGGAAACAAATACCTTGGGTGAAGTGCAAGAGTAGGAAGTATTCTTAACCACTGAGCCATCTCTTGATCCCCTTAACACATGAGATGATGAGATGCTGGTATTGGTTTCTGTCTTTTGGGGTAAGAAAATTTTACAGGTGATTTTCATTCATGTAAGACTAGCAAAAATGACTAAATACTTACCAGAATTATTCTATTTAAAAAAATAAAGAAGTAATC
The DNA here is from genome assembly GCA_030674055.1 of Rhabdomys pumilio. Classification (NCBI taxonomy): domain Eukaryota; kingdom Metazoa; phylum Chordata; class Mammalia; order Rodentia; family Muridae; genus Rhabdomys; species Rhabdomys pumilio. The sequence continues at coordinate 55,089,437 of JANHMN010000011.1, read as the reverse complement.
TTTTAGTAGACATTTCTTTGATGTTTTTATCAGACATAACTTATCTAGTCTCAAAACCAAGAATGAACAGAAGCCTAGTGCCTAAGTCATGATTCATACTTTTGTTTGTAAAGCATTGTTCTCTGGCAACTTGAAAAGTATAGGATATTAGTGTCTCATTTTTGCAGTTCTGGTAATAGCTGTAGAAACAGCATGATATTATTAGGAAATATCAATAGGTTAATACATCAAGTGATGAAAACATTAACAATGAATAAATGTTAACAAATGCAAGGGAAATGAGGATTTGAGAAAGAGATTAGTGGGGTGACTAGAAGAGAGAAGTTACCTTCTGGAACAGAAAATTGTCGCATCACATAAGCAAAGGAGCAATGAGGGGAGAGTCTAGAAAAGAGGAAAGATCTCAGAGTCCACTGTCCAGAAAGAGTCATCACCCACATGGGTTCATCTGCTAGAAACTAGCCTGCCTTTCCTAAATCATGTTAGAACACATGAAACGCTCTAGAGCCTTGTGCTGTGGATGAGCAATGCCATGGGACAGAGTACCTTCAGAGAAAGTCCAATTGAGCCAAATTTGACCCAGAAGAGGAACAAAACAAGGATTATACTAATGAGATAACCATTTCAATTTTTCAACAGACTTTTAAATATTGAGTCTTTTTAAGTGCCTGTTTTATAGGCAAGATAAACATGTATTAATTTTCATTTGGACAGCTAGGGAAATTATACTGCCTTTGGTTTAGAAAGAATTGCTACTTAGAACTGATGTGGAGGAAAAGCATGAGATTAGATTCTCGTTCAAATATCAGCATGTATCTTAGGTAAATAAGCTGGTATAATTGCATTTTTTCCACACCTCTTAAACAAAGACACTGGATTTCTTATCTGTTTGTTCTGATTCCTGGTCGTAAATAATTGTGAAATAAATGACTAAGGAAAGTAAACATTCATTTAAAAAGATGAAGCCATTGGGTCTTCCCTCCAAAAAAAAAAAAAAAAAAAAAAAAAAAGCCCTCTCCCCACTGGTTAGCTAATACTGAGTGGTCATTCCTGAGAACATATACATGCCTGTAATATTATACAGGCTTAGCATGCTGTATTTGTGTATTTAGGAACACACACACATAACACATACACAAATAACAACTATAGAAAAAAAACATAGCTTTGAAAAAGGCAAGGGGATTGGGTTGGAGGGAGAGAGGAAAGAAAGGGAAGTAAGGGATGGTGCTATCATATTGTAATTTCATAAATATATAAAAAGTTATTATTAAAATGATAGGAGAAGCCTTCTTGAAGGATCTTCAACTGAGTTATTAGATGTTGTGGGAATACATGGGGGGCAAAGTAGAGGCATTGGTGACCACAAAAATGTGGGCAAGTGGGCGTGGACTAGTCCTAACAGCTCTGTCTCCACCCAGTGTTCTGATTTTAGTCAAAGTGGCTTGGATAGTTATTAAACTGAAATTGCTGGTGTTGTGGTACTGAAAAATATCCTTCCTAGCATAGCAAAAATCTCTTCCTGAGATTCTCAGCTAAAAAAGGTGGATAGCACAACCAGTTTTCAATTGCAAACATAGAATGAGTGAAGTCAAGTAGAATGCATTATGCAAGCGTTTGCTTCTTGCACCTTAGGAAGCCCTACTAGGTGACCATGTTAGAGAAAGCAACCTAAGGCAGGTTTTCATGCCCATGTCATTACTGTTTACTGGATATTCTGTGTAAAAGTTATGAGGTAAAAACAAACTTTTCTAAAATTGTTTAACTGTAGACTTGAAGTCATCTATCTAGCTCTGAGAAATTCAAAATGACTGTCTGCATCTCCTACAATCACATTAGATTATTTAGTGGATAGTCATGTTCATAAAGAAATGTTTGAGATACATCTAATTAAATGTTCTGGTCATATCTACAATACCAATTAATAATAGTCTACTTGTACACATAAAAAGGGTAGCCAGGAAATGGAAACATTTGTATCAAATAGATGCAAATGAGAACCTGATTAAAAAAAAAACACACAAAACAATGAAGCAACAACAACAAAACCCAAACAGCATTCATCGTATCCATGCATATAGCTCTTCAGACCTGTGACTGAAGCTATTTGTGGGAATAATTGTTCTCTGGACCGTTTGCTCTGTAGCAAAAGATGTTCCCTACTTATAAATATCATCGTCCACACATCACTGCTTTAAAGTGCCTACAGTTATCTCCTGCCACTGACAAGGTTTTTCTCCAGGAGCAGCAGGAGTTATGGGAGGTGATCTATTGGTTCACTTTCTGATGTGAAAGTTCACACATAGGTAATGTTTAGAACTCACTAATCCTCCTGCAACCTGTCTACTCAGACATGCTTTCCACCAGAAAGCATTCTTTTTCTTTAGAAGGAATAGAAGTCAGTGTTTTCTGGAACTCATAGTCACCTAAGAAGTTGACAGATTGCTTGGTCCAAATTTTGAGAAAGTTCTTCACAGTTTTTAACCCAATCTTCATTCGGTGGCTCCTCTCTTGGAAGGAGGCCTACTCAAATTCCTTTGAGCTTCTCCACACTATAGCCCCTGGGGCTCAAGCAGTGATAAGAGAGAGTCTGATTTGTGTTTGCAGAGACATAAACTCTACTCAGCCAATCGATTATGGCAACGAAGCTGACATTCCACTTTGTGGAGGCACCGAGGCTGATTTTTCTTCTTGGCATTTATTTCTCAAAACTCATAAGAAGGAGACTTTTTTTATATATAGCTGTTGATTTAAAAGACTCTAATCTGTTTTAATAAGATTTCTTACAACAAATGGATATCAAAGATAAATGTGAGGTAAATTATTTTTGGTTACTTTATTTATTTACATTTCAAAAGTTATCAACTTTCCTGCGTTTCCTCTGTAAGCCCCCATCATATCCCCCAAACCCCTGTTTCTATAAGGGTGCTCCCCCATCCACCCACCCACTCCCACCACACTGCCCTAGCATTCCCCTACATTGGGGCATTGAGCCTTCACAGAACCAAGGGCCTCTCCTCCCATTGATGCCAGATAAGGCCATCCTCTGCTATATATGCAGCTGGAGCCATGGGTCTCTCCATGTGTACTCTTTGGTTGATGGTTTAGTCCTTGAGAACTCTTGGGTGGTCTGGTTGGTATTGTTGATGTTGTTATTCTTCCTACAGGGTGACAAACCCCTTCAGATCCTTCAGTCTTTCATCTAATGTTGGTAAAAATGGTTGGGGAACCGCAGGGTTCCTCACACCAAGCTATGTGTAATTGGCTGGGTTCCTCCAGCTGGAAGTTAGGCCCGGCTGCTCACTGAAGGCCTCTCCACGACTCCTCATGCAGGGCTCCAACACATGAGGGAGTCCTTGGGTTTCCAAATCGGGTTTATTGGCATGATGGATCTGGGTGCTCCCCCAAAACCCAGGGCAGACCTGAGTTAAATAGCAAGGGAAAAGGGGGAGAGGGGCTGGGGAGGATTGCTTAATTGGCTCCACCTTCTGGCCTTCAGGTACCTCATTAGTATGTAAATCTCTCTAGGGCCTGGGACCTGTTTATCATGCCGCCCACCTGTGTGACTGAAGGGTGCAGGTTAAATGGAGATTAGACTGGTGTCAGGAGCCTGGATTCTGGGTGCCTGGCCAAACCCACAATCCAAGAATCAGGATACCCTTCCAGGCCCAAAGCTCTAACTCCTCCACTGGGGTCCCTTGAGGTAAATCTACAGAGTATGTGAACAGGAGCATAGTTACCATGAGAAAAGATGGTGACAGGTAGAAAGCAGGTTCTCAACAGTCACTAGGAACTGAGATGCCCCATAAAAAGCAAAACTGTCAAAATCATTAAAAAACATAATAATAAAGGAGAGAACTTGATGAAAAGTCTATGTTTAAAAATTAACAATTAACACATGGAAATAAATACTAGCACATTCATTATATGTCAATAATATGGCAATAGATATATGTATACTGATGTAATATTTACTTGGCTGTATGTGTACATGTTTGTATGTGTACGTGTGTATGTCACATATGTGAAAAAGAAAAAAAGATAGCATATATGATTCCCTATATAACTCCATGCATGACAACAAAAGCTATTTATGTAATATTTATCCAGAGAGATTATTTTTAAAATGTTTTTTTTTTCTTGCAAGAAATGTGATTAGATAAGTGCTTATAAGTGGTTTAGTGCTTTCTAGTTTTTAGTTTTAGACAAGTGTTCTGGAAATTTTCTCAGCAACACAGTGATGGAGGTCATAGGTAAAAGAGATGAGATAGTAGTAAATACAACACACTATGCAAATCATCCAACAGTGGAATCAAACAGATGGGAACGGGAACTTTGGACCAAATATAAACGCTAACTTGAGCCATTGTGCAGATTTCATTGGTATTTGTCCAGGCTGTTGGGAATCATTTAAATATTCTGGGGAAAAAAACTGCCCTGGCATTTTCTCATACATACTGTATTCCCTATTCCAGGCAAAATAAATGGGAGGGGAGGTAGTTAGCAGTTGTATCTAATTCTAAAGACAGTTCAGTAAATATTAACATAGCTGTTAGCTCTTATTTTTTTCCACTGATAGAACATCAAATCTTGGGAGTATAAATGACATGATAAATTTCACATTTATTACTTAAATCATCTTTCTCTTTCAAAAATTCTCATATTATATAACTGCATTTTACAAAAAAAAAAGAAAGAAAAAAAAGAAATCCAATACAAACTACTAGAGCCAAAAGTTTTTTTTTTTTCTTCAAAATTTGTTTATGTGAGTACACTGCTGCTGTCTTCAGATGCACCAGCAGAGGGCATCAGATCCCATTCCAGATGGTTGTGAGTCACCATGTGGTTGCTGGGAATTGAACTCAGGCCTTTGGAAGAGCAATAATTGCTCTTTACCACTGAGCCATCTCTCCGGGCCCTAAAGTCAAAACTTTTAAAAAATAGTAATTGTGCAAAGTTTTGGCACTCAGTAGAATTTGGCACATGTATAAATTGTGAAGTGAAGCTAGAAATTATTTCTCTTTCCCTAAACTTGTGTGAAGTTTCTTTGGTTATATGGTGGTAGATATTTACAGGGATAGGGTAAATGTGCGGAGTAGGAATTGCATCTGTCCATGGCTCTGCCTTTAGTGTTTGTGTTTTCTCTCTAATGGAGCCACTCGCAATATTTTAATCCACTTTTTGAAATTTTTTTAGAATCATTTTCAATTATTTCTTGCATGTATGTGTTTGTCTATTGCTACAATTAGATACTCCCTATATATTCCGTTGACTGATGTATGTTAATTTATCTATATTTACCTAATAATTTGAGGAATTACTGGATACCACAATAATATAGCATAATATAAAGTAACACTATAATATATGTATAATTTTTATAAATTGTTTTCTCTTATCAAAACGGATACTATCTGTTTTGATGAAGTAAGATGAAGTAAGTCATGACAGGCTCTTGTTTGCCTTTCTCATGGTTGCCACCGTCTTCTTATTAACTACTGAACCTGACAAGTGTCCTCATTGCTCACATTGGATATGACATTTAGATTGCTGCTTATTGGAAGTTTCTGGAAGATGACCTTATTAAATGAAGACATTTCTTTCTTTTCCAACCCTGTATACAATATTCAGGTTGTTAGTAGGATTTGCATGCTCTCAAAGGTTTTGCCAGGATAATGTGCATCATTTATTATTTTGTCTTTTGCCTACTAATATGATTTATTACAGCCTTGTGATTCCTAACACTTAACCATCTCTGTGTCCATCATGATAGATTATTTCAATATCTCTGGAGCTTATTTGCCAGAGTTTTGTCGACAATATCACACGTTCATTCTTCAGGTTCAGCAATAGTTTTCCTTTGTGCCACTATTACCTTGTTGTGCTATTAAGAATATGCTGTCTTATGAAATATTGGAAATATAAGAAATATTACTATACATTTTGCCATGCTCTGAAGCAGGATTGGTAACTTAGAAATTAGCATGTCTTATATATAAAGCTGTACTTAACCCACCAAAAGACAAAGTTTGCCATAGGTGTTTGATTAGTCATACTGGAATTTCTACAGTTGATGTATATCAGTTTCTTGAAGTCTTCTCGAATTGATTAGAACACACTGAAATCTAAGAATTGGATAGGTGCTCTCATTCTGTCCTGTAGAACTAGGGCTACCCCAATTATGATTTGTAAATAGAATCCAGAAAGATCTTCACAGAGAAAAGAAAAAAATAGGATGTTAGGAGTTGAATGGACAAGATGAAAACAGTATTGGTGAGGAACTATTTGAGCATGCCAGTAATATTTCTAATAATATTTCAGGGCACAAAAAGCAATATGAAAACACCTAGAAAAGATAAGACTAAGACCTTCGGGTAGATGGTCTGAGGTGGTGGTTTAAATTTCATAAATCTGACAGAATTACAGGGGGAAGTACTACCTAATCACTCAGAATTAACGAAAAAGGCTTCTAGAAACAAAATTTTCTCACATTGTCTACTTGTTATACTAACAGTAGGCAGAATTCTACCTCAAGTGAAGCAGTAATTTTGGTTCTAGAGTATTCAAGGTAGCGTGTGTTGACCCAGAAGGAACTGGGTGATAGTAAATAATAGTACCATAGAATAGAGTAGAAAGATAAATGTCTGCATAATGTGAACTTATTGATTATGTAAGTAAATTTGAGAGTATCTGTGGCCAAGATGACCCTGGTGTTAAACTTCTAATTGGAAATAAAGTGAAAGGATTATAGGACCAGATGATATTGATGACTATAGATACATAACTTTAGAAGGTATGCAGAGCTCTATTGTACTGTCAAGAACCATGGACTTTTTGACTCATATTGTGACTTTACATAAAGCATTTGCAACCCTGAATCAGTTCTCCATGACTATGATACTTAATAATGTAACACATTTAACATTGCATCTCTATTATGATCTTTGCACTATTGGAATAAAAAAATTGGTTTTGCATAACCACATTCCATGGTCATTTCCGTAAACCCCCATATCAAAATAGTATATCCTTAATGATATTTGCCATCTGACCTGATCATTCTGTCCATTTTTCAGATTCTATCAATGACTAACCATTCAGACTTCTCCTTAATTGTTGTTCCCTTTTGCCTTTACTTTCTCCCTTCTCCTGAGTAAAACTGCCAATCTAAGATAATGCTTTAACCATTCCTTTAAAACTAATTTTGTTATGCCATGTGTTTCTCTATTGCTTCATTGTTACCAATCAACTGCATTACAGACATGATTCATTTTAGACTCAAGGTTATGTTATTGTTCTGATACTACAAACCAATTAGACAGATAAATAGAAAAAAAAAAAAAAAGAATAAGTCTGGTAACTAGACTTGCAGGTCCTGATTTATGAACAGTGAGCCCTACATGGTAAGGCTTCTTCAATGCATGGCTTTGGGTAGATAGAAAAAAGCCTTCAAATCCAAGGCCTACAACAAAAAAAGAGGAAGAGGAAGGAGGAGGAGGAGGAGGAGGAGGAGAAGGAGGAGGAGGAGGAGGAGGAGGGGGAGGAGGAGGGGGAGGAGAAAGAGGAGAAAGATGAGAAAGAGGAGGAGGAGGAGGAGGAGGATGAAGAAGGATGAAGAAGAAGGAGGAGGAAGAGGAAGAAGAAGAAGAAGAAGAAGAAGAAGAAGAAGAAGAAGAAGAAGA
>JANHMN010000011.1:55068151-55080006 GCA_030674055.1 Rhabdomys pumilio | reverse complement strand
GTTTTTTTTTTTTTTTTTTTTTTTTTTTTTTTTTTTTTTTTGGGAATAATACTTTTAATCACTGACACCACACCTCTTTTTAGTATTTTCCTTCCTTGGCAGATAAAATAATATCCAATTGTCAGTAACATCTCATTTTTTCCTTGCATTAATGATAAAATTATATTGAACTTGAAAAAACAGACCTGTTTCCCACATTTTGTCTGTTTATGGTGTCACATGAGAAAAACTTCAAGAATAAAATATTTTGTATTCTTAGTATTATAGTTTCTGAGTGATGTCAGCATTCTCTAATGCTTTCTAACAAACATTCAGTCTTGGTTAGATATATGAGAACATACTTCTTGTAGGTTACAGAATCTGCATTACTAGACAAGGCATGTACACTTAATTCTATTCATGTTATTTTTTCTTGACATTTCTGCCTCAATCTCACTAAAGTAGCAGAAATAAATATCAGATTTTTTTAAAAATTCTGCCAAAGCCAAATTAAGCTGTCTTTGCGTTGAATAACTGGGATACTTGTATTTTTAGTTAGCTTAGCATTATCTGTTTTCTTAATCATTTGTATAAATACTTTCCAAAGTGAGGCTCTTAGAAGCAATTAGATTTCCATTAAAAGTGGACTTTTAATTTCTAATTGAGATTTTTATATTATATAGAAATGATTTTGTTTTTTTTCTCCTTTTCTTTTTTCTATCTCTATTTCCTGGTCTTTTTTTCTTTTCCTTTTTATACCTCTTTCCTACATTCTATTTTTGAAGTATCCTGTGTGATAAATGAATTCCTTTTAATTTTTTTTACCTAGTAATATTTGGCTTCAAAAGGGAACTTAGTAATTTCCTTTAATAAAGTATTTACCTATTTATACCATTCTATTTTAACACAAAATGTCAGGTGCCTTTCTACACAAAAACAATATGTTGAAGTAGTAAATTTTCAAATTATTTGATAACTGTAATAGTTCAAACAAGGATTAAGAAATTGTATATTTGGTGCCATATATAAACACATACAAATATATACATGTATAAATATATTTAAATATGTACTATATTTTTAAATTATAATATTGATATCACTAGTTAATATTGTTATACACACTTAGCATAATATAATATGGTATCTTTTGTTATTATTTTCTAATATATAGGATTAAGAAATATGTTCAACTAATCACAAAGAACTAACATTAACCTTGAGAATAGTAAGAGTTATGTTTCTGAGAGAAAATTCCCCTTTCCTTTGGATATACCATTCACAAACTAAGTTACTGGAACTCTCCAATACTGTGGCCTTAATCCAATTATGTCATAAAATACATAAGAGGTTTTGTGTCCCTCTTTAGAAAAACTTCATTTTCCCTAGCTTGGCTCTTCCATTGTTCTTCTGTTTCTTCCTGACTCAGGGGAGGAGGTTTTGAAATAATGTAATTTGTGTTCTCATTCTCTCAAGACAGTCCTTTGTGTTCCCCTTTTGACAAAACTGAATTTCTGCTTATTCCTTCCCATGCCCTTGAGAAAAGTGGAATCTTTCTTTAGTCCTTGAGCAGATTGACGTGCCATCTTGTCTGTCTCGGCAGCTATGAGAAGCTTCATTTCTGGTTTCCTGTTCTTTACATTCCCAGGGGAGCTCAGGGTTTTATAACCAATGTCACTGCCAATTTGGTGTGATCAAGAGTTGAGTGTCTCCTGTTCCTGACAGAGACCAAAGTTCTTTCCTGACCTCCCAACTACATAGGCACTCACTATTTCCTGCCGTAAATATGATGTAGCTGTCAATTTCCAAGGATAAGAAATTCTATTATGTCACTTAATGTTAGCTTGGTATCAGAATATGAGAGATTAAACTACTGTATCTACTCATAACAGCAAAATATCATCCACTCAGCCAAAATTATCCAAGTTTCTCAACCTTGGAGATAGACATATTGTTATTTTGATTTTTGAATCTTAGATCATGTTGCTTATGCCGGCTGTGAGAATATCAACTAAGTTTTTGATACAAAGAATAAAGAAATATAAAAAATATAAAAAAAAAAATCAACAACTCTTCCTGCTTTTGAATTACTCTCTTTGAATAATTTAAATTTAGATGATCAAACCAGTCATTACAATCGTAAAAGTTCTTTGAGTTAAATTTTAAATTTAAAATTATAGTCTTATATTATTTTTTTGAAAACAGTTTCTTTTTATAATAATATTGGTGCCTGGGAGTTACTTATGTTCTCACATGTTAGAATTCTGATGTAAACTTGTCTAGTAGTTGAAACCCAGTTATTGCAAAAAATGAGTATTTGAGATGACTGTACTTTGGGAGAAATTATGGGTATTCTTTAGAAAGTATGTTTTATTTCTCTATGTCAAATGCAGAGAAATGAAATGTTTTTTTGTAAAAATTTACTAATGCATGAGTCAGGTTGGTGCTACGTTACACAGTAGGTCATGCCACAGTGTGTGCAGTTATGGGCAAATCGGTTATGATTAAGCACTTCTGTGCCAGAGCCCTTTAGCTTTCTTAGTTAAAGGAGGTTCTAAAAATACAGACTAAGTGTCCAAATATGACCACTTAATGTGCATACTGAGCATAAAAAGTATGTTAAATGGTTTACATTTTCATTTCACCTTTGATGTATCTATCAGGAGTTAGAATAAGATTGAGGTGCAGAGTCATGTTTAATGCTAATTATATCCTTGTGTATAACTGCATAGCAGCATCAGGAAATAACTGGCTTTATTACACAAAAAATGATTTGCTTAAGTTACATTTAAGAGAGTTTCAGTAGTTTTATAGGACATTGGCACGTGCTAGTACATTTCTTCACTGGGCGATTTGTATGAGGCCTAGAAGTTATAGCCTTGAACATGTCTTAAGATGGGCGATTTGTCTTTACAGAATAAAACACCAGCCACGCAGATAAACAGTTATTGAAAGGCAAGCATTTGCATAAAGTCAGAAGGCTGTCCTTCATAACATGATTCTATTATGACAAGTGTTAGGACATTGGAAGAAAGGGTCTTGACAGTCAGATCAATCTTACTTGTGAGCATCATTCCCTTCATGGGTCTATGTCACAACTTGTTTTGTAGAGTGAAAAATTATAAAGACCATTTTATAAAATATATATAGGCTCACTAGTTCCAAGAAAGCAGAACTGAATATAAAATTTCAGTGTTACAGCCAGCTGATGTTCAAAATTTGTAAAGCAACCAATCATGTGTAACCACACGAAAATACAACCAATCACGTGTAACCTCGCGAAAATTCCTTCATTTCCCCACCCCTTGCTATAAAAAGCTCCTTAGCCCGCCACTCTGGGTCAAAATTCTGTTCTTGCGTGGACGAGCAGTTTTGACCTTGGCTAGCCAACTCTCTCTCCCAGTAAACTTCTGCTAATTGCATCCAGGTATGGTGTCTTGAGATTTTTGGGTGGCCGTGATTTCCCGAGACTTGAGTAAGGGTCTCCCAAGTTTGGGGGTCTTCTTCAGTTTATTGAGAGGAGGAGTCATCATGATCAAGGTGGCCTTCATTTTGAGAATTTTAGCAGCTGGTTATGGAAATGACATTTCTAAATCACCAAGTAAATTTATTAATAACTACACGCATACATTCTTTCTATTCTCCATTTAGTGGTTACATCCAAAGTTAGTACTATGTTGCTATATATTTATAAACAATTAATAACCAAGAACTAAAATTCTTTTTATAACTAGCTATTTTTTTTATTATACTTGGTATATATTTCTATCTTTTTAATATAGACCAGGCTGGACTCAAAATCACAAATTCCTTCTGTTTTGCCTAGAGAGTAACAATATTAAAGGCACGTTCTCCCACACCCTGCTTTGTGATTATTTCACCTGGTCTTATAAAGTATACTTTCATATCAGCACATTCCTTATGACACAAATTCTTGCTCCCTAAAGAGTCCGGGTAAGGATGTATGCACTTTTTTCACAATGGACATGAAGCTCATTAACTTTCCTCATGGAATTAGCAACAAAATAATTTCTATTGTTGGTTCTTTTTACGTTTTATTTTTATAGGTACTGTATCCCATCAAGTATTCACAGAGAAAAATACTTTCAATAGGGAAGTAGGCTCAAAGAATGAGGTTATTTCCAGAAAACCACAGAGTTCAGATGTCCAGCATGATGGTAAATGGTGTACAAGTATTGTAGCCTGCATGAATCTGTGCTTGGAAGATCCCTGTAGCAAACGTGCTACCAAGACTAGCAAAACCAGAGAGCTCTGAGTTCAACTTAGAGATTTTTCCCATAAGAAGTAAAGAGAAATCGGGTATTAGATGCTTATGTATGATCTCCACATACACATGTGCACATAAACACATAGCTCTGGGCATATACATGAGCCCACAAACCTGAGAGCACTTTTACACACACACACACACACACACACACACACACACACACACACACACACGTGCACATGCAAAAATAAAACAAAAGAAAAAAATCTGTAAAATAAATATTGTGTTGATTGTATGTGTGTGAATTTAATGACCACATTTTAACAGATTTTAAAATATCTATTTTATTTTAATAGAGTTTTAAAATAACTATTTGAGTAATCCTCACTCACATTGTGACAAGCAGATGTGAATTGGTGAATTCATCAGGAAATAATTATTAACTTGTAAAGTGCCTCTACTTAATAAAGTGTCTGAAATTTTGAGTCATCTGTGTGAACTAACCTGCTTAAATTATAATTCATATTGTAGATACTAAGGTATGATGTTGTTCTAAAAATACATAATGAAATGGCAATGTACAACACATGAATTTCTATTTTTTTTTTGACTCTCACAATTATTCTCATTTTATTGATAGCTGAGAGTTCACTAACACTTTTCAATTAGCATTCAGTGAAATCCATCAATAGATTCTCACAAATTCATCTTTAAGAGGGATGTTAGTCTTAAGTAATATGGTGATTGATGTAAAAAAAAAAATCTGAGCTTTTTTTTTTTTTCCCAAAAGGATGCTTATAGAAAAAATATTATCTCTTTAGCTTTAATTTTTCTGCCTGTTTGTGTCACCAAACATTTCAGCGCTGTAAATACTCATTACAAATCAAATGTGCTCTCTAATATTTACAGAATAAAAAGAAAAGGGAATATTTATTGTTTGCCAATTATGGTAGAAAACTCTTGGCTAGGAAATGAGTGCTCTCAAGAGCAGTGTTCTTCACATATGCTACAGTAAAGAGAGAGGGTCCTGTGATAACCCCAAGGAGAGCAAGAGGAGTAATTGGACTCCCTCCTGTGCAGTTCCCTAATCACCAGAGCCAGATGCAGGATTCATGGAGCCATCCTCTGATCTTCAAAAGGGAAGACCTCTCTTTCACAGTCAGATCAAGTGCAGCATTATAAACAAAGCCAGATTCCTTTTTTCTTTTCAACCAATGGAAGAAGTAGTTGTTCTTCCATAAAGCTCTTGATCCAGATAAAAATTCCTGCTCACAGTTGTTTTTCAATATTTATCCTGGAAAACATCTCAGTGCTTGAAAAAAGTAAATGTTCCATCCACTTCCAGGATTAAAGGCACATGCACTTGTATATATGGAGGTGGTGGTTAAGAAAAATGACGAGAATATCACATAATGCCAAAGGTTGGAATTAAATTTAAACATTAACTATATATTTACGATGGAAATATTCTCTCTTGGACTTATATCCAATTCCACAAATATTTAATGGTGACTAAACTCTGGTGTTAACTATTTTAAGTAACGCCTTTATAATTATGCAGTTTCAATGGCCATTTTCTTTCCATAGAAAACAAGACTTTAATATATAACCTTGACACTCATATAGATTTTTAAAGTGTGGCAGGTAGCATCTTATCATTTGTTAACAAAACATATCTTGAACTCTCTTTGAGTATTAATCATTTACCAACTATGCCCGTTTGAGAACTATCCCCCATTTGTATACTTGGTCTCCAGCTGGGAGATGCTGTTTGGGGATGCTTAAAATGGATTTATGGTCTTACTGCAAAAGTATGTCATGAGAGGTGAGATTGGAGGATTTACCAGCTCTTGCCAAATTGAGTTTAATCTGTATGCATTGAGTTTACGGTTGAGACATCCTCTCAGCTTCCTGAGGCTGCCAGTCTGCCTGCTGCTCTCTGCTGAGCCTCCCCACTTAGATGAACTCTTATCCCTCTAGACTTATGAGACAAAATAAACCTTTCCTCTATGAATTGCCTTGGTCTCTGTGCCTGTCAAGTAGACCCTTCATTCATTGCCTGAGTTGTGGTTACTTGGCTTAGTTTTGTTGTGTTATAATTCATACTTGTTTCTAAAAATGATATGATTATGATTATTAATTATTAAGCAGTAATCTCATGAGTATATTCTAAACACTATATTCATGAACATATAATTTTAAAACAGAAGGCTTATTATTTTAGAGCAATATATTTTTTTGTTTTTTTGTTTGTTTGTTTGTTTTTGTATTAATGGAAGACTTTTTTTCATACTCTGTGAAGAATGGCTTAGCTTGCTTTCCAAACTTCCCTTAAATTGTATTCTAATTGTAAATTAGTTGGAGGATACCCCTCTGTTACAAAATTTTATAATTTTGGACGACTTTATGATGTGATAAACTGCAAAATGTGAAAGCTGGGCCAAATCAATAAAATTGTTTTCAATATGAGTAAATCCTGGAATTATCACTCTTGCCCCAAGACTCTGGATGATATTCTTGTTTCCCTCCAGCCTTGCAAAAATGTAAGAACCAATTGTTAGTGATTGGGGGAAAAAAAAAACCCACCTGCCAGCTGAGACAAGAATTTGGGAACAGAGCAGCTAGCCTGCTTGCAAGAGCCTAAAAACATACCACAGGACGCTGCTGGGCATCATTAACTACTAAACATTCCTGTGGTTCATTTGAAGGCAAATCTGTAGTAGTCAGCAGAGGATCTATGGGACCACATCTGAGGCTTGGAATTCCTGCATACAATGAGACACTGGGAGCCAGAGCCTTGCAGATGCAGGGAAGATGGTGGCAGCTTCCTTCCCATCTGGTGTTTTACAGCATCCCAGCTCACAGTTGCCTTTAAAGGAAAATAGGATGGAAAAAAAAAGTCCACAGTCTTGTGATGTTTAGGCTAAGCCATCGAAGCCAAAGTACAGCTTAGGAACAAATTAAATACAGAATAAGAACTGAATCCAAACATAAATAAAACATACCCAAGGGAAGCCTCTCACTTTAATGAAAGTCTGGGCTAAATATGACTTGCCCAAGAGCAACTACATAATGACAGCAGGCTCTAGTGTGAGCATCAGTGTGTGCCTATTGGTTTTTACTTGCCACACTAAATTCAGCTGCGATGCTCCTACAGTTCAATAATTTATTTACCTAGCTTATTTTAACTGCAGAATATACTCAATAAGACATTTTCTACATTTATTTTTGTTTATATATTTTGATAAAAACAGAACTATAAATGCCTCAAGGGAAAGAATTTTAAAGGCTTTAATTGTATTTTAAGTCCATGTAGTAGGCACTCAACAAACAATAGTTAGAGAAATAATAAATTAATTTTATCTTTATATTTCATAGAGAGTATGACATACTCTAGTTATTGTACAGAGTAACATACATTTACTCCAATTTTTTTTCTAGTACCAAAGGATTCTTTTCAGTTTTAAAGAGATGTTTCTTATTCATTTACTATATTTTACTCAACATACTTAAAAACACTTTTTGATTTATTTTAATATCATAGAGCATGTTATTATAAATTATATGTAATAAATTTTATTACATTTAATGTGGTAGAACAAATTTTTTACTCCTCTGTATCTTGATTTATACACACATAAACACACACATAACATATATATATATATATATACATATATATATATATATGTATATATATATATGATATAGATATAAAGAGAGAAAGAGAAAGAGAGAGAGAGAGAGAGAGAGAGAGAGAGAGAGAGAGAGAGAGGATATAAATATAATTAACTGGATCTTTCATACACTCCATTATGCACACTATTAACACCAAGACAAGGCAACTCATATAAAAGACAGCATTTAGTTGGGGCTTGCACATAGTTTCAGAGGTTGAGTCCATTGTCCTGACAGGGAGCATAGCAACACACAGGCAGAAATGGTGCTGGAGAAGTAGCTGAGAGTTGTGATACCTCTGGATTGCAGATAGCAGGAACACATAGAGAGACACTGAGACTGGCTTCGGCTCTTGAAAATCTCCAAGCCCACCCCCAGTGTCACACATCCCCAGGAAAGCCATACCTTTCAAATAGTGTCATTCCCTAAGCATTTAATGTATGAACCTCTCAGGAATCATTCTTACTGAAAGCACCACAATTTCCATTCTTGGTTTGTTTTTGTTGTTGTTGAAATTTGTTTGCTTGTTTTGGTTGTTTGATTGTTGTTGTTGTTGTTTTGGGGTTAATTTTTGTTGGTGGTAGTGGTGGTTTTCTTTTCCTATTCATAAATCCCTTGTGTTAAAATTTCTTTTTGCACAAAAGTGCAGAAACGTTATGGTTATATTTCATATTTTGTTTTTGTCACTTGTCAGTAGTGGGGACATTTGAGTTGGATTGAGCCTACTATGTTTTAAAAGCTACATAATGTTATACAAAATAAAGTTATCATAAATATTTTAGTAATTTCTGAGTTGCTTAGGTTTCTTTACATCTGTGTGATGCTTCCTTGTATATAATAAAGAAAGTTGTTTACATTATATACTACTGGCTACTTTTTTTTTTTTTACAAAAGCTATAACATTTGACACTTGCTGACCACTATTTATTCCTTACAGCCATATAAAAGATCAATCATTTTAGATCCAGTGGAAGTATACAGCATTAAAGGTTTTAAAATTATGCTAGTTATTTTTCTTTTTTTCTTGATACAAATGCAGCCTTATATTTATACAATTCTAGAAATTACTATGATTAGGTCTAATTGGAATTTCAATAAAAATGTGCATTTATGTGCATATATATAACATATATATATATATATATATATATATATATATATATATATATATGTGATAAACTGTGGTTCACCACTTCAGTGTTTTAGACACAAAACTAATTTGAAACAGCATGCTATTACTCTTATATTTTTATTTCTTTTGGTAGCAATGTAACCTACTTATGTATACTGTTTAGATATTTTTACAAAGAACATTTATTACCATTTGTTGCTTGATTTATAACACATGATTCTTAACATTTCTCAATCAATTTCTTAGATATTTTCTAAAAAGAACATAAAATTTAATAATCAAATAATGTAATTCTGGGCAAATCCAGGGTAAATCTGAAAACACTTAAACATTTTATATTTTAAAATATTGTACTTTTATCCAAAGTGATGCTTCTTCTAGACTTCTTTATTAACAACTTTAACATATCTGGAATTCAGCTGGCTTACAGAGATTCAAAGTCATTCTCTGTTGCCCCAAACCTTCAATAGTAAGATGCTCCCACAGTTTGTCTCTATTATAGAGCTTTTAGCTCTCTGGCTATACACCTACGACCAGTTCTCTTAGAGCATCTTCTCTTGCCTGTTAGTTGAAATGTCTCCTTGCCCTATGGTTCAAGTGTAGTTTCATAGTATGTTCTCCATCTCTCACATCATCCTAACGTTGGCTAACAAATTAAAAGAGACTTCCTTTTTATTACCTTTAAAATTTCTATTCCATCTCTTCAAAATTTGCTAACACCAATGATAGGCAGTTTTCATCTTTTATTTTTCAAAAATCAGGAAAACCTAAGTTTCACAGTGATGATCAGGGAACACTTTGGATCAACAGGAAGCACAAAAACAAAACAAAAAAAACATTTTCAGATATCAGGTCTTTAGCTACATCTTTTAAAACTGAAAAAGAATAGAAGGGCTTGTCTACTTACTTATGCCAGCTAGACTCAGTGAGCTTAAGGGATAGAGATTCTTATATTTTGGGGTGAGGGTAAGACACAGAGTAAGAAGAAAAGGAAAGAAGGAAGGAATGCATTTATATTATCAAGTTGTTGAGAGTCTATGGTCTTCGCCATTAACTTATTTCAGTTTTTCTTAAATACATAAAGTGTTTGTATGAACTCCACATTAGTAAAATTTCCACATTAGTTTATGTTTTATTTTCTACATTTTTATTGACTAATTTTGTTCTTTGAAATTCCATGCAAGACTGCATCTTTTGCCATAAAAATATTTCATAAAAATTTAAAGTTAAGCTTCTGGGCATAACACAGACATTACAATCATGACTTCATAGCAGCTACAGCATGCTGCAATGAGAATGGAGAAAGCTCAGTCTGTACACAGTCAATCACAGATTTTTGGAAAGTTACTTATACGATTACATTGTTTTTTGACAAACTATTGGCTACTGATGGATTATGGGAGAAGAGTGGGTATTTTACTTACATAGCCACTGGTGAGCCACTGGGGTCCAATGGAGAGTTTCAAACTCGTGGTCATATAGAAGGTCTTGCCTAAACTCAGCAAGTCACAAAGTAAAATAAACAAACCAAAAGATGACATGAACTGGGGACAATGATTTGAAGGGAGTTGGAGGTTAAAAAGAGATTGTGGTGAGATATAGACACAGTATAGACACAGTCAGAATTAATAATCCTTTTAACACACTGCATATTCATATATATATATATATATATATATATATATATATATATATGGAAAATGAGTTTGTATAGATAACTAAGAAATAAAGTACTATAATCATAATATTACTGGGTCTCTTGATAAAAAAAAATCAAAGCTGATTTTTAGCAACAGTCTTGTAAATCTTATGCTTCTTTTTTCAAATATCTAGTAATTCATTTAGAGAAGAACTGGATACTGTTTTTACTATATTTTTTTATGTTTTAAAAAATAATGATCCACTTTTAAAAGAATATGCTGAAAAACAAAAGGCAATGTTTGTTTTGCCCTCCAGGATGTGTGCATATTTCTGTGAAGAGAAAAACATATTCAATAATGGAAAATAGTAATTGCTCATCACACAGACTACAGCAACATGTGTTGGTTATGGAAAACACTGCTCTTGCAATTTCGTTTTAATATACATTCTGGTAGTAATGTTTCTAAATTTACCAGTTAGATTTATGGTAAGCCAGCAAGCCTATTGAATCAAGATACTTGAGGCATTTTTACACTCTGAACAATTTGCTAAGGCTTTGCGTCTCTGTGGTGGAAAACATCTGCGTAATAGAACATTTCGTCTTTCCAGTTGGTGTTTCCAGCCTTTTGTGATGAGTAATTCCATACATCTCTACTACCTCTAACTATTGTTTCAGTTCTCCAATTTACATCAGAGATTCTGGGGTCTTGAAAACTGCATCTGATGGTCCATTTATTCCAAGAATGCCTCTCAATTTGGAGCTGAATTCTTCCTCTGCATTTGTTCCATAATGTGTAGGCATGGTTCCCTATCATTCAAGCCCAATAGTTGCTCCTGTTGAGCTTATGCGTGACTCTCCTTTTCATCTTCCTGTTACCTCTTTTATTTCTGACACACATTTATTTTGCCCGTGACTAAATCTAAGAGGTATCCTTTTATACCTCTTTTTTTTCCTTCGAGGATATAAATCTTTGAGGGCACTACAATGTTGCCTCTGTAATGAATGAAAAATAGCGTGGAAGACATACAAGGTGCCTGTAAATCAGTTGCCTTCAAAGAAAAATATGCACCACTGAGAAAGGGCTGCGACTTGGTAGTTTTGTTTAATTTCTGGTTTTTCTTTACATTACATAGATTCGAGTAAAGTAAAAGCAGAGCACCACAGGCACGGCACATTCAAACGGAGAAGTTGCA
>JANHMN010000011.1:55012212-55063184 GCA_030674055.1 Rhabdomys pumilio | reverse complement strand
CTCTCTCTCTCTCTCTCTCTCTCTCTCTCTCTCTCTCTCTCTCTCTGGCTGTCTTTCTCTGCCTTGAGCTTGAGAGATTATCTCTATGTTAGTTCTTGGCTGTTGTTGCGATCTTGCCATTGCTCTGCCGTCGTGGACTCTAACCCTATGAAACCTTTATCCCATTTAAAAGATTATTTTATAAGTTGCCTATATCATGGTGTTTTATCACAGCAATAGAAGAGTAACTATTATATGGCCAAAGCAAGGTCCCTTTGAAGAAAATAGAGATGATTATCAAAGTAGGAGAATGTTCACTGCTAACTCTTATCAATTAGACCTGGTTATTTGCTTTCTATGTAGTCATTTACTTACATTTCTGGGTAACCTATCCTACTTTGTATTTAAAGCAATTAGAAACTCCTTTCTTCGTATAAATGTGAGCTGTACTTGAACCAGGAAAGGCTCAGGATAGAAAAGAGATAAAAAGGTAAACAAAAAGACATAAAACAAAGCAACCTTTGGACAACTACTGCTTACATAGATTGTTTTTCAATAGTTTGAAAAATGACAACTTCCTGCAGCCTGTTATCAAACCATTGGTGAGCATCTTAGTTACAAGTTTCATATACTCCCATTACTACAAGTCTTTGTTACTAATGTCCAATCTCAAGGAAGTTTCAAAGGAAAAGCAAGTTGTTATACAACTGATGGAAAAACTAAGGCAAAATCTTATTCTAAAGACCTAATATAAAGCTATTGACACAGGATACAAGAATCTGTTTTCCAAACATATTTACATGGTACAATAAAAAAAGATAGAGAGAATGGCATGTCCTTGCCTCAGACATTTGAGTCCCATAATTATTCTCAATCATTATAAGCTAAGGGATCAGAGTAGAATTGTTTTTAAAAGGAGGGTGTTTTTACTATTGTGATCTTAATTTATTTGTCTGTTTTTATTTTTTGCCATGTTATTGAAGGTAAACGCTACATAGGCCCTCATGAATAACAAGAATGCAGGCTAAAGTACTCCCATCTCTCAAATCATACATAAAAATAGTTTAGTTCTAGTAACATAAGAAACTTTCACATTTAGATGTAATATAAATGTATAGGAGATTATATTTATTTTTCTTTCTTCTCATAGCACTTGAAAAACTTAAAAGAGGTAGCCGAGAACAAGTGCCCAAGAATTTTCATCAAACAACCTCAGTTGTTTCGAAAACATAAGTTCTATTTGGTGGATAAAATCATTTGCAAGCTTGTCAACTCTATCAACACATAATAATCAGTAGACAATTAACTTTCTCCATGTTCTTATAATTCTCAATCAATAACAGCTAATTGCTCTGTGTTCCAATGAGTGATTCTCCAGTTAATGACTCAAATGAAACTCTAGAAAAAAAATAGAAGAGGAAATTAATAGATCAGAAACAACTTTATAATCATCTTGAAAGAATTTTATTTATGGATAAAACATTTTGTTTCACTAAATTGAAGTTAACTAGGCACTATATATTCAACTTCAGTCAATGAATCTCTTAAAACAAAAGGTTTATTTTTCCAAAATAGGGACAGACGACAATTAATGATGAATTACTACTCTCCCTACTGTGAGAATTGAAATATCAAAATTCAGTGATAGAATCCAGAGCCCAGTCATCTAAGATTACATACTTTGTACAGAGGGAGTCTAAAAATATAGGTCTTACATGCCCAGAGAGCACACAGATAACTGCTGAGCAACTGAAACATAAACAGGAAAGACACTTGATAGCAACCCTTGGTGGAGGGCCAGATCAAGGCTAATTACCGCCACTCCATGTTTAAAAAACAAAAATTAGTTAATAATGTGGGAGGACAAAGGGAAAGGCGAGTCATGGTGAGTCTTCCTGCTCTAAAATCTGAAACCTTGACCTTTCTTTAGACTGTGCTTCTCCCCATGAAACTGCCTGGGTTTGATGTATGGGTTAGTAATTTGGTGGTGGGAGATGCCAAAGAGAGCTATGCTCTGGTTATGTGTCACCTAGGTTGAAGTTGACCATTAGGGAGGAAGCCATAATCATCCTGATTGTGAAAATATGCCAAGCACTCTGTGGGTGTAGTCTCCAGTTAATTTCTAGTGCTCATTAAAGGGCAGAAATAATAGGATATGTTACTTAGTGTCAGAGACATTGTCCTGCCTCCATTGTACATTTTCTATTCAAATATCTCTTTGAAAGTTAGTACCATATAAAGTGTAAAAAAAAAAAATGGTTCAACAGAAAAGCAGGTTTTATTATGAAAGCATTTGCAGCCCACAAGAACTTCTTTTTATGACAGATTCACTCAGCAAAGTAATGGAACAATGTGTTGTAGATGGTCAGAAATGTATTCTGTCCAGAAAGATTGTAGAAATTACTCTAACACATTCCCTAGTTTATTAAACACCTGCAAGGACTTTAAATTAGAAAAGTTACAAAAAGTTGACTACATTCACATTGAGTCACTTTTATACTTTTGTAAAACAAAAATGATAGCATAAATAGTTAACATATACCAAATTATTTTGTGTTAAGAGTCTATTGAAAACTATGCTAATATATTATATTTATTGGAGGGTCTCTCAAACACAAGCCCTATAGCATGGAAAAATCTATTTATTTGTATTAATAACTACCTAAATGTACCAATATTGTATAGATTTACCAGCTAAATGGCTCCTCAGGTTACCAGACGTTAGTCATATAAAGAGTACATATCATCTTTTAGAAATAAAATGCCAATAGAGATTCTCAAGTTCAAAATACACGTATGGGAATTTATCATATACAAAAGAATAGCCTGTATCTAGTATAGCTGGCTTCTTGTGACACTGCTTTTTCAAGGATAACTACTGCCTCTATCTGCTACAAGAGGTTTTTTTGTGTGTGTTTAAAGAGCCTTGTAGTGAAACATTGTTATATCTGTTGGTAAAAACTTTTGTGGCTTACTTGCTTGATTTTTTTAATCTAACTTTTTATCAATATATAAATTGGTGTGTATGCATGTATGTATATATATATATATATATGTGTGTGTGTGTGTGTGTGTGTGTGTACACAGTGTGTGTGTATGTGTACATATGTGTGTGTGATATTTTTCAGTATTGCTGAGAGGTTGAAAATAGTTATTGGGCTGAATGTTAGTAATGTTTCATTGTCATTAATACCTATTTAAATGGACTGTATTACACTGATAATACTCTAGTAAAAACGAAATACAGATTGCATCAAGTAAATTTTAGTCAAACTCTTTCATTGGCTAACAGAAGAATCTAAAAGAAATACACATTGGAGGATGGAAATAGGAAGGATAAACAGTTCATATGACAATATGGTGACAGCAGAGAGCAGTTCTGTCACACTCTCAACATAACATGTACTTTTAGGCATGAGATTTTTCCAATGCCAACATGAGAAAAACTGAGTGTGAAATAAGAAACTTTTTTATACATTTGTGGTACTTTTGTCAGGGGGTGTTCCCCTTATCTTACCTTTAAATGATCTACTTCAAGTTCCATGAATGAAGTTCCTTCTCTACTTTCAAAACATTACAGGTTATATATTTTCTGTGTTTATTGATTCATCTTCTCTCCTGACAACTGTAAATTCTACCAAGAGTAGGGACATTATTAGTTCATTCACTCCTCTCTTTTGAACAATTAGACATATCAAGTAAATAGTTGCTTTAATATACGTGTGTGTAATACATGAATGATGTGTCTTTTGCCTGTAGGGAAATACATACAATTTTTTGGCAGGGTTGTGAAATGATTTCACCTTTTATGCTTAATAAACAAATAGAATGAACCCAGATGGTGTTCTTTTACTTCTATAAGCTATTTTATATATTCACACAGCCTGAATCAGTAACTAAAGTGCCTTCTGTCTCTTCCTTTAACCAGTACTAGGGACTGAACCCAGAGTCTCACAAGCACTAGCCAAGCAACTGAGACTCATCCTTAGTCCTGCCATTTCTTCCAACGACACTAATGCTGTTCATTTGTCAAACCCAGTGTCTAACCCAACTGTCACCTTCATGACTGTCCACTTCCCAAAGACCAACTTTCTTTCTGAGAGACATTATGTCTATTTTGGGACCTTACAAAGGAGGTGGTGTCCTAGTAGTCTTGGCTAATCTTGAACTTACCACAATCCTCACACTGTTCTCACACTTGAACCAGTTCTATTACTGTAGTATTCTGATTACAAATATTTCGCACCACACCCATATATTTTTTATTATTCAAAATATAAATTTTGGAAGACACAGTCTATCCACATAAAAAAACAAATACTATAGCAAAAATATCGAGGTTGGTGAAACTAGTTATTTTTCTTAAAAAATGAATTGCTTTAAGGATACTTTCCTTGGATCTGACATTTCTGTGGTCATTACATGGTGCTGACCCTTAAGTGAGACACATTTTCCACCCACCTTAACATTGACTAACAAAGTTTGAAAGAAAAAGTAAAATTGATTAAAAAAAAAAAAGATAATAAAAGAGACTCCATAGATTCGTAGTCCCATTAAGGCCAACTTTTTATGAGCATGAGTGTGTTAAAACTATCTGATTATGAGGTAATTTCCAGGAAGATTTCTATAGGGATAAATAAAATTAATTCAGAAGAAAAAAATTCAAAATGTTCTCCAAATGAGAATGAAGATTACATGCAAAGAATTGCTCTAAATCTACATAAAAGTGTATGTGGTGATGCCTTGGTACCTACTCTCATTGATGTCACTCCCATTTTTGTCTTTTAATGGAGTTAAGGGTTTGTAATATATAAAGCAGAAATCCCTTTGAGGACTCCACTGAGAAATTTCTATCTCCATGACCTAACATGTGTCAGCCTGTCTTTTGCCAAGACAAAAGATTCCATGGAAAATCATACAGCACACCTACAAAGCAGGGTTTTCCATTTTAGTGTCAATTAACAGCAGACATCAGTCCTAGGAGTGGCAGACCAATTCTGGCTCTGTGCAGAAGGTGGTGTCCACACCCAGAGGGAAGAAAGCTGCAACATGGCATCCATGAAATGACGTTTCTGCTTCACTTTTATGTTCTACATATGGCAATCAAGAGTCTCATTAAAGTAAGAAATGAGGTCTGCTTGTCTACTCATTATGCTATGGGATCATTACCAGTTGCTTGCTCAGTAAAAATGGTTTCTTTTCTGTTAAGAATTATAGACTGGTCCACAGAAATGCCTAGCTGGAGAAGATACAGAATGGTACTACCCCTGGGCAACACTTAGCCTGTATACTCACAAAACATGAGGTTCTTAGTGACAAGAAAAAAAAATATGATTGATAAGTACATACCAAGAAAATCATGAAAACATTAGGAAGCTCATGAAAACTATTGAGAGGCATCAGCTCTATGCAAATGAGACAAGCATTTGCATATTTCCTCTTTCCTGCTCCATACATTAAGAGCCCCAGGTGGTGCTTTAAAAAGTGCACAGTTTGTTTTGGAATTCTATGACAATTTGTGCCTTTTGCTCATTCTCCAGCTGTATCAAAAAATGGCATACATGCACGCAAAAAGGTGGATGGGAACTCCTCATTAAAGACAAAAATAATTCCTTTAAGTACAAAGTTTGTGACAGGCATATGCAACAGAAAAAACTACGGCGATCAAGAAAACCTTAAGATCTCAGACTGAGGCTTTTGTTCTTAAACACATTCTTTATCTTTCAAAAAACCATAAGTAAGGAGTAAGATGGGAGAGGACAAGAAATATAGAACTATGGAAAAGGAAAGAGAAGAACCAGGCAAAGCAAATTTGCAGCTGCAAAATATAAATTGGAGGAGGAGCAAAATAAATCCTGTGTCAGTCAGCGTTCTCTAGAGGAATAGATATCATGCTGTATGTATATGTACACGTATACATATACGTGTACATATACATATACATAATAAACATCACATACACATACACATACACATACACATACACATACACATACACATACACATACACATACACATACACATATATGGAGATTTATCCATTTGGCTTGCATCATATGATCCGAATATTGCAACAATCTGTCTCAGCAACAAGCTGCTAAGAGCCCAGCAGCTGATTAGCCTACAGAGCTCGATAGCTCACATGTATCTATGTACAGCAGACAGCCTGGAGGAGTCCTGGATAGTCTCTTGTCTTCTGTTCATGTTGGGGGGCTGAAGAAGCTAGGTCTTGATACTTGGAAAGCAGCAGAAACCGGATGTTTGAACTGAAAAGCAGGACAGATGGTATAGAGGAACCAAGCAACATGACACAAAGGAAGCATGAAGCACACGAGGTTAAAATTAAGGCTTTCTTCCCACGCACTGCCTTTTATCTGACTACCAACTGAAAGTGTCACCAGCGCATAGGGATGAACCTTCCTCCTGAACATAGTCCTATCAAGAAATTTACTTGGGCCTGTGAGATAGCTCAGTGAGCAAAGACACTTGTTGCCAAGCCTGACTATCTGACTATAATGACCTAATCCCACATAGTTGAAGGAGGAAGTGAACTAAACTGTCTTGTCCTCTGACCTTCATATGTGTGCCATGGCACATGGTATACACTCAAACATATGAATAATAGAGGCAAAAACAGTCCTTAGAATCACGACCAACAACATACCTCCTTGTTGAATCTCATTTCAGTTGACAGTCAAACTTAGCCACCTCCTTCCCTTTTACTGTTTGTATTTGTTCATAAATTTGAATATATATATGTATATATATATGACATTATTCAAGATGAGCACATAAGTTGCAGTGCTCAATACCAAGTGAAAGCATGGATCCTCTTGTGCAAAATGCAGTAGAAAACAGTGTTAAAGAAATTGAAATGCTATTATTATGTAGCATAGCCTCATATAACTTTACACCTAACACATTTATAAAATATAATGCTTTGTAAAAAAAATTTATAAAATAAAATGGTTATAGTATTATATATATTGATTTTGTTCCACCAATATGTTATTCTGACAGTTGTGTGACTTTGTCATATAGGTTTTAATATATATTTTTATTAACTTTTCAAAAACAAAATCATTAAGCATGAGGTCAGTCAATTAGCAAATATTTGGTAGTAATTGAAAACAAATTTCATTTTCACAGTGTTCGTCTGAATCTATAATCGTTTTAAGGTGATAGTAATTATTTTGAACTTCAGCGAACACACCCACACAGTCACACGCACACATACACACAAGCATACAGACAAATCAAGTTCATGTTTTATGACTAATCACCTGCTCCTCATAATGAGGCCTTCACTGTGGTTGACACATCCACTTCAGCGCCACTTCAGCTCCTGATTTTCATTGGGTCGATGGATGTCAGTTGCAAACACCTCTTGGTTACAGGTGGGTATGGGTACTTGTGTCCACGTTCTCGTCTCACTGCTGGGACACAGTTTAGTGTGAACTTGGTCAAGCCTTGTAGGTATTGCTGAAGTCATTATGCATAAGTTCTCTTGTGTCTGGAAGATACTCAACTCACTGGGAGTGTGGTTTTATCTTAAATGGAAATTTCCTAAATGATACGTTCAGGTTATTTTGTCATCTTGTGACTTTGGGGGATGTCATACAGGAAATTGTAATTGCCTTTGTGATTTGAAATGGTTCAAACCACTATTTACATATTGCACATCTAACTCTCTATCAGTTTATCTCTCTGTGTTTGTGTGTGTATGTGTGTGTGTGTGTGTGTGTGTATGTGTGTGTGTGTGTGTGTGTGTGTGTGTGTGTGTGCACTCGCGCACTTGCACGCACATGCTTAGTTCAGTAATTAATACTAAAGGCTCTCACATAACAAGACCGTGAGCCACACTTACGGTACCTTGTCTATGCTGAATATCAAGGAACAAATAACATCATTTTTTTTCTTTTTAACATTTGGTTTATACAAAAAAAAAAAAAAAAGACTTTGACATTGATATATAGAACTTTAAAGTTAAAAATTCTTCTCAAGCCCATAGTTGATGATTTCATCATGTTGCAAAAAAAAATTATATCTATGCATGTATATACCTTCAAGAATCTTAATGATTCCCTGATATGCTTTATTTCCTTATCATGTATTATCTATTATTCAGTGATTGACTAAAATGTTACATGATATGAAAATTTATCTTTTCTAAAAATACATACACATGAGAAAATTTCCTTATTGACTGTCTATTTCCATCAAGAAATTTGAACAGAAAAGGCCTTGATTAGAGAAGCCAGTGAGAGCTGGAAGATGCAGAACAACACAAGTTTGAAACTTCTTACTCAACAGGCAAAGAAACAAAGAGTGCAGTAGAAACACTGGGCAAATCCAGGGCATGCCACCTGCAAGTTTGATCATTTGGATTCCCACTATTTTTTCAGATGTTTAGTGTTCTACTGTTTATGTTATATTGGATAAATAAGGCAAATTTAGCTGAAGACTGAATATTGTAAGAGAAAATAAATCTTACCAGCTTAAATTAGAAAATGATGCAAATATATGAGACCCCAATTCTCATATATATATATGTATATATATATATATATATATATACATATATATATATATAATATTAATAATATTTCAGTTTATAAAAAATTATCAATAAAGAAAAACATTCTCATTTTCATCGGAGGGAATCTAAGAAATTAATACATTAATGACACATTTATTAAAAAGATACCTTTTTGTTTTATAGAGAATTGCAAGTGTTTAAGTCTACTTTCCTTCATTCACAAAATGAATTTTTCTTTTTTGGTTTTCCTGTGAACTACAACAGCCTACGCTCATGTCAAAACATAAAAATAATAATAACAATAACAACGACAACAACAACAACAACAATAATAATAATAATAATAATAATTTTGGTGCATGGTACCCCACCAACTTAAAGCTTTCAAAATTTGAATTGTTTTGTTTTTTATAATTTATTTATTTATTTATTTATTCTTCTGTAATACGATATGTCTGGACCTCAGCTTCTGCTCTCTCTGCTCCTTCTTCCTCTTCTCCCCAGATCCACTCCTTTCCCAAGTCTTGCTTGCCCAAGTTAAAACCAGGTCTCAGGGGCATCAACTGAACAGAGCATTACAATATATAGTAAGACCAGGCACTAACCTTCAGCATTTCATTTTTTTTCCAAGTTTAAATGCCTGTTTCAAAGAAAATGTTTTGTATAGGCTTAAAATAAGTAACAAGGAATTGAAGTACTTAGTTTCAAATCTTTTGGAAAAAAATACAATGTGATCCACTGTCTATGTCTAAGTCACTACTTCAGTTAGGCTTTGATACAATAATGACACAAACTTAACTAGAATCAGTCTGTTAAGATGAAATGCATTTAAGAAAATTTCAAACAAGGCAACGGTTTTAATAAGGGCTCATTAAAGCTGTGATTCTTGGCAAGCACATGTATTACTATGTTAAACTATAAAATCTATATGTTCAGAGGCCAAACAGTATTCTCTTTGTTGAGCCAGAGAATGGAGAGGGGGACAAAACTATTTCAAGCTACCCCAATAAATTTTTACTGAGTCCTTTCAAGTAACTTGCCAAAACACTGAACAGGTTTAGGAGAACGCTTGGCTGCAAATTGATCTATAATAAATTGATTGATGTCATCACTTGAGTGAATGTTCTCCTTGGAAGCTGATTTAGGATGTGTTGTGGGGTGTGTTTTGACCTCTCAGGAATCCCTCCCGTGAATTTAGTTTAATTGCAAAAAAATAAATTAAAAAGAAAAATTAAGTGGAAACCATCCACTGTAATTATTCAAATTTGCTTTGCATGACACCAAACTTTCATAATTATATTTCTGTGCTATAATGTATAAGCCATGTTTTTGTGGCCCAAGATACTTTAGTGTAAAAAGGAGATAACAAATGAATAGAGAATCATAGCCCTGTTATTGTTCAAAGGAAGATAAGGATTTTAGCAGAATTTTCAAATATATTCTGTATTCTAGGATGATAGTTTTTAGAACTGCCTTTTGTTGCTATTGTTGCCTAAAGATATATGAAAATATGAGTTTACTATAACAATCATAAAATCGCGTGGTTTCCTGGAAAACAATAATAAAACAAAATAATCCAAGTAGTTGTCTGTGAGCAGATTGAAAATACAAGAAGACAGGTCACAGCAAATCATTCAGCTGTTATTAAAGGATGGCTTACTGTTTAAGCTGGAATAACCTAACCTGGCAACACAAAAGCAAGGCACATAGAGGACTATATGAATCCTGTCCACAATCTTTTTTTCTGACCACTACAACTTCAACGCAGAAATACCAGTTGTGGTTTGAAGGATATCCATTTGTCTTATCGTCTCACTGATCACAAGTCACGAGCCGAAGACTCCACATTCTTACTTCTCCCATATCCCAGATTTCGACAGAACAGCATTATGGCAGTAGCCTTTTAAAGCAGCAAAACTCACTGTGAGGATTGCACATATCACACTGGAGTTTAAGGTTTCTTCATAGACGTGTGTGTACTAAGTTGTTACTAATACATATAGTCACGTGTACTTGGTTTTTGTACTTTCTTGACAGGGTGTAAAGGGAAAATATTTTCAATCCTCTCATGCCCCAGGGCTCATTTTTATCCTTGTCAGGAGAGCTCAATGAAATAAAGTTTTGTTTCCAGAAGAACATAGTAACATTGGGTTTTTTACATTTATTTCCTTTTCTCACTTTAACACTCTTGACTGGCATAAGAGGAGGAGAATATAGGCTCCATTTCTTTTGATGTCTTCTGGATTTATACATCTTCATCTAGGTATAAGGAGACTGCTGTAACAAAGCTTTGATTACTTGAAACTAGAAACCTTTGAGCCATTGCTAGAGGATCATAGACACCCATTGTAGCCCACCACCATCCATGCTGAAAACGGAGATCAATATCTTCCTTTCCATCATCTTCTTTGGAAAAAACAATCTTTTCCCATGTTTTCCCAGTTGATATTTGTTCTAGTAGGGTACACAGGTCTATAAGCAGACATTTGTTATTAGTGTAACATAATACAATCTGGTTAATATGGCAGCAGGTGCATATGTGTGTGTGTGTGTGACTGCTATTAAATATAATGCATTCTCGCATTCAACAAATAGGATCCATATAAACACAGTAAATTGAAGGAAACGGTGGTACCAATGAAGGAAAAAAATGTTGATAGCACTAGTGCCTTTAGGTTTTCAATCAGAGTTCTTCTGGCTCATTGGCCAAGATCATTGGCTAGAATGAAGGGAAAAAGCGAGTAACTACTGGTAATCGTTCTGTTCTGCAAAGCATCATGGGTTTATCAAGAAGATTAATTGCAGAAGTACAGCTTCCTGTCTGCTACTGTGTGGACAGCCTGAAACAAAACAGACTCTCTTCTGAGTCATGCAGAACATGCTTCTGGCATTGAGTAGTTCCTCCATTTCTTCTCCCAAGTCCAGGTCTAAAAGACAAATGGGAAAATACCATAGAGGATGAATAAAAACATATAAAGATAGATTTGTGCGATCTGCAATCTTGCATTCTTCTTAGTGCTTTGTTAAATCCTCAAAATGACGTAAATTGAAGACAACAAAATATTTACATATAGTTTTTTGCCTTTCTGTGAAAGATGATTTATTTATCATTTTTTAGATTTATCGTCTCCCTTATTCTCCATGAATAAAATATGTGAAAGATTCAAACAAAAACATGTGCACTTTCAAGATGAAATTTTATATAAGTATTATATGTATACTACTAGGGATCAATATACCTACTCGTTGTATTGCCAGCAAGTTATGTATGCCCTCTTTTGGTATAAAAGTTTGCAGAGTCTGAGCAGTCAAATGAAGAAGTACTAGAGTCCTTTGAGAAGTCTGAGATTATATCAGGGAGATAAAGATCTCATAAGTGTAATGTATATCTTTGTACAAGAGGTTCAAGCCTTATGCCATCTTTTTTTATGTTATAAGGTCACAGCAACTGGCCATAACATGGAAACTAATAAAGGGGTCCTCACTCGATGCTACTATACTGGCTTATTCTTTATATTGGATCAACTAATCTTCAGAACTATGACACATAATTTTCCATCTTGTATAAGTTATGCAACATTCAGTGTTGATTACAGGATTCTGTTTATCCTATCACATACACTAGCATCATTACACTTAGCCAGAAATCACACACACACAGACACACACAGACACACACAGACACACACACACACACACACACACACACACAGAGAGAGAGAGAGAGAGAGAGAGAGAGAGAGAGAGAGAGAGAGAGAGAGATCGCAGTCTCAATTATTCAGAGGGGAACAACAGTTTATTTGTGTTTATAGTTTCAGATTTGAAATACCAGCCCAAACTGAAAGAAATGTATGTCCTTATATTCTTAGACATGAATGGTGTTTCATAAAGGAGGACAAAACTCACAGCAACATTTTTTGAAATCAACTGGTTTGATGACATTGGGAGACTTCATAGACATTTAAGTAAGGATCCAGATAATATGCAGAAGAATTGAATGGCTGTGGGCAGAGAAACATCCTCTCAGTATTGCTGAGTGGCACAGACAAAATGTCTTATCAAAATGCTTTGTTGAGGGGTTAGAAATATTTTATTTGAAAATGCTAATGAATTAAGTTATCTATACTATGTCATATGTAGGATCAACTTTGGAAAGTAATTTTTTCTTTTAACCTGATTAAGGGAAAAATGGTTGAAGGAAAGATAGGAATTCTGAGGTACTGCATCACAGTAAGTTTTCAGGAAGATTAAAGCATTGATTGGAAGAATACTAATATGGTAAATGGCATAAATTGTGACAGAAAACAACAAAGTCAGAAGGACTAGTTAATATTTTATCCATCCGGTTTACAATTATACATGAGTCACTCTGCTCAAAAAAGAAATTCAGGGAATAAACAGAGAAAAACTATGAAGGAGCCATGTAGAGTATAAATTAGGAACTAAAAGAAACTAATAGTCAGTAGGATAAAAAAAAATGTAAGGGTCAAATACAGTGATAATCTGAAAGGGAGACCTTGAAATGCTGAGTGCCGGATTCATTCATCAAGATAACGAGCAAGTTAAATAGAGCAAATTTATGTTGTGCCAGTGAAAGAAATGTCAGGAAATTTGTGGAGGGAATGACATTCTTAGTGACAGTGTTCTTTTCAATTATCCAAAAGTAGAGGGAAGTGTAAAAGGTTATTTAATTTTAGAACTCAATGGTGATCATGATAAACTTACATTATTTATATGGGTACTTTGCCTGAATGTTTGTCTATACACTATGAGTGTGCCTGGTATCCATGGCAGCCAGAAAGAGTTATCACTACCCTGGGACTAGGACTAGAGTGACAAGTAGTTGGAAGCCACCATGTGGGTGCTGGCAGTTGAGTCAGAGTTCTCAAGAAGAGCAGCTAATACTCCTACAACCTTTGAGCTGTCTCTTAGTCCACCATGGTAAATTTTAGATACATCTGTTTCTAAATTTTTCTGTAGTTTTTGTAAAGATGTAGTTTTTTTTTTTTTTTTTTTTTTTTTTTTTTTTTTTTTTTTTTTTTTTTGAGATATACTCTTATTTTTTGGCAAAGTTAAGTACTTTCCATGAAAGAACTTGTTATGCACTGTTGATATAAAATGGTATTTCCTTCCTGGATAGCATCTTGCCAATATGTTCAAGAATCTTAAAAATGTTTCTAGAATATGTTCGAGTGATCCCACTTGTAGGAGTCCAGCACTAGGAAACGATCTGAGATGTGAAAGATTGTGTGGGTGGGAGTCAGTTGACTTGCTGCATGAAACAGTAAAGACTCCGAAAAATAGAAACATGCTCCAGAAGAGCTTATGTTGCTAAAACTTTGGGGACTCTGAAAGTTTGAAAAAATTATGAGTGAAACTAACTTGGACCAAGAATAATTTTAGAGTTAAACAGGAAATTTTTTTTTTTTCTAACAAAATTGAGGGTTTTGATTGTATGGCATATTGACTAATTTGAGTTAAAAAAATGACAAATAGCTGGTTATGTAGTAAAATCGAATCACTGTTCTGCATTATTTGGTGAAACAGGGCAAACTAAGATAACATCTAAGGGTTTGAAGAGGGTCATTGTGAATAAGCCCAACACTTGACAAAAAGTATTACAGAAGGATGAGCAAGAAGAACTTTAATTACGATTAATTGAAGTTAAAAATAATTTGCTACTAGCTTGAAAATACTTGAAATAAATAATTCATCCTCTTCAATTTTTAAATAAAATGAGGTTTCCAATAGATTACGATACTATTTCCCTGACCATTGTTCCCCTTAAGAGCTGTATATTTAGGGCATTAAGTTTATTCATTTCTATAATCTCTGATTCAGTCTATACTATGACAATTTTAAACTAATCTAACCTCTTACATTTTTTAGTAAAGGATCTCTTAAAAAATGAATGCAGAGTCTCTATTCACTTGGCTTGAAGATCTGTCATTAACTATGAAGGTCTAGACAAATGGAAAATCTTTCTTGCAATAGCAATTTGTAACTTTGAACATGAGATAGACCAGAGATATGGGATATTTGGAAGTGCTCAGAGAACTGACTAGAGAAATACATGCCACAAAATCATCCCAGTGCCTTATCCTGGTACATTGCTGGAAGAAAATTCAAGGCTAAGAGGAAAAGTTTCAAAAGGTCTCAAAAAGTGGTCCCAAAACATAGGTATGATACAATCTTTCTGAGGACTCTAACATAGTTCCATCATCATATCCTAGGAACTAGCTTCTCTGTCTTCGTCAACTCTTCCAGTGCTATCACCTTTTTCTGTTGAACAGCGTGTGTATCATGATACATAACTAAAAGCTAAAATTTTGGAAAACCCAAAGATATAATCAAATGGTTACAAACTCTGTAGCCATTGACTCAGTATCTAACAGAGTATCATTTTGATACTAGAGAAAGAGAAAGAGAAAGAGAAAGAGAAAGAGAAAGAGAAAGAGAAAGAGAAAGAGGAAGAGAGGAGAGGAGAGGAGAGGAGAGGAGAGGAGAGAGAGAGAGAGAGAGAGAGAGAGAGAGAGAGAGAGAGAGAGAGTCAAATGGGAAAAACCTAAAATTCTAAGCTTTGAGTTAAAGTCAGCATATTTAATGAAGATGGCAATTAGTCTAGCAGCTCCGTGTCAGCAATCACAGAGAATGCTTTTTGCTCATCCATTTAAGATAGAAATCTCATCATCAACTTCTCCTAAATGTAGGCTGTTTCTGAGCCAACTTCTCCAGATTAAATCACAAAGCAGTGGTACTTCCTTTTAGTACCAATTAATGATTCTAAACTCTGATGACAATGTTTCAATCAAAAGAGACTTATAAGTTGGATTATTTGATTGGCCCAGGTTGGCTTAGTTTTCTGGATGTGGTCTATCATAATGCTCTAAGAGCCTCCAGCTACCCAAGCCTGTCTTTGTTCAGCTGAGTTTCCTTCCATACTCCATAAACTTAAAGGCACATGTGTTTAATGAGCAGTCCTTTGTAACTACGAAGAAAATGTTCTATATATTTTTTTCATCAATTACAGGCATTTCTTCTATAGTGTTTAAAAACTGTTTCCAGAAATATATATTTGAGCTAATTTTAATAAACGTCAGCACGGTGAAAATGTTGGTATGGAAGCCATTTAAGATCCTAACATGTTATTAAAAACAGCTCTTAAAATTTTTATGATTGAATTCAAATATAAACTTGGCAATAACAACAACAAAAACAAAATGCTTCCCCAAAGACTATTCAACAAACACAACAGCAACTATTAAGCAAATTTATATGGCATCGTATATCGTTGGAAAAATACAAACCTGAAAGTTTTCCTACTTATGCATTTATTGTACTATCCATTAAACAAGTAAAAACTTGGCATTCGTTATCACAGTAAAAGCTAATGTCCTTACCAGACACACCTTCCATCATCCTTATCTTCATGATCCCTATCTTCCTCTGACTTCCATGTATTGACGCCTGTTTACTGTGATGTAAATATGGTTGACGTGGCATTTCTTCATGAAATGCTCACTACCACTGTGTGTCCATGGCTTTCTTTCTCACCTCTGTCAGATGTTTTCTCAAAGGACACCTACAAAAACTAGCCCGACCAGACAATGCAAAAATAAAAATAAGAGCACATTAAGTGCTTTCTGACGTCTTTCCTTAAGTATTTTATCTGTCTCTAAGCCTGTGTATTTTGACAGTTTGCTTATATGTTTAAAACTCTAGAAGGGAAACTAGGTTTGAAAAACTGGACTATAAGTGAAATATAAAATAATATTTCTTGACACTGTAAATGTTATATAACCCAGATTTTCTGGCAATAGTTTAATGTCTATACAGCTGTGAACTTTTCTAGGGTACCATTAATTTTTATCATATTCTTATGTTGCATTACAAAATCTATTGACCTAAATAAAAAAGTATTTAGAATTTGTATTAGTATTATGTGGTATCTAGCTTGTTTTGTGATTTCCTGCCATAGTAATCATGTAAGTTATTTTGTTGTTTTCATTTATACCTTTGTAAGTGAACTAGTAGAGATGACTTCCACAAAATTGACTTTTGGAAAAGCACTAGGCCGTGGGAAACATATCCAAACTTCATAAAGTGATCTCATAAATAGCTGGCATAAGAATTCTACTGATGAATATTGAAGTCAAAATTGTAAATAAAACACCTAGGTTCCAAACAAAATATTTGAGTAAGGCAATAGTTGATTGATGATCATTTGTGATCCTGGATTGACTTTTATTAAATTTCAGAAGGCAGCTTGGTAGCAATGATTTCACACTTGGCTAAAAAGCTTTTCCCCTCTAAGTTTGAATTTTTAGACTCATACATTATGCATTCCCTTTAATGACCCACATAGCCAAGGGATGGCACTTTAAATTGATGAGGGTTATATATTCATATGTAGAACAAATTAGTTTAGGGACAAATGAAGAATAGATGTGCAGTTGAGCTAGCATGAACTTCTACAATTACAGTGATGATTAAAACCACAGTCCAATACCTCGCAGACACTGCTGTCATTATGTGTGTCTCTATCACAGAGACACAAGCCTATCTTTGTAAGAAATTATCTCATTACAGGAAAAATAGTTCAGATGTTCTTTGTATTTCAATGACACCATCTC
Organism: Rhabdomys pumilio; assembly: GCA_030674055.1. Taxonomy (NCBI): domain Eukaryota; kingdom Metazoa; phylum Chordata; class Mammalia; order Rodentia; family Muridae; genus Rhabdomys; species Rhabdomys pumilio. The sequence goes on along the minus strand of JANHMN010000011.1, from coordinate 55,046,033 downwards.
TTTCTGAGCTGATTATTCAGCAACATAAATTTTGTTTCAAGATGTATCTAGAGTTAAATTGGACCCAGAAAAACTTTTCCCGTGTCATAGTCTAGGTTCTTTGTTTGTAGATAAAGGATTGGTGAAATGATGGCTTTTATCCACACTAGACACGGATCCATTCATCATGCTGCTGCATTCCTAGCCAGGAAACTGTAGCATAGAAAGCAAATTGTATAGCATAAGTTCACAAGTCAACACAAGAAAATGTTGTTAGTTTTTAAAGTAACTATGGAGCAAAATTCTATAAAGTTATTGTGTCTGAGAACCTAACCCAGGACCTTGTTGGGCAAATGCTCTACCATTGAGCTAAATCTCCAAACTCATCTATAAAGTTTAAAGACTCAAAATGCATTGTATTACAATGCATTGATTATATTGTATTCTTTATGAATTTGTAGTTTATTTTGTGTGTGTCACTGTGGGTATATTATGGATGGCGACAAGGATATGCACAGTACAGAGCTGGTAGAGCAATGAAGAGAGAGCACACAGAAGTTAGCTCTTTCCTTCCACGATGGAATCTAGGCATCAAACTTGTATCATTGGGCATGCACTGCAAAGCCAGTTACCCTTTCCCTTACCCCAGCACATTTTAGGTTACTATACATATTTTCCCAGGGAGACAGAGAAAATTACAGGGCAGCGTCCTACATGATAGCTTCTTGGGGTGTGAGAACCATTTCCACAGAAAGGCAATTGTTTCACTTTTTGATGTCGATGATTGATATGTACATCATAGTAATACTAATCCAAAGCCTCTAACTATATACGGATTCTGATAATAAAATTGAATAAAAAATCATTTTAAATATATAAGTATTTCCCACACAGAAATTTTATGACAAAAATATGAGACTGTTAGTGTAGAGAGTGTACCCAGCCAAAGAAGGTGTGATGTGAATTCCTGAGGCACTAGCAGGATAGTCTGATGGAATAATTCTTTGCAGAAGCCAACACATTGCAATTAGCACTGTGTGCTGACATTAGTAGGTTTTCTTTACAAATGTGCGTGTCTGTTGAATACAAATGATGCTTGGCATGAAGATATGGTAATTGTTTTAACATTGGTGAAGAAAATGTCGCTAAGAATTACCATCAGTTGTGAGTCTTTTAAAATAATACAGAATTCTATTTTCGCTGTTTAATCAACTCTATTTTCATTGTTATCAAATAATTATTTTCATTAATGTTAGTTAATTTTGGTAGCTGTAATTTTAGTCATTTTTGTATTAATTGTAACACCTAGGTAAATGTATACATTTGTAGGAAGCTATTTGTCTCTTTACTGGTATTTTGCATCAGTTTTTCCAGCTAATTACTAAGCATGCCCTGGTGAATTTGTATTAAATTCATGACTAACATCTCCATTAACTAACTAGCTCAGTATAATGTTTCTTTTACTCTATAAACTGTTATTTATATTGACCTTCACCTTTAATCTTGAACCCACTGACATGGATTGCTTCTCCATTTTTCTACTTGGATTTAGTAAACATCAAAAGGGAAACATGGTTTGGAGGTGAGTTTCTTTCCCACCTTTAATCTTTGTGACAAAACAAAACATAGTTGAGTCTAAAATATTTTGTTTTCAATGAAAGAGCTGCATAATATTACTGTTTTTAATTATAGATATCACATTCAAACCCTTAGAGAGTGTATACCAGTGTAACCAAACATTAAAACACTATAAAACAAATCAAAAAACAGTGAAACAAAAGATATGCAAAACAGTGAAGATATTTTTTTAAAGAATCCTTGGTCTGCTCCTGTAAAAATTTACCTGTACAATATGATTATGTGATTCTTGTAAATAATATACAATGCACATTATTATTTTATTTTATTTTTTATATTTACTTACATGCATTTTTATTATATGATTTTATATTGTGATATTTTAAGCAGTTTAAATTTAAAAGAAAATACATAAAATAAACTAACCTATAATCCATGTCAACCAAAGAATGCCAGCTTTGACTATTTCATATCAATTGAAATTGCAATATAGAATTCTTGAACCTAAGTAGGCTCAATATTTCTTACTTGGTATGGCTATATATGGTAACTATGTAATACTTACGTTGCAAACACACTCTATTATCCACAAAGCCTCCAAGCCTTCAGTATTATACATAAAGTTGAATGATCATTGTCTAAGTTACATTTCTCTCCCGTTAAGGAGATACCAGATAGAAGCAACTTGAGTGAGAAGTTCATTTTTAGACACTATTCAGAGGATGCAGTCCATTTAAAGGACTGGGTAGCACATGACAGCTAACTAAGGCTCTATCCATTACAGCAGATACTGGTGAAATTGCTTGTTGCCTGGCACTGGCCAGGAAACAGAGGTCTCTATAAGGGCAGAAATCAGAACTTATTCTTAGAGAGCTGTGTCTGCTAGGTAGATAATAGTTCCACACCTTTGCAAACTAGTGCCACCAGCTGCAAGCCCCTACTCAGAATCTTTGGCAGGACACTTTTCAAATTTAAAAGTAGCCACTATCCCTGTCTATAAAACAGAAACTAATACTCTGTTTACAGCCATAATTAGGCACATTCTCTTTATGCTACTTTTTTTTTTCTAACAGAAATTAACAGACTGCAGCAAACTTCAGTAGACTGTGATGACGTTTGTTGGTGATATTAACTTTGATGATCTAGAAAACATCATGGCAGGTATCAATGAAAACAGAAAGAGGAGGTCATAGAATATGCAGTGGAAAAAATATTCTTCTGTTTTATTCTTGTGTTCAAACACACTCATTGACTTCTCTTCATTTCTTGTTTTTTTTTTTAATTCTATGGCATTGACCTACATTGATCATTAGTATAAAGTATTGTTCTCTTTTCTACTCTGTCTTTGAGTGTATCTAGTTCTCAGAACTGATAGATATTCTTCACATATGAGAGATATAGCATGTGTCAGATGTGGCTAGCCAGTTATCCTCTGAACGCTTGCTTTTGGAACACTTGTGTGTATATAGAGCAACCCATGGTCACCTCTAGATTAAAATAGTCCTGTATTGTTTTCTCTTAAGAAGAGGCAATGGTGTAGAAATGCTTAATCCAAAAGAAGGGAGATACATATGTCAGCGAATTAGAAGAGAGTTGTCAGTCATTGCCTGCATGTAACAAGGGTACACAAATCTGCTTACATGTTTCATGATAAAAATATATATAAAGGAAAAAACTGATCTACACTTACCACTAATTACATTTTAACAATATGTTTATTTTCCACTAAGTTTTCTTGTGGGTATTTAGATGTTTCAATGTAAACATATTTGTGGCACCATCTATGAAAATAGATATGTGTTAGCGTTGTGAGTTGGTAGGATGAATCATTAAAATTTTTGTTTTTAACAACCTTAACACTTCTATTAACTAAAAATTATACTAGGTAAATATTTTACATCAATTTAGACCCATATAATTTCTGAATAATGAAATATTTTTCCTTCTAAAACAGGAATACATCTGAGCACACATACATAATAAGTTGTACCAAAATCAACTCCTCAGTCAACTGAGTCTGCAAGAGCTATTATTTAGCATTAAGTTCAATATTGGTTAGCACAGATCATGAGTAATTTTGAAACAATTGGTGGCAGAGGAGACACAAAGCAACAGGCACCCATCACAGTCAAATATGAAATCCACCTGCTTTTACATTTTGACTGTCTATTAAATCTAGGGGTGACACTTTTTCAGCTCGTTAATATGTTAGTCTAAATCAATCAAAAATGATTTTAATCAAGTCAGGTTAACTGTTATAATTCCTTAAAAAATATACTTCATATGGATCCTTGCTTCATTACCTTATTTGGCAGTTCTCTGAACAATTTTTGTTAATTATATTCAGTTTTATGCAACACTCTTGCCTTGCATTTAATCAGAGAGAGCAGATCATCCCAAGGTTACCACTGTGGGCGTCAGTCTGCTAGATGCTACGATCTCAGATCAGAAAGCAGACTGAAGGGTCTCAGCAGCACTTTTTCAAATAGACCTCGAAGTGGCTTTCTTGTCCCCTGTATTCTAATGATGTCATCTATTTCAGTAGCTTTAAATTCCTCCTACAGACATGGAGGCCATTAAGACTTATAGCTTTCATCAGACTTTTCCCAAAATTTTGATTTGTAGATCTCATTGTTTAGTTGACTTCATGTTGTTGTTCAAAGGGAATAAGTTTCAGATGCCCAAACCAAAGCTGTAGTCCTCACTCCAAAATACTATTTTCTGTTCCTAATTCTTAATTGCCTATATTTTACTTATTAGCCAATGATATCTTCTGCCATCTTTTTCTAAACTCTAAAGCCTCTAAATTATCTTCAAAACATTCCTCATTTTTATTGAAGACCCCCAAACTTGGGAGAACCTTATTCAAGTCTCGGGAAATCATGGCCACCCAAAAATCGCAAGATACTGTACCTGGATGCAATCAGGGAGAGTTGGCTAGCCAACGTCAAATCGCATGCCCACACAGGAGCAGAATTTGACAAAAGACCAGCAAGCTGAGGGGCTTTTTATAGCATGGAGTGGGGAAAGGGAGGAATTTTCACGCAGTTACACATGATTGGTTGCTTTACAAATTTTGAACATCAGCAGGCTGTTCCAGTCAATGGGGGTTGGGGGGGGAAGTTCCTGCAGACAGAAGCTTATCTAGGTTAGCAGAGCATCTAGTTAGACTTAAATTACAGCTTTCTGGAACGCTGGGAAGACCTCAAGGGGGGAAGGAGTAACCAAGGAAACATAACATAAAAACAGTGGAAAGTTAGCTAGTTCCTGGAACCACACAGATGACTTGCATCTTTTTTTGTGGTCAGGAATGTGTCTTCCTACTTTAGGCCTTCCCCACCCACAGGTGGGTTCTCTTCCCTGAGGTTTGAGGAATATTAATTCAGTAAGTGTCCTCTGACTCAGGGATAACATACTCCTCCAGGAATGTATCCCAGGGCAGTGAAGGCCTGAAATCTTACATTCAGTTCTGCTCTCTTGGAACTAGTGAGCCTGCATTCTTTTGCTCAGGTCTAGGGGTCATAAAAACTTTCTATATTTTTCATGTCCTTTAAAGAAAAGTCTGTACATATTTTATAAAATGGTCTTTATAATTTTTCTTTCTACATTATTACTATTTCACATTAGCTCACCCTCTCTCTTTCTCCTTGAATATATCTTCTCGATTTCCACATCACCATCTTATCAGCATTCCATTCATCAAGCCTACTGCAGTAGCTCACTGCTGATGTCTGTCTTATCAGCATTCCATTTGCCAAGACTATGGCAGTACTCACCTGCTGCAGTCCTGACTTTCACACTTCCCCTCTTCTACAGGTTTCTCTTCAAAATCATTAAAGGGTATTTTAATGAATTGATCAAGACATCCAAATGTCTCAAATCATTTTTAAAATGCTTTGTGGTTTTAGTTTACATTAACTCCTTAGTATGTAGCCAATCACTACAAATTCTGTGGGTTGATACCTTCATTCCTTCTCTAGGATCTTATGCTTCTATGGTCTTACTTAAACCAAGTTCATGTAACAATCTGCCATCCTACAGGCATAAGAGAATCCTCCTTTCTCTTGCTTAACTATAGTGTATAATCTCTATAATAGTCATAATGTGGTTTTGACTCCATACCCTACAGTTTCAGAAGACATGCCTCTCCAGGATGGATGTATCTTTATTGTTCACGTGTCCCTAATTTTAAAAGACTGTTACTGTAACTGAAAACTTGATCACTATTGTCATAATTGAATTAAATCTACTGTCTGTGACACAGTCATTGCTCGAGGCAGGCCTTTGGGTTTACAAGCAAATTTTATGAACACAAGTTTTACATTACAAAAAATTATTATGTATGATTAAGAAAATGTAATATTTATTATTGGGTATAAACATCCAAGATTAAAGATTGAACATTACATGAATAAAACTTTTGCTACAAGTAACCTAAAGGAAATGCATTTTCTTGGCTTATTTATATGATGTGTCAACTGTATAGAAAGATCTTCACACCTATCTTCATTTTCAAAAATTATATTATATAACTTTTCCCAAAATTAATTTCACGTATTTCTGAAATTCACTGTGATACGAAAAACATATCTGTGAAAAGTTATTTAGGTGAGAAATTTATGTTTATTTAGAAACAGGAGATTTAATGTAATAAGAAGTTTCTACTTTAAACATTTTCCAGTTGAGTCTCACTGATTTGTTTTCCTTTTCATCTTTCAGCACAGCAGCACAGACCTTGACATTTTTATCACTTGATCAAATCCCTGAGTTTCACTTGCCATGCACACCTCACCTTTACAAGGGAAATATTTCAGTTTTACAAGTAAAATGTCTCCTCTGAGCAATGCATCCAAACCTAACAACCTCCCTTCCTGTCTGAATTCTGTATTTCTGTAAAGCTGGATTCCTTATGAAGTAAATGTGATCCTGGTATGAAATTTTTTTCACTCAAACAGGGAAGTTGAACCGCTCTGCTCAGAAAGCTCATGGTTTTTGTGGGTGTTAAGAAGTCCCATTGTAGTGTAAATGTAGAGGATGTTTGCCACAGTTCCCAACATTCTGAAGAACTTGTTCACAGAAGTGTGCTTACTCAATGTGCCGGGGCACGAGTTTCATAATCAGACTCTTGCTCTGTGCATGTTTATATCCTCGATTTCAGGGAACAAACACATGGAAACAGACCCATGTCACAGAGTAACTACTGGCCTCAGGGATCCCAAAGTCTCATTTTAGTTATTTTTTGAGTTCCAAACGGTTCTTAGATAGTGAACATAATTTCTACACTTAATCCTTGATTTCAATCGCTTCAATGCAGAACTAATCTAGATAAACTGAAATATCTCTTCCAGCTATTGCTTTCAGTAACTCTAATTTTCATTCTAAACTAAGCAGTAACACTTATTGAAACTGAAACAACACATTCCATTTTCATTAATTTACATTGAGCAGAAAACTATCTGGATGATCAGATTCCTGTTAATTTGTACTTCTAAGATGTGCAGCTTTACTGTGTACATTTGTGTGACTTTATTTTTTTTTCTGTCTAAATTTGGAAACTATTTGTATGCTTATTGTTTGGGATAGGGCCGGATAGAAAGGATGCAGGCCTTGAACTATCCAGGTAACTAAGTATTATCTTATGCTTCTGGTCCTCCCACTTCTACCTCCAAATGCTGAGATTCAGGTATGTGCTATCTATACATGGCTTGTTTACATGGTAGTGGGCCTGGGACCCAGGACTTCACACATGCTAGGTAACCCTTCCATCAACTGATCTATATGGTCATTTTGGGAAAATATATCACAGAGAAGGAAATATAAAAGCAGTGCTCATCCTCCAATGTTAACCAGCCCTTTCTGGAAAGGAGAGACAGGGATATGTTTTACTGGGTTAAGAACAAAACATGCTTTCAACTTTCTAGTGTTTATTAGATAAACTGAGTGCTAGCTGGTCTTCCTTAGAAATCACTGTTATGGCTCACTGACAATTTACTCCAAGGACTGTGTTTATGTGTCGGATTTTTCTCTCTGTCTTCACCTACCTTTATGGTGGCTATGAACTCCCATTCCTTCAGGATTTCATTACTAGCAATGTCTAGAGATCTGGCAAGAAAGGTTTAAAACTATTCTTGTTTATACAAAAATCTTGTTCAACTTTAATTGTTCCTCTGGTATTTTCTGGAGAATGAACTTTCAAATTATATTTCTAAGAAGGAGAAATTTCCTTGTAATTTTTCCATAAAATGTGCTGGAAAGAACCATTTATAATGAATAGGTTTTTTAATAGTTGAAATTAATTACCAAAGTAGAAAGCTGTGAGTCTATTTTATAGGTGGAATTTGCTCAATGAACATTGAATATGTATATATGGCTGGAATATGGGACTGTTATAAAAAGTGAAAAAGAAAAGCCATCATCTTGTATCTATACTTTTCTTTTTACTGTCCTCTTGAGATGTTACAAAATTTTTCCAAGGTTTGAGTTTGAGTATTTGTTTAAACTCTAAAATAAGTACTGCCCTGCTGTGTGTCGAGTGTGTTTAGGAAATGTGTGTATTGTGTTACTTACTTCTTGATGGGAAGAGGAGGGGAACTCTTATAACTCATATCATACATGGAGGAAGAAATCCTAGACACTCTTCACAACTGCAACAAGTTGTGAGATTATTATTCAAAATGAGTTTGCCTATCTGTAACAGGCTATGAATAGAAACAACCAAGTCTATGTGTGTGTTGTATGTTGTATGCCTGTGTCTGTATAAACTAAATAATCCAGCAGTGATCTTCTGTTCCCCCAAAAAATTGAGCACTTAGTCACTAATCAGTGTCCAACGACAGCCACCTTAGCAGTCCCAATATGTCACTGGAGGCCTGGATGACACACCTACTAGACTCACTGATCTTTAGAACATGGTAGAACTTGAAGGTGGGGTCTGGTGAAAGAAAGAAATGTCAGCAGTAGCAGAGATAAAATCTGTCACAACTGAGAAATAAAGACAGCCAAGCAAGCACCAGTACTTTTTTATCAAGGCCACTTTTGAAAGTCCTGCCTACTCTGGGAAGAGTCTCCATACCTACATCAGTGCTCTCAGAGGTAATGACATCCCTCATTACTTAAAAGGTTTCAGATCAAATAAAGTTGACAAGAATATGTAATTAAAAATTATTAAATATTTTTATGTAAAGGGAAGATTGGAAATATACGTAGAGTCAGAGTTATTTGTACATTTCAAATTACTAAAATAAAGATGAAAATTAAAGAAAATTTGCAGCAGATTTATTTATCTCAAACTCCTGATTGCATTGTAAATAATTATTTCTATAGGTAGTAAATCATTACATTTTTAAGTACTTTGTGTACATCCAGCGAAGTGTTTTTGTACTTTTGCTGTATTTGAAATATATGTACTTTTTAAAAATTATCTTTAATATTTTTTTATAGTCCAGTTGTTACTCCCTTTTGTGTCCACCCTCCAACAGTTCCTCATTCCATTCCTTCTTACCTTCTCCAAGAAGATGTCTCCAAGAAGATGTCCCCAACCCCCACTCAACCCCCACCTTTTAAAAGATGAAATGATAATGCTTGGTGCATCCTAACAAGTCAGAACAATGTTTAGGAGCCAAAGAAACAATACAGGGCATGCCGGATGGTTCTGCTGTTAAAGGTACTTATGCAAAGTTGATGCCAAGGTTTGATTCCCAGGAACATATGGTAAAGGAACATAGATTGCTCCTCAAATTTGTCAACCTCTGGGAGACATACAGACAGACAGACATGCCCCTCTAAATAAATTATAATTAATTTTTAAAAATTATTAATTAATAATTATTAAATAATATTTTAAAATAGTGTAAATTAAATCCAAAACTTTGAATATATTGCCTTTATTTTAGTCAAAAAAAATATGTTTGGCATTCAATGTTTTTGTATCAATACTCATTCCGTGGTTCCTTTGAACAAACAAACATATTTTCTTATATCTAAAAAAGGGGGCAGTTTAAATTTTATTGCAGTGTAATTTCAAACTATATGCCCTCAAATTTTAACATGTATTATAAACATGTCATATTGTAAGAAACTGAAAAGAATGAAAGAACCTATAAATTTAAGTCACATAGTATTCTCTTTGTATGTGCAGTCTGAGACCCAGAAAATAAGTTATACCAAAGCAATATGAGTGAATTAAGAGCTAATGATCCTGATGTATTTGAATGGCTGTGGCTAAATATTGAACACAAGTCTTTAAACGGAGATATGAATATTACAAAGTAATACAGGCAGAACAACTAAAGTATCTGTACAGTCTTTAACCCTTCTCCTGCCAATGGATTGCAGGTCTATGCCAACAATACTGAGTGTGCAGGTGTAGGCACTGTGTTATTTTCTAAAAACAGACTATGGTAGATGTAGTTATTTTCTTTAAAACAATCAGAGTTATCTTGGAGTCTAACCAAAGAACATACACAGGCTGGACCTGGGCCTCCATGTACATACGTAGCCAATATACAGCTTGGTCTTCATGTAGGTCCCTAACAACTGAACAGGGGTTGTCCCAAAAGCTGTTGCCTTTTTGTGGGATATGTTCTACTAGCTAGGGGCCTTGCTTGTCTCGTCTTAATGGGAGAGAAAGCATAGCCTTACAGAGACTTGAAGTGTCAGGGTAAGGGAATACCTGGGTTTGGAGTGTTAGCACCTGCTCAGAAGAAAGGGGGAGGGAGGATGGGAGACTAGGAGCATTGAGGGAGGGAGTGGCAAGGAGGGGGCAGTGAGTAGGATGTAAAGTGAATAAGTAAAAGAGTAAAATTAAATTAAAAAATAAATCAGAACTATTTTCCCTTTAAAAAGCATGCGGAGGGGTGAGATTTTAAATTCACTATTGATGCTTCTATTGTTGAAGCTATATAAGATTTAAAAGGCTGAAAACTCAATTTCTCATCTTACTAATAAATTCTTGTCAACTCAGGAGTTGAATGCAGGGATGCCGCTTTCAAACACACAAACTTCACTATGATAGGAAAACATGTTTGGAGTTCCTGGAGCATCCTGGTTTTCTGAATTTAAATTTTCTCAAGTTTGGAAAAGCGCTATTATTTAAATATGTTTTCTACTACACCCTCACAAATATTATTTTTGTGATAGTAAGTTGCACATTGTGAAGTCTTTTGTAGTTCTACAACTTTGGAAACACTTAGGGAGTTATGACATTTTTCCTCCCTTCGATGGTTTATTTGGATGCATGTTTATTTTTTAATGGGTGTCTCTTGAAAGTCAACAACCTCCACCTCTTTAATCTCTTTATTAGCGTTTATTGCCATCTCAGGCACTGTAATTTCCGCTTTCACAAATTCAGGTTGATTTTTAATAAAATCCTTCATCTTCATACATAATGTTTAACCTAAGTGTCAAAACATCCGTACATCGCAGTTAGAATCATGACATCAATGTTTCTGTCTACTTAGACTTTTGCTTCAGCATTTCTAGGCTGGGCTTGATTGTTTAGTTTTGGATTTTCTGCTTACAATAATGAATTATGTTTTCCTGCTCTTCAGTATTGCTGCGTTAAATATTAGAAATGTCACCTATATCAGACTTGGGTATTTTACTGTATTTTATTATTATTATAAATGCTCTTGTACTATCTACTGAGATATGATGGGGTTACTTATAAGTTACCATCCTTTCTGGCATAATTAGAAAGCGTTTTAGTTTCTGAGGCCAGCCAACTGTTGCCTTTGTAAAGCAAATTCTTCTGAATAATATACTAGCGGAACAGGACCGAGGATTGAGGGCAGGTGGAGAGAATGAAAGGCGATGGAGTCACACCACATATCCCAGGAATCAGACTTCGGGGAGACCAGCATCAGGGTTCAAATCTGATTTTATTGCATAGCGTGTAAGTGTTTGAGCCATCCCAAGTTCCTAAATCCTCCATCAATTCTAGCTCATCACACTGTCAGTCACCGGGTCCCAATGGAAGCGCTGCCTGATGAGGTTCCTCAGAAGGAGTGAGGGTGTGCTTCATCTGTTAGGACTTCTGAGGTGACAGGGAAGTCACGCCTGGCCTCTCTCCACCTTTTTGCTCTCCCAGGTGTTCCTGGAGCCATCTCAAACCTAATGCCTTATAAGGTAGATCGGAACTTTTTGAGGAGTTCCAGGAGCCCGTGATGCCTCTCTCCCTTCCACGTTTTCCTCCACAAAGTTGACCTCCACATCCCCCACACTAGACAAAATCTGCACAAAATTCTATGACTTTCCACGTAACGACCAGGTCGGAAAAATAATCCTGATCCCGTAATCCCCAGTAACTGCTTTTCTACAATCCAGCTAAGATGTTTCCAGTCTACTGAAAGGAATTGGCACCCAGTCACTTCTTAGTTCTTTCCTTGAAGGGCTGCATGTAGAATCTCAAAAGTTCTCCTCTGGTCAGGGCAGCTTTTTCCTTTCTGGAACTGAATGGATGTAAAATCTAGATGAACTACTGATTTCATCATCCATAAGGAAGAGTGCATGTGCAGTGTAATTTCCTTTCTTGGTATCTTAGCTGCTAATTATCTGTGACTATAGTGCTGTTCTGTAGTCTGACTTTGGTGACTTTAAGGTTGAGGGTTGATTGCAGATTTTTACTTTGTTTTGCTTTGCTTTAATCTTTCTCCACTAATTTTCTTGATGTTCATCATACAGCTTTGCTGTCCCTTTGTCTTAATCACACATATTTTATAACTTTTCTTTTTTAGTGCTCTGTGGCTAGAAATTCTCAGCTGTATTTTTCTTTTTTATTTGCATGCAATCTAGTACTTAACACCCGCATTTAATATAAGCTGTAATACATTAAATTTTTATTTCTAAATATTTGTCATTAAAAACATCTTTTCCTTGCTTCAATTCTATCTTCTACATACCATTAACAATCAATAATGAGATAATTTGTGAAAATTTCAAGAAGTCTGGCATGAATGCCCTTAAAGACTCAACTACTTTTGCTTTTATTTTTTTTTCTTCCCAACTACTAAGGTAGCTTGTGTTTCCTCATGCACATGTTGGCTTTTAGTTACACTGATCACAAGTTTTCGGGTCCTGAAACAAAAGGAGACTTTCTAGAGAAATAAACTAGTGTTTTTAATAGTACCATCAAGTAGACGACCCATCCCAACAAGGAGAACAACTTTAGATTTACTACTGACTTGAGTTTTCTTGAATGGCACACAAAGGATAAACTTGAGCATGATACTACCTTGGAAAGCTTATATTCTGTGGGGTGTCTGTGTGTCTGTGTGTGTGTGTCTGTGTGTGTGTGTTTAATATATGTACATGTGTAGACCAGAGAGTGACATCATATATCTTTCTCTTTTTCTCCATGACTTATGATTTTATGGCAGAGTTTCTTCAGTTAGATTGGGGTAGGTCACTGACAGGCGAAGTGGATAGCCAATGCGTTCCAGGGATCCATCTATCTTGGTCTCCTTTCTCACCGCCCCCCCCCAAGAACTAACATGATCAGGATTTTCTGTGTGTTCTGAGGATCCAAACTCAGGTCTTGTACATCAAGCACAATGCTCAATGAGTTCTCTCCTAGATGCCTGCTCTAACTACATTAGTGCTCATAGAAAATCTTCCTAGTTGTCAGTATTCATACACTTTCTTTGTTTCCAATATACTTTTCACTGATTAAATATGTTTTCAAGATTCTGTATTTTCTATGGAGAGAAGTGCATTATGAAACAAGGTTTCATGTAGCACAAGCTGACCTTCAAACTCACTAAGTGGCCCAGAATCACCTTGAGTTTCTACTCATCCTGTGTCCTTGTCTCAAGTGCTTAGATTTCAAGATTGTGGCATTAAATCCAGATGCACTGCTGGGGATCACCCATGGCCTTGTGCATTTCAGGCAAGTATCTCAGCAATGGAATGACATCATCTGTCTCAATCCAGATTCAGTGGGAAACACACAGTTGTTTACTTTGTGGTATCCAATATTAGCTTTTCCTCTGAGGCAGTTGAGAGTGTAACCTTACACATGGGAACTACAGTTCCCAGGAGCATCTTTGTAGTAATCTTTCAGGCTACTGTTTATTGGGGTCCTTTGCATTTCCCTTAAGGATTTTCTGTTATAGTTTTGTATTTGGAATTGCTTCATAAAGCTGTGTTTTCCTCCGTTAGAGCAGCAGTGTTCACTGAGAGTTGAATTTGTGATGGGAAGTTAAACTTTCTAATGTATATAAATCAGTGGATGACAGATAATTTTATATTACGTAAGGAATTGGTGTAAACTCCAGGAAGGAAAGTCTAGATGGAAGAATGGAATCTATTGGAGCTTGCCTCTACAGGATAACTGGGGACAGAACACTCTCCCCTCTCAGTTCCTTTTCACGAAACCTAACCTAGAGCTTATTTCAATATTTATCCTCACCTGTTTATTCAGTCCTGATAGAATCATAGAGCTACAGGACCAACAGACCATGAATCAAATCTTTGAAACTATGAGTAGAACAACACTTTGCCCTTTGAGAACATCTTTTAATTCATCTCAGACAGGTTGTTACTACAGCTATGTGAAGCCATCACATTTGCCTTCCCATAGTTCTGATGCTTACGCTTTCAAAAACACAACTATATTGTATAATAAATTGTTTCCAGGTATTTCTAATGAGAAAATGTTTCAGAACTACTAGTCCAGAGGAATGGTATGTATTTCACATCTTCCAAGATATTTGTGAAGGCTATATATCAAATGCAAATTATTTCTACTAGATTTCGAGTGTCTTAATTGTCTTTATATCAGCTCATGTTTTCTATCAAATGTAAACAAGCTAAAATAATCAGTTATGCTATGTAAGTTCGAGATAGCCTTATCTTGAACTTTATTGGATGATATACTAGAAAGAATATGATGTAAGTTAGCTGATTATAGGTAGGTTATGAATTACACCAAGTCACCTTAGTGCCTCGACTCGGTTATTCTGTGGAAAGCAGAAGTGGAAATTGTACTTTCAAATTATTCCTGAAAAGAATCTATCCTTCATCTTTTCCACTTGCTTATCTATAATGTATTTTTCTATATCATAATTATTGCTTCAAATGAAAGGACTTAAATGTACAATAAAAAGCCTTCAAATAGAATTGATTCAGATTCAGTCTGGTGCCACAGAAAAAGGAACAGCGTGCAAGCAAAACTAAAATGTTTTGAAAAAAAATGAGATGAAAAAAAATGTTTATTTTGAAATTGTGTTTTCTGAGTATATAATATTATCACATAGAGATAAAGTAATAATTTTCTTCCCAATATGTTCTAGACTATTTATTTCAGTGTTCTAACTGAATTTGTTTTCTTTCACTTTGTTACACTACAGTAACAGTATTAGTAAACACTTTCTGAACTGCTAATGGCTGATGGCTAAGCACAGTCAGGGCATATATATATATATATATATATATATATATATATATATATACATATACCTAGACCTAGACATAGATATAAATATATATACATATCTATGATATTCCTTATTGGGGCATAAATCTTTCAAAGTTCCTCAGATTGGTCTATTGAGTATCTTTCTGATATCTCAAGTTTCAAATGCAGAAGATAAATAATAATAAAAAAATACATCAGACAGCAAATTGTTTATTATTTCCTAGCTTCAAAAGTGCCAGTCTTTCATGTTGAAGTTCACTTGAAAGTGTTAAATTTGAGAAGGGTCCACTGAACAAAAGTGAGACAAACATAATTAAACATTGACTGTCCTCTCCTATAGGAGAATTCTTTGTCTCTCACTCAAAGAAAACTTTCTTTTATTTTTTTCTTACAATAATTCAATAAGTTGTTACATTTACTTTTTTGTTATTTTGTATACCCAGTACCATACTGGTAAGGATAAAGTCTCATTTGAATAACACACACACAGATGCCACATACACACCACACACACACCATATAAACACACACATTACTAAAATAGTGATTGTTATTTTCCAATTATTTTTGCTGATAAATCTTCCACTTTTATAGTCTGTAAAAAGTTTATAAAATATAATTAAACTAAATTATTAGAAAAATGACAATTTTGTATTGAGTTCTAACCATTCTACTCACTATGAACATTTCTAAACACACCAAATGTTTAGCTTCATCTCATTGTGGCTGGGGATTTTGGACCTCATGTTGAATAGTAATGATCTAGAAGGTACTTTCAGCTAAACCCAAGTAACTTTTTATTTACATCACAGCATGGGGTATATGTGATACCTTATTCTTCTCATAGTTTCTCACTATGCCTGGCCTAGTTCTTTGCTATGATACTTCAGTATAATACCTCAGTTCTTCTTCCATGTTAAGAAGTAAATAGCACTCTGACAACAAACTTCTGTTCAATCTCTGTATAACAGTCTAAGTTAATTTAACACTATGGGATCCTTTTGAAATCATATTTATTGCCATGGATTTTCTATACGAACTTGCTCCAGAGGTAAGAATAGAAAAACTAAACTAGAACCAGGCCTGCTGGTGCAGGCCTGTAATCACAGAAGTTTGTAATTCCAGCATGGAAGAAGCTGAGGCAGAAGAACTGCTAATTTGAGACCAACTTATTCCACTAAAAGAAACCTTCTCTTTAAATAAATGAATGGAAATGAATGTATGTAGTTACATGTATAGTCATATACAAATGGAAGTGAGTAAATAGAGACAAAACATGGTTTTTAATTCATTTGTGGCCTTTCAAAGTGACATTAAGCGTATTTCTTATATCATATTTGTCTTAGCAGCACCATGTTACCCCTGGACTAAAGTATTTGTTTTCACACCGTCCTCCCAAGTAACCATAGTTCCTTCTGTTCTTTCCTTTGCTGCTAAAGGCCTAGTTCTACACATATATTTCTATTTATGCCAAGAAAATCTGCAGGTCTCCAATTGTTTCAAGTTTTAAATGCCTAAGTTTCTCCAACTTCTTACAAACTCTGAAGTGCCATGGACTTGCAGCAGCTGGAACAGGGGATCTGAGAGAAGGGGTGTCTGGGAGCAGCAAAAACAAATGACTCAATGTCAAATCATGGCTCCAAGATGACCACCTATGTTCTGCTCAAAACAGCTTTCTGGGGATTGCTCTCTGCATGTCTCTGGGGAGCTCCAGACAACTCTTTCTTCATAGATAGATAGATAGATAGATAGATAGATAGATAGATAGATAGATAATTTTTTTGCTTGATGCAGTTCTCCAAGTAGTCTCTCTTGCTATTCTGAAAAAAAGAATTTTTTTTGTGGACATCTCATCTTTTGTAGATCATAAACCCGGTCTTTTATTTTAAATATCAATCCAGTAATTTACTTCAGGTTCCCTTTTGAGTATCCTATGAATCAGCATCTTCTAGCCCCAGCCTCTTGATTCTTAGGAGACAGCAAGCACAAGTTTTGTTTTAATATTCCATAAGAATTCAGAGATCTGGTGCCTCTGTTAAGCACAGACAATAGATAGCTCGAAGGGATCCCACCCTGAAATTACCTTTTCACCTCTGCCTGGGTCTAGCCTTGCTAAGGTCCCTAGCCCACCAGGAATTCAGCAATCTATCTAAACACAAAAGCTTAGCTACATGGTATCTCCTGCAATTGGCACTCATTAAATCTCCTATCTTCTTCTTTTGTATCTTTCTGACAAGATGGTTCACAGTGCAGCTATTTTTGTTCCTTTAAATTCCTGAAGCCTGTCATATAATTCATATCGCATCCTCATATTTTGTGAAATTATGTATTTTTTGAATTCATGTTTTTACAGTTTTTTTCCCATAGCCTTCAAGGCTCTCTTGAAGGTTTCTGCATTGACCATTTTACTAAGACATTAGCCATAGCTTTGCCTTCCTCCTTGTGCTGTCTCTGATTACGATGGAGTCATTGACATTAACAGGGAGGACATTCTTTGAAAGGGAACATAAAATAAGTACAATATTATACAAACAAGCCTTATGCCCACAGCAGCCATCAGCACTCATGGAGGCCCATGTCCTGTTGGCCCTTTCCCAGGGTGGGAGTCATGTCAATCCCACCCTACCAAGACCATGTCAGACCTGGCATGTATGCTTTAGTGTGTTTAGTCTATGATTATACATCATTGGTAAACTATATCTTACAGTTGAGCCTGGCAAGCAGTGTGCTTCATCTCTCAGAATCGCATCAGTCAACAAGGACCACATGAGACTGATGCTATTCAGCAGGTTTCCCATCCCATAAAAGGCATAATATGTTCTCTGGAGACAAGGGTATATTCTGATTGGCAGGGTCTTCTGATATTTTCAAGCCATCTGGCAGGGCAATGGGTTAGATAATTTTCCCATCATGTATTCCAAAGACAGTCCCCTGTTGTAGTCTTTTACATCTAAACTGTGAAATGAGCATTTCTAAGCATGAAAGAATGACAAAGGGCAATGCACTTTTCTCATCTGTGTTGTTTGTGTGTGCATGTTTGCATGTGCATGTGCGTGTGTGTAGGTGTTTTTGTTAAACATTCTTTAGTCATACTGTAATGCAAATGCCACAATTCAGACACTTGCCTCATTTTTATTTCCTCAATCTATTCAACAATATCTTAATTAAACCAATTTTCAGATTCTTAATAGCTTTACATATGTCAGTGTTTTTCATTTATTATCTAAAATTTACACCCATCACGAAAACCTCTGTTGAGTGGTAAGGATTTTTGTATCTTTCTAAGGTTTGTTATGGTTGGTGTTGTTGATATTTATTGGTAAGCATATGAAATAATGAATTTATCTGACATTTCCACACATCTCTACCATTGTTCTTGACTGTATTCTAGAATTTTAATGCAATCAAACAGAAATGTCTGACAGTGTTCACAGCAAAACCTGTAGAAAAAAATCACACTGTGTCATTCTGACAAAAAAAAATTCCAATACACTCATAGTAATTGATAGATAGAAACTTTAAAAATATGATCTAGCATGCATAAATGTTGGTCCTGAGTCACAATATCTTAATATTTGAAAAAGTTCACAGTGCTCTGCTAGGCACGTATGTAAAGACTGAAACTGCTCATCAGTTGTCTTCCTTGTGAATGCCACCCATCTGGAAGGTCACAAAATAAACGTTCACTGAGTGTGTATTTTAGTTTGAAATGAAAAGATTGAATCCTTGTCATCAAGGAAAAATGATGTCATCTAATTGCTTCCATGGGCCACACATAAAGTGCTGATTCAGGTGACGAGTTTGTTTAGTGAAGACAGGGAGAGTGTTAAACACCCCAGCATTATCCTAACATACCCAGAACGTCCAGGAGACGACGGCAGGTCTTGGTAACTTTGAACTTCAGTTTAATTTTAGCCTGAAGGGCAAGGATTAGTCTTAAAAGATATCTATCTTATATGTTTAAAGGTGCAGCTGCGTGCAGGAGTTTATTCAATTCAATATACTTCTGATTCAAGAGGCATTCTTCCTGACAGAATTTTGAACTTTGATTTGAATTATATTGGATGGATAATAAGGTTAATGATAACAGTAAGTTGTTCTTGGAATTTCACCCCAGCACATCCCTCTCACCTTACTTGCATTCAATGTAAATGATCATTTGCTCCTTTTTTATTGTGCAAGTGGTAACTATTTTACAAGGAAAGGTTGGTAGCCTCCAGATAACCCCAGAAAGTCTGTACTGCAGGTTTGTTTGGTGACCGAGCTTCTGTTCTGGCCGAAACTGTAGCTGTAACCTTGGCTGTCTTTCATTCTCAAATATCTATTCCGTTACATGTGCTTAGTGCCTTACAAAAAGAGAAAGAAAAAAAAACCTGCAGTGACTTGACATTTAGAGGGTCCCAACTGATTCATTTATTTATTCAACAGAGTAAATATTTAGACGACGGAATTAAATTGGAAAATGTTTATCAAGTTTGGAACCACCTTTTGTCCAATATATAAAACATAAACCAAGAAGCCTAGGCAGAAGAAATTTCACCTTCCAATGTGTCCTCAGAAGGGCACATTTACATGTCCTTGTAGGATTTTCTTGGCCACTAGTTCATTTTAAACACTTCTGAGATTGTTTCTACTCAACAGTAATAAAACAAGACTTTAGATACTATAACTTTCAGGAAACTACCTTGTATTAACCATGTTGCCTGCTCTTATAATACCAGCAATTCTATGGCTCTAATTGACTCTGTTTTAATTCAAGGATATAGCCTATTTCTATCAACTGAGTAACATTTTTACAAAGCTATACATGTCCACACATTTGCAAACAGATTCCAAATATCCTTTGTCAGTAAGCTAAACCACTCCTAAAATTAAAGCATCAGTGATAAAGGCAAGTAATCCTGTGGTTCTTGTTCAAAACAAGCTTGAATAATAAGCTAAGTCAACAGTGCTGTGTTCACATAAAGTTTCCATCGGCTCTCAAGATGATGTTATTTTTGTAAGTAGAAGACCAAAATGATGTCAGTGATCTTTAAAATGTGACATGTTGGTGATAGCACATCTTCATAATAGACAAAAGAGTAACTAGGACGTCCAGAATACCAAACTCCTTTAGACTATTAAAAACATACCTGTAATATATACTACATTGATTTTTTTAAATATATAGTGAGTTTGTGGCTATGGTTATATCCACAAACCTGTTCAATCTTATTTTATTTGATATTATACCATGCCTAACATATGTCAAGTTTGAGATTGTAATTTGGATCTTTCTCCACTCAATGACTATTGACGGTGTCATCATTGGTCAACATTAAGCAGTGTTTGATGCATTCTAAGCTCGTGATTACACTTTGATGTTCTTATTAAACTAAAGGACCACACCTCTCATATAAGCCTGTAACAGTGAAATATGAAGCATGCATTTATAGAATACAGTCACTCTTATCTTGAATAGAGATTTTAAATACTATCAATAGAGTAAAACCTGAACTTAATGTGCAGAAATGGTACATGTTTTAGCAAAGAAATTTATGAACATCTTGCAAATATTTTCTCTGCTTCATGCCATTTGGACTTAAATGTTCACAACAGCAATCATTTTGAAAACTAAAGACAGTTTTTAGCTTGTGATTACTTACAGATATCGATTTAACTCTTATACTAAATGTAAAAAAGGAGCTATGGCCATAACTCAGTTGGCTCTAATGCACACTGATCTTGGCGAATTAGAGTTGCCAGCCAGCCTTGCCTAATGGGCAAATTCCAGGCATGTGACGTATCCTGTCTCAGAGTGCACTGTGGACAGATTCTGAGAGTGACATCAAAGTTGACTTATGCCTGCATGCAGATGCAGGAAAACACACGTACAAATGCTAATACACAAACTGAATGCTTACTTACATGTGTGTGTAGCACTCATGACAGTGAAATTTAAATCATTCTTACATGAACATATGTTAATATGATAATTATTCCAGTACGAGAGCACTGCACACATCAGAATTCTACATGAGAGAACATATGTCTGTGAGGTAATTATTGAAAATAATGAAATGAGAAACAAAATTGAGAGTAGATCACATATTATTATCCAGTGTGCTCTAAGAGCTTGCTTTCCAAATTTTCCCCAAAATGAATGAGGGAAGCAGTTCTCAAAAAATGCAGATTTTATCCTCCTGGTGCCCCTCTCCAGAACAACAGACAGATCCTCTCAGGACAATTGAAGTATTTCACATCTTCAAAAAGTACCATAGAACATTGTTATGACAAGATTGGAAAGCATAAAACTTTGCAGAGTAGTTGATTCATCTTCTCTAATAAGTCTCATTCCCATTACTCTCATGTCACTGAATAAAGCATGGTCTCCAAATGTTTACCATAGCGTCCTGAATGTACACATCAGTCTTTTGCTTCAAATCTCATGTTTGAGTGCATTTATCTTAAGATGGCTAAATTTAAATGCAACATCAATTTGAAAAAAAAGTGACAATTTTTTTTAACAAATAAAATTACCAAAATGTTATACTCTCCTATTGGCATCTTTATTCATAACATAAAAATAAAATTTTATTTCTACAAGGAAACTATCTGCAATCTTGATGTAGTCTAGAGGGTTTTTTTTTTTTAATTACACCTGTGTTTCTTACAATAGTCCATTGTTTTAAAATAAGAGATAAGAAAACTCTTACTTCTTCCCTTTTGAGACCCTCTCTGCTTTTCCATGCTCTCCTCAGTCTGTTTCCAATCATAAAGGCGATTAAACAGTGGAATGCCTCTTAAGAGTTTTATTAGGACTTGAAATATTTCTGTAATATTTCAATAGACACTCTCTGTGAGTATGTTTTCCAGCTAGTTCACAATGAATTAGCAGTCGTGAAAGGATGTTGGCTTCTACTGATCCAGTTAGAATGAACTATTTTAGTAAGAAATGGTGAAATTTCACTCGAAATGCCTCTAAATTTATGTAAGGGGGTTGCATTTATGACCACAGCTTAGTTGAAAGAATAGATAGTTTCCATGTGACAATCATCTGAGAGGCACAAAACCCAGGAGAATGGGCCTTTCTTCTTTCGATTTCTTTCTTTCTCTTCTATCCACTTGAAATGGTTCCTTCAAATGTGAAATTATGGATAGAGTGGGGCACTTAGGATGTTAAAAAAAAATACCTGAGTGTTGACAGTGCAGTAATAAATATCCCACACTGAAGGTTGCAGGTCCCCTGCTACCACCCTAGTTATGTCTCAGTATTTTTGTGTGCTCCAAGGCTGCTCTAACTTAACTGAGTAAAAGCAACGTAGCCTGAAGTTGTGACTTAATAAAACAAATGCAAATTGTCAGAAAAAACATAACCAACCGAGCTTTGTTCAGAACAGACTTCATGATTTTGGTCCCTCGGCTCTTCCTTTCCTACCTCAGATTGCAGGAGTCTACAGAGTCTCAATCCAAATCTCAATGATGTCACATTTGTAGTGGCAAGGGTTTCGATTGAAAACCCAACTCTCTGAGTGTTTTTGGAAAGGCACCTTTGACTAACGCTTTCTAAAGTGGTACTCTCACATGAGCTAGTTGGGAAAGTGGAGTCCAAGCATGTGGAATGATGTTTGAGGGTATGTGTTCAATTTACTGAGGCTCACATTGCAATTGAGTACTCAGATTTCCTCCACATGGCCATTTGATGAAACATAAAAATAACGCAACTGTAAAAAACAAAAATGTCCTTTTAGGGCACCATCTCTTCAGTTGTTTTTCAGAAGTTATTGTGACAAAATATTTGTCTTTTTTTCTACCCCTCCTTTTCAATTATTGACATAATTGATATTCTCCGTCTCTTTAATACAATTCCTTTTCCACCTCCTCTCTTAGGTCAGACTTTTACAGTTATCTCCATAGCAACATTCACATCTAATAGGAAGATACATCTTCTGAATGGCTAGCAGTACAGCATTAACTGTTAGAACGTAGCATTTTTCATGGAAGAAACATCTGGAATTCACAACCAGCCAAAATATATAAAATGTCTTTGGCTCCTTAATAGTCACCCAAGGCTGATCTTCTTTGCTTTATTAGAATTCATTTACAAACAAATCTTATTAACTTAGCTACATAACATAATAAAACTAGCTTCATTTTAACATCAAAAAAAGAAAACAGTTTAATTTGCAAATGAAGTTGCTTATAAATGCTCAGATCTCCCCCTGTGAAAAAGAGCTTCTCCCAGAGTCGGGCAGTGTTATCACCCTATTACCAGTGCACGAATACTGCTATTTACTAGTTGATTATGTCCTCTGGCAAAATTTGGAACTGTCTACTACTCTGGTGCAAGCTAATCAGTTTTCAAAATTAGTTATTGATCTCAGATCCATTGTAGAGGACCTATTTAGTGGCTGGTTCATTGAGTACTGAAGTGACACCATTTGTGAACATAGAAAAACAGTCCGAGCAAATACAGCATTTAGGAACAATGTGAAAAGTAGTTTTTTATCATAAGGTATAGACAGGCACAAGTATGCAAAGATGTTACATTATTCTTAGAGAAAATGGTGACACTGGAGCATCTTGGACAATCACATGTATACAGGCATACAGGCACTTTCCCCGTGGCCATTTGTTAATATATATATATATATATATATTCATTCCAGTGTGTGTTACATTGTCCTCTCTCATTTCTCTAGAAATGTCTGTCTATTGGTCACATTTCTCTAGAAATGTCTATACACACACACACACACACACACACACACACACACACACACACACAGACTATTTAGACATTTAGAAGTCCCTAAGGAAAATATGTCTTTTGTTTTTCAAGCTTAAGGTTCTAACATACTTATGGAAAGTAATATAAAGGATTTATTGCCTTAGAAATATGTACAAATTCTTCACTGGTGCATTATTTGAAAAAAAAGAAAAACTAAAAAGAAAAGCTTGCATTGTAAGTTTACCATGCTAGAATGTCTACATTTCACTTCTCAGCTTTTGTAGTTAGCCCGTGTTTTCATTCCACTGATATTTATGTATTGATTTTCAAGTAACATAATCATTTGATTGTTTTCTTTCCTTTGTTTTAATGATATCATTTCTAAAACTATTACAATGCAAAAATTATGAACAAGTTCCTTTGCTATTCACACAGATGACGATGATTAGAAATTTCCATTGATTTATTGTAACTACTTGACCTGCCAATGACAAAATCTTAGATGGAGAGGTGCAAGACATTCACCCAAAACTTCGATGATCTAGTATTTATTTATTTGTTTACTTATATCTATAATTTTAACTACAACTCTTTTTAATTATTTTTCACATGGGCTTAATAAAGATATTGACTTCTGATGATCTTAGTTCAAAATTCAGAAGAAACATAACAATAGCCACATATAAAAAGTTACCTTGTCTTATATTTCTTATTGTTTGACATGGTTATTCTCTGATTTCCTAGATTTTTAAGGGTATATTGACTATTTTTATCCTTCTCCCAAATGTCTTATGAGTATATGGATATATACAGTGAGTATGGGTATATACATATGGGTATGCATATGGACACACACACACACACACACACACACACACACACACACGCACACCTAACTTAAAATATAATGATGGTGTTTTTTCAATGATACAAACAAATGCCTGACAAAACATTGTAAGAGATGGTTGATTTATATTTGTTGTTTTCAGAAGTTTCATTTTGCAGTTCTTGTTCCTATCAATTCTGGTCCCTTTGTGAGGCAGAGCATCACTGTAGCTAGAATAGGTGAGAATACTTACCCTACCTGGCAATGGATGCAGTTAAGAAATCTAGGAACATTGTATAAAACTTCACCTTGGGTAGTAGTTGGAGCCCATTTTTAGCTGCCCAATTTCTTTGGGCGTGTGATATTTAATCTTGATAAATTACCTAGCATCTTTTCTGCTCTCTTAGGAAGCCACAGACACCGTTGAATTAACATTTCTGATGAGAAAGTTCTAAACCTAATATCTCTCCCAAAACACTACTTAGCACTTAATTGGGAATTTTTAAATATCTACATACATTACAGCTAAAATGTTCCTCACCTCACCAATTATTTTGGGGCCAAGCAGGCTAGCGAAGACTAAATGAGCACCTCTACAACATTCATAGATCGAAAATACCATCAAGGTACAGACGATGAAGGCATATTCCTATACATGTTTTTAGAAGTTTAAACTAGACATTGTTTCTGGCTTATTCCAGCCATGACCCATAGATTCACAGGACCCTGAGATTCATCAACTCTGTTTGATCAGTGTTAGGGCTCACGTTAAAGGCCCAAGCAATTATACTTCCAGTTCTATGACTTTCTCATCTATAAAAATTCTAAAATCTTCCCTCTCCTTTCTGTGGTAGATTTATTATCTATGTGTGTGTGTGTGTGTGTGTGTGTGTGTGTGTGTGTGTGTGTGTGAGTGAGAGAGAGAGAGAGAGAGAGAGAGAGAGAGAGAGAGAGAGAGAAATATTATTTTGTGTCTAGATTCTTTACTTCTTCATGCCATTAGTGAAATCCAGCGTGTGTTACACTGGTCTCACTTCTCTAGAAATGTCAGTGTACACAACACATTGTGTTACGCACTTACTCTGTAGTATTCACCGGCTATTCATGCCTCTTCTCCTCCTGGCCACTGCACAGCATTTATGCTGGTTTCAGGCCACTCCACTTTGCCTTTTCATCCCCAGAAATATGCCAGTGATGTTTGGAAATAGCTGTGATATGAGTCATTATTTTCACCGGGAAGACATTGTTATAAATTGTGCTATTAGCTTAGTATGTGAAAGAGAGCAGCATTAAAGCCCCATGTGTCAGAAGGCAAGAGAAGAGTGAAAAGGAAGCATTGTGAAGGGGAGGAATTCTTCACACTATGTGTAAAACACTTCAGCGAAGTTCCTCACTTTGTATGCTAGACTCCCAAAGGCTTGGTTAGAACAAAATATTCTAAGCCTGTTAAAATATAGTATCAGCAAAAAACACTAACATACATATTCTTACTAAAGCAGTCAATAAATACATAATAGACCATGATACATAAAGACCATGATACTCATCCATGGTTCATGACATCGATCTTCTTCCTTTATATATTGCATCTTCAAAAAATTTGACTTCCCTTACCTTATAATCTCATCCAAACAGTTTTAAAATGATCTTGTGTGAATAAAATAATGACAAAAGTTAAAAATAACAGAACCACAAATGTGCCCATTTGATTTGATGTATCTACTACAAGTGGAAGTTGATTTGGGAACCTATTGACTGGGTAGAATCATTTGTAACCAAAAAGTGATATTCTATTGAAATCAAGCTTTTCCAAACATGTAACTATTTGAAAATTTATTACATGAATTATTTGCTACACAAACACACACACACACGCACACGCACACGCACACGCACACGCACACGCACACACACACACACACACAGAGAGAGAGAGAGAGAGAGAGAGAGAGAGAGAGGCGCAGAGGCAGAGACAGAGACAGAGGAGACAGAGACAGAGACAGAGACAGAGGGGGAGGGAGTGAAGAAGTTAGGGATGGAGGGAGGGATGGAGAGAAAGAGAACCTTGATAATTTTGATAATTTGATAACTTTGAAATTCTTTCTATATTATTTTGTTCTTTGCCTTGTTGCAGTGCCAGTTGATTTCAAGAATAATTAAATTACAGAGAGTGAAGCCTGGCCACTGCTTTCTGAAAAATATAATAAAATAAAAGAATACAGAGTTTGACTCAGAGGATAAACAGGTTAGAGATTTTCTCTTACAGGGGCACTAGATCAACAGTGAAATATGGCATGGTGAAATGTTCTGAATAATTTGGGATATTCTGACAATTGGGACCTCTCCAGTGGGCCCATTATGGGAAAAGATTATTGATAGTAAGGTTTTCATGACACAGATTAAGTTCATTTTGAAGGTTTAATGATTAGCCTTACTATGATGTACTGGCTGGTTTTGTGTGCCGATTTGACACAAGCTAGAGTTATCACAGAGAAAGAAGCCTCCCTTGAGGAAATGTCTCTATGATATCCAACTGTAAGGCATTTTCTCAATTAGTGATCAAGGGGAGAGGGCCCATTGTGGGTAGTGCCATCCCTGGGCTGGTATTCCTGGGTTCTATAAGAAAGCAAACTGAGAAAGCCAGGGGAGATTCTATAAGAAAGCAAGCTGAGCAAGCCAGGGGAAGCAAGCCAGTAAGCAGCACCCCTCCATGGACACTGCATCAGCTTCTGCCTCACATTTCCTGCCCTGCGTGAGTTCCTGTCCTGACCTTTGGTGATGAATAGCAATGTGGAAGTGTAAGTTGAATAAACTCTTTCCTCTCCAACTTGCTTCTTGGTCATCATGTTTTGTGCAAGAATACAAACCTGACTAAGACATATATCTAGAGAACATTGAGGACCGGTGAGCTATAGAGCACATATTTTCCTTAATCATTTTTCCCTCTTAGTTGAAATTGAAAAAAAATACTATTGATGGTGAGGTCTTGTCTTTGGAAGTCTTGCATTATATGTAGGTTTTGTTTATCAGTGTCCTATATTTGAAGTGTTATAGGAAATATAGAGAGAGCCTGAATAGCTATGAATCTCATTGCACTTAAATTTCATATATGAAGTTAAATGTATCTCTTGATTCTGTAATGAATGAAATGAGCACCTACCAGTTGCATAAAAAATTTATGGAAATCATTTACCATATGTGATATACCTTGTTTTATAAATTAGTTTCATCTGTTTATCTTATGTTGATGGATTTATTATCATTTGTTATACGGAACTCTGCATGCTAGAAATTATCTAAGCTTTTAAAATTAAAGTTAATATATGTTTGTTGATTACTTGCTTTTCTGTAACATAGAGGAAGAAAGGTGTATTTTAGCTCACGTTTTCAGTGGAGGTATAACCTGTCACATAGGACACACAGGACAGATATGGCAGCAAGAGCATGTGGCAGCGTGGTATCAAGGAATCGGGATAATGATATTTTATTTGCACACAGGAACTAGAGAGAGAAAGAGAGAGGAAGAGAGAAAGAGAGACAGTCAGAGATAGAGACAGAGAGACAGAGACGGACAGAGAGAGATGGATAGACACAGAGAGACAGAGATAGGGAAAGACAGAGATAGAGACAGGGAGACAGACAGAGACAGATATGTACACAGAGACACAAAGATACAGAAACACGGAAAGAGAATTCCGAAGTGCAGCCAGGCTGTAAAACCTCAAAGTCACAAGCTAGTTTAAGTCATGAAGGTTCCTTAGCCTTCCTAACCATTATTGAAAACTGGGCATCACTGCCCCAATACATGCGCATTTGAGAACATTTCTTATTTAAACCACAACAGTAAGTAACTTGCATAAGTGACTTATGAAATATGGCTTGGTATCAGCGCAGAACTGAATCAAGATTCTTATTGATATAATTTTCTGGGTCATATATGTTACACGCATATGACCTGTATTCAAGACATTGTTACTCGGATCTTTGTGCATTCCCATATAAATAAACTCAAAATTCAGATAACCAAATGACTGTGAGTGTAGATGAACATTTTCTAGAGAGAAAGACAATGGCTGAAATTTTATCTGTCTCACATCACAGTTTGTCCTTTCCTTATTCTAAAGATTCCATGAAGGTTAAATTGTGTGAATGTTGATTTTCAAATTACAGTTCAGTAGGCTCTCAGATACGAGTCTACATCAGATTTATATTGTTTGCCTAAAATCATCATAAACATTATAAATTTAACAATGACTAATGGTCATTTTCTATGAAGCATGTGGTGTCTGGTGTATAGTTATTCTTTTTACATGATCTATTTTTTTTTTAAATTCCACTTCAATATTCTACATATTTCTGTGGAGCTGAAATTTTTGTTCAATCATTTTTGAAGTTAATTTCAGAGATAGTTAGTTTCATAACTGTGTAATGAGACTGTTTTCATCCACCCAGCACAGAGCACTTTTTAATTCACATGTATTGTAATTTAGATAACTCATGACTTGATCCTACAGCATTCGGAAACATACATTCATTAAAGAAAGAATTGAAGCAAGGGAAATAAATTTGCTTAGCTGTTTGTAAGGTAGACCCGTCGAATGGTTCAGTGAGCTTTGAATATAACTGAAAGCAGCAGAATTCAATAAGGAAGCTAGGAAATTTGACCCTATTTTTTGCAGATATTAGACTCAATATGTTCAATGTGTTAATACATAAAAATGTTAAAGTAATCATTATTTAAAATACAGAGGCCTTAAAATTTAATGACTAATTGAAATACCAGGCCCCTTTTGTGTAACTGTGGCTCCTCTCATTACATTAAACCAGAAATTGAAGTGGATGGCAAGGCACAGAGAGGGTCTTTGAGACACTGATCTTTGCTGCAATAGACTCTTTATTTGTTTCAATAACCTAATCTTATTATTCCTGGGGAATCTGATACACCCATATCCCCTAAGTACCAAAGAGACACAAAACACAAGAACCAGGACATTTGCTGAATCATATATCAAACTGAGAAGAGATTTGTTAAAAATAATTCTTTTGAAGAATTCAATCAGCTTCAATTGTATATCCTCGGCCGGCCACATGCTGGGATTTTTCTCTTGATTCCTGCCCCTTTAGCTTTCCCTTTATGTCTTTCTCCTAGTTATAAAGAACATTCTAGCCTCTGATAATGACTTACAAGCTTTATTATAAATTGTTGGTGCTTTGGAGGCCTAACAAAGGATGCTTTTCCCCTTAAACAGCCACGGAACCAATCATACAACAAGAGGCTCCTTGGAGTGTTGTGTTTGCTGCTTCAAGAATTCTGTAGAAGCAGTCATTTCTCTTAAAGGAATCATCATATCATTTAATTTTAAGAATACGATTACAGTCAATGGTATACGAGGACCTTGCAAATCTCAGCAAAGGGACAAGATAAAACCACCCCGGTTCAAAAGTTCAGAATTCAAAGCATCAAAGTATAGGGCTGTAAGAAAGGAGAGTCCTCTGGGATGGCCATCGTTTCTTACATTCCCACCATTGCTTTGCTGGTTTGCTGTGAAAACCGTTCTCCCAGACCCCCTCATTATAATTTCAGCTGTGACTAGCCACAGTCACTTGAAACTCCTGTTAAAAAGCAAGGCATTTATCCACGTTGTCAGTTTGTTTCCTCTACAGCTCAGAGACTAATCACTTTCTCAAGAGCCAAACTACCATGTCCTTTATTTAAGGGAAAGGAGATTTTGAGGAAATGCCACTGTATGACCACAATATATTCCTTAAAAAGAAATATAATATTATGTTATTTAACAAAAGAAAATGGGCAGGAGATAATTTTAGCAAGAATTGGGTTATTCAATGCATATTTGAGAAGTGACCTCACTCCAAAGCTAAATCTACCCTAGAAATATCTTTTTCAACAAAATGAAAAACTAATGTCTTCATACAAGTGAGTTTTGTGGGATGGCTGGCTGACAGGCTTTGGGGTTGGCGTCCATTTTCACAAGCTTACACATCCAAACTGGAAAGCAACTAAATGGGACCAGCAGAGCAATCTTTCCAGGAATAAAATCTGGTTAGGATACATGAGGAGTGATGTCTGGCTCAGGCAGTGAGTCAACTTAGGAAATTCAAAATTAGCATTGCAAATGGATCAGCTAGAATGTTTTTTTAAAATTACATTTTAGTACAAATGTACAAATGTCAAATGTGTACATGAGACCAAATCATTTCCAAGATGATATTCAGAACACCTTGGGGTTTGTTTTGCATGGATTAAGTATTGTTGAGGAACTTATATTAAGTCAAATCTTCATTTTTAATTTATCTTTAAAGTTTTATAAAGGGCTATTTAGTAGTCTTTTACAGACAAGTGAATCTCTAATTCCCAGTTTGTAGAGCCACTGTGACCATGAAGTAATCTTAGGCTCCAGGCAGACAGAGTCTATGGCTAGAGTTTATCTCCTCAAGAAGGTTAGTTGTAATCCAAGTTCAGCTTTGTACAAAACCAACATATCAGGGCTGGGGAGATGGCGCAACTGTTGCAAGCTCTTGATGCCCTTACAGAGGACCTGGATTTGGTGTCTAACATCAATATGTTGTCTCATATAATTCCATGGGTTATTCTTTGACCTTCTTTGACCTCCACCAACACCAGAATCTACGTGATATGTGTGTGTGTTTGTGTGTGTTTGTGTGTGTGTGTGTGTGTGTGTGTGTGTGTGTGTATATATATATATATATATATATATATATATATATATATATAGATATATATATATAGAGAGAGAGAGAGAGAGAGTGTATACGTACATATTTACACACACACACACATATATATATATATGTAGGCAGAAATATGTATTTAAAATAAATAAGTCTAAATATTAAAAACTTAACATTCTGTCTCACACTTTAATTTTCTTTCTTCGATTACATTTTTTCTCTTTTATAATTATACTTTGCTGAGGCCTAATTGCAAACTTTTAGATCAGAACCTGATGAACTGAATAATTAGATGACCTCTTAGGAATCGTCACTCTGCCTACTAGTGCCTCAAATTCAACCTGAAAATACTATTTTGTGTCCTGACCTCAGAGAAAAGAGTAGATAGCATAAATATTATAATATGAATCAAATACCATAGAAATAATAATAGTATTCACATTTATTATTAAATATAGAACTCAACACCAGCAGTTGCTCCACCAGTTGCTTCCGTAAAGATAGAAATTAACCAGTGGTTCGTGTGCATTATCACGAGTGACAGAGAACTTTTTCTAGAATACCACGGGTAATTAGCCATGTATCTACTTATTAAATGCATAGGAGATATACAACCTGGCTTTTTCTTAAGATTCAGTGTCCAATCTGAACACAGTGAGACCTTAGACAAAGGAAAAGATACATGGCAGGTTAAAGACTGTCTCTACCCCAACCCAGTCCCAGAAGCACTAATGTAAAATTGTGCAGACAAGATCAGCTTGTTATAGAGTTTTGATTGAACTTCATAAATTTTCTCTCTGAGTAGATGGGTATGAGAAAAACCCAGCTTCAAGTGACATGCACAGTCAGTTATGGCAATACAAGAGGGACTGAGGCCATGCTTGTCAAATGATTTGCCATGTCACAACCCATACCAGTTTTGTTCTGAATTTGATAATTTGCTAATGAAAGCCATGGTTTCCGTTGGGAGAATAATCTTTCTTGTACCCAACCTAACATCACTGTGTTAATATAGTTAAACAGAATATTATTCAATCTTATTTGAAAGATAGAAATACACAAAAATTCTTAAAATATCTGAAAATTCCAAAAGTATTTTATCACACATTATACCCATATACAAAGCTTTCAGAACTATTTCTGGCCTTTAAATGTATATTTAATAAAATCAACTACATAACTATGCTAAGGCAAATTCTAATTAAAATATCTTCTTTAAAAACTTCTATTACTTTTTCAATGGAAAAAATATTTGGTGTGCTACTCACTAGAAATTCACAGAACCTGGGAAAGTCCTATGATTCATTACTTGGCTCTTCTGAAAAGAATAGCTCTTAAAAAAAATGAGTTTAGACATGAAGAAGGTAATTTAGCCAAGATCAGTTACCTAGCCAGAGGAGGAGACAGAAGGATTACAACCCAGATGGTCTGGTTCCTGAGCTCATGTTTCTCAAAGGCTCTGTAATTCATTTACTTATTTGTTCCTCTCTGACAGAGCCTCCTGAGTGTTACGGGAGCCTCTTGATATTTATTTCATTTGCTTTTTCTGAGTTGCACTTCCTAATTTATACCTTCTAAATTTATTTCTGAAAATGTGCTTTTCATCCTTAAATCTTTGGAACCTTCTATCCTCAGAAATGTTTCTAGACCCTTCTCCCCAGGTATTGGTAGCCAGCCCTTCAAGGTTTTGTGGCATAGGAATGACTTACTGTGGCTAGCTAAATAATGCCATTCAAAAAGACAAAACCGTACACTGTGAAAAAGGCATTTCTCTCCCTTCTGTAACAGATCATTCTATATATGTGAATTTCTTTCAATTACAAAAATAAAGCTAACACCCATATTCCAGGAAGAGTACTAAACAGAAAATAACAAGATACTATGGTGTAGACGTGTATAAATATGAATTTGCATCTGATCTTATATCTCGACACATTTGGAAACTGCTACCAGGCACAGATGGCCAATGCAATCTACTTTAGTCGACAGTAGAGCTCATAGCAGAAGTGTTCTGGGATCTCTGTGACAGCTCTCCCTACAGATGGCCTCAGACCTTATGTTAGGAATGGCTGAATCTGTACCACTCCTCTGAATCGCCTTTTACCACACAGCAGAGTCACTTAAGGTGGGTGACAATAAGCTTATTTTTTCTAATTTCCAATTTTGGAAGAAAAAGAAATGCCTTTTTTTCTATCTTTCACAAAGATGCTTTCTGAAATATGTTTTTTTAATTCTTTTCTTTGGCCACATAAAAATTTTAGTTCAGTTATCTAGCACAATTATTTTTTTCAATCCAAGCATAAAATTTAATTATCAACTTAATTATTATTTAAAAAATAAATTTATTTCAGAAATTATGTTCTGGTAGCAAGGTCTTGTCAAGTATGTACTAAGCCCTGGTTTCAGTCCCCAACACTGTATAAAACTGGGTCTGGTAGGACATGTATTTAATCCATGATTAAAATGTAGAGAGCAGAATATCAGGGTTAAAGATTATCTTAATCTACATAGTGATTTCAAGAACAGCCCTTGCTACCTGAGTATTGAGAGACTATTGAGAGAGAGAGAGAGAGAGAGAGAGAGAGAGAGAGAGAGAGAGAGAG
>JANHMN010000011.1:54995258-55012202 GCA_030674055.1 Rhabdomys pumilio | reverse complement strand
GAGAGAGAGAGAGAGAGAGAGAGAGAGAGAGAGAGAGAGAGAGAGAGAGAATATGGAGAGAGAGCATTAATGATCCAGACTTCCTCCTTTCTAAATTGTATTTACAAAATGCCTTAAATATTTCTATATATCAGTGTATGTGTAAATATACATATGTATGTTATACATACTCATATATATATATATATATATATATATATATATATATGTATATGATACAGAAAACATGTTTTACATTTGTGATATAAACTTCAAATAGTCTAAGCTCCAACAATCTAATGACACTGTAATAGCCATTCCTAAATAGGATACCTGGGTAAGTAGTGACATGACTGTTGCTGAATATAACTCTTTGAAAGTTACCTCACCTGACAAAACATGTGTGTTTTTCCCTTGATGATTGACTGGAAGTCCACTGTGAATTTCAAAAGACTATTATGTCTCAAACCGCTGAGCTCGTTTTAGTTTATTGAATGTGAAGTACAGTAATAGATTATAAAGACTACAATTAAATGTTTGAACCCTCACACCGGCGAATGCTGTTTGCAGGTGGAAGGAAAAGATCTCCTGCTTGAAGACTCCCTGTTGTACTTCCGGGTCTTACTCCCTCATACCCCAAATCTCACGTCATGACATTTCACAGCCCTCTGAGTAATTTTCTCAGGTAGAGTACCATTTTCACCACTGCCCACAGTTGTTTATTGCCCGCAATACAGCCTGTGTCAGGAAATGGGAAGCTTACTGAAACTGAACTGACTCGACACCGAAATGACTAGCCCTTCCTGCAAATCTCCAGGTAGTATATTTACTAAGTCCACTGTAAACAATACAGAGGGTTCAGAATCTGCTTCACCTTTGACTGAATGGAGACATTTAATAACGATTAGTAACCTTGTCTAGACCATGAAGCCCCTGGCCAGAGGGAGAACACACAATGGTCCTCTTTCTATTGATTTCCATTGAAGCACACTGTGTCTTTCCACCTAGCAAGCTGCTTAAATTAATGATTTGTCTGACAACTGGAGAAACATATTATAAATTTAGGACATGAAAATAAATCGAGAATCTTATTTTATTTTATAAATTTTATAAATTCTGTAGCTGAGTGGGATTTTATATAAAGCAAAGTAAATGAAACATCACTAACCTTGGGTTAAAAGAAAGGCGTTTTATTGAGTTTATCTCACAGTCCTGTCAAAATTCAAAGTATAACAAGTGATTAAAATGAATGTAAATTCAGTGTTCGCATTAATAATATATGCTTTATTCTGATACCAGCCTTTGCTACTGAACGCTATTTCTTTCCAGACTTTATATTTTGATACCGTCATTTACTATTCATGTTGAAAATGACATCCGAATGTAAATGCTCGAATGCAAATGTGAAACTGGAGCCAAATACCAGAAGGGAAAGTAAGCAGTGTCTGAAATAATAAGGCTTAAACTAGCAAGTTCATGCCATGCCAATGAGTCCTGCATGGCTCAGTCATTCTGGCAGTGCACAGCAAAGACATTGTTTTCTGAGCAAGTTCAATTCCCTGCCCATAATACATTACAACAGAAATTGAAAATAGTAAGTTCACTGGGAAAAAAAGCGATTGAATAAGTAGAAATAGTACGTCCTTGTTATAATTTCTGGAAACCCTAATAAATTTTATAAGAGAGTGGAATGGTTAATATTTTTTTAAAAATGTTTAAAATGTTGTGAATATGCTGTAGGCTAGGAGGACCTTTTCTATCACTATAAACAGATGGCAAGTTAAGAAATTATTTTGTTTATTGAAAGCTGCATTCATCTAACTATTGGTGCAAGAAAATATTGTATGCTCCCTAACAAAGAAAATGTTATGAAATTTTCAAATAAACTCAAAATAAACTGTTATCATTATTATTATTATTTTACTTCATTATTGGACTTCAAACAAGGGGAAAACTGTAACCCGAAGAGATTTAGGTGAAATATTTAATTATATGTACATATCTACTGCACATCTGAGGACTTCACTTGAACTGACTCCTCTTTACTAGAAGTATATGATATTTGGATGGAAACCACCGATAGATATAGCATATAACTAGGAACTAATTAGTTTCTTTGTAACAATAGCATCTTATAATGATAATTATATATATATATATATATATATATATATATATATATATATATATATTGTCTTCTCATGGGATGGGAAGGTATCTTTGCTAGTGAACTATTTGCTTTACAAGCACAGTGACCTGAACTCAACTGCAAGAAACTAACCAGCTACAAATGGCAGACACTATGATACATGCTTAGGGGCAGAATCATGTGACTCATTGGTTAGCCATTGTAGCTGATTTGCCAAGTTCCAAGTGAGGAAACGATATTGTTTCTTAAAGCAAGATGAATGGTACCTAAGAAAAGATACCCAAGGTTCCACATACCTGCACACACACACACACACACACACACACACACACACACACACACACACAAGCTCTTTATTTCTCAATGAGCTTCATATACCATCTCTTCATACCCTTATTCAGTAAAAACTCACTACACAGCAACTTGAAATTTCTACAGAGTCAAGAAGTGTTCATTGGTTTAAGAACTACAGAAAAACTGATCTTTAATATGAACAAGGAATTGTGTTCCTGAAACTACCAAAAGGTACCGAGATTAAAGAGAAGGATGTCTTTATTGTATTTGAAGATGCTAACATAATCACACAGCTAGTCTCACATTTTCTTGTGAGGTCATCAAATACACTAAAAATGGTCCAGGAAAACTGTAAAGGGAGAAGAGTTTAATTCATTAGTCATTCTTGGCCAATAAATTTTCTGCTCACCCAAGGTGTTGAAGTGATGGAGGCCAACCTTGTTCACAAAGCTCTCCTTAATCCCTTAGTCTTAGTCTCCCGAGGTTAGAGTTTGTTGCCTGGTAAGTACATGAAAAGATTTACCTGCCTGCCTCTCGTTAATACGCAGCAGCTGTGGGAGCTAAGATTCTCTGATTCTCTGAACCTATAGAAATAGTGCATTTGTGACATAGAAAACATCAAGTACTTTATCTATCTATCTATCTATCTATCTATCTATCTATCTATCTATCTCTATATTTTTTTAACTTATTCTCTTTACATGTTACTCACTGCCCCCCTCCAGGTAACCACCTCCACAATCCTTCTCCATTCCCTTTTTCTTTTTTTCCTATGAGCAGGTGGGGCCTTCCTGGATATCTCTGGACTCTGGCACTTCAAGTCTCTGCTGGGCCAGGAGCTTCCCCTACCACTGAGGCCAGATAAGGCAGCCCAGATAGAGTATATCCCACAGACAAGCAACAGCTTTTGGGATAGCCCCTGCTTCACTTGGTCAGGATCCACATGAAGACCAAGCAGCACATAAAAGTGGGAAGGCCTAGGTCTAGCATGTGTTTGTTCTTTGGTTGGTGGTTCAGAATCTGAGAGCCCCGAGGGTCCAGGTTAGTTGACTCTGTTGGTCTTCCTGTGTGTTCTTATCCCCTTTCTGGGACTGCAAAGCTCAACTACTTAAGAGGAAACTGAAAAATGAAACATGATGTCCTTGCCACTAAGTTTCAAAAAGGAGGACCCAGAAATCCAGAAATGCTAGCTAAAATTAGGCTAGACGATCTACAACAGCACACTGCTGCAATCGCATTACCAAAATGTCAAAAAGGGAATCCCCTCAGCACTCCACTCATAAAACTTAGGGCCCCATGCATGTTGTTGGACCACTGAGCGACTTCCCCCACAATAGAAAAAAATGTTTAGTATGAATCTAAAGTAAATAGCGATAAAAGACCCGAGCTGCCCCACCTTAGGGGCCAAACTGTAAAGGACCACTCTTTGGGAGCCAAACTATAGCGCCCACTCTGTTCCGGAAGTCAGGCTCTAGCAAGAGAGAGAGTGGGGGGAAGAAGGGGGAGAGACTCGAAGAATAGAGATAAGCCAGAGGGTCCGTAGTCAAATCTGGTTACTCCTTTATTCCCCTCTTTGACTGCTCTTGACTCTCTACTAACGCATATTCACTCTTGTTCACTCCTCTTCACCCTATTACAAGGAAATCCTGGGTATTTATAAGCACACGCTTATAAATAAAGCAGGAGAACACAGGTGAAAACATTTTACCACATGCACTATGCAGCTGGGGTCACTAAATAGCAAAACAAGCTATGTGGGATAAACAAGATATTTATCAGAGTGTGCTCAGCTGTTGTAGGCTACTGAAAACCAAGTCTCTACTCAGGGTATATGGCTCCAGATGGCTGCAAAGATAGCTGCTTTCTAACCGTTTTCTGCTTAAAGTCGGCTCCCAACAAATAGCCTGTTCTTTCTATATACAAATGAGTATATAGAAAGAACAGGCTATTTGTTGGGAGTATATAGTGACATTGGAAATGGCTTTTATATTACTATTAAAAGATCATATTAATTGCCATGTGTTTCCCCCTGTCCTTTCTTTACTTGTTTTTCCTATTTTATCTCCCTTTTTCCTCTCCTCTCCTCTTTTGTCTTTATCTCCCTCTTTTTCTCTTTTCCCCCTTTCTTCCTCTCTCAACATTTATTCATATAAATTAAATTGCCAATAATCTAACAATTAATGTATATAGTTTGATATTTTCAAGTGCATTTACCCAGAGAACATTTTGACACATTGAAAATACCTCCTTCATCCAGAAGATAGTTTTCTTCTCCTCATCCTCAATGTCCATTTCTTTCCTCTGCTTAGACAATCCTCCATCTTTTTGTTCTATATAATAGAGAGAAAAGTACATTTTCTGTTTTTTTTTTCTTACAATATAGTCATATATTATCATATTCTTTGAGACTGGATTCTTCCACGGATCATGTTGTCAAAGAGTGTTCACGACTTTTTTTGCAAACTTTATTCCTAATTATTGCCTAGCATTCCATTCTAAGACTTTAACCCACTTTGTTCCATCTACAATTTGATAGATATTGGGGTCATATCAATTTTTTTATTATTATGAATATTTCTATAATAATATATGTGATTTTTGCATGTTTAAATGCCTTTTAACTTTTTTTGTCTGTAAACTTGAAGTGAAATAGTTGAACCCCAGAGTGAATTTACATTTAATCTTTGAGGAATTGCCAGGTTTTTTCCCAAGTGGATGCATCATATTATATACT
The DNA here is from genome assembly GCA_030674055.1 of Rhabdomys pumilio. Lineage (NCBI taxonomy): Eukaryota > Metazoa > Chordata > Mammalia > Rodentia > Muridae > Rhabdomys > Rhabdomys pumilio. The sequence continues at coordinate 55,007,046 of JANHMN010000011.1, read as the reverse complement.
TATAAGCCATTGGTAATGCATGGCAGGTTTTGATTTTTTCCCTGCTTCCTCTTTCTTTCCCTCATCCTTTCCTCTCCCTCTTTCTCCCCCTCTCTACCCATACCCTTTCTTCTCTTTCCCCCTCACCTTCTTCTTTCTTCTGTTTCTTTCAGTGGTGGTTAAAGTAATTGCCCTCTATATGATAGATGGCCATTGTCCCTCTGAAGCATATACTCATCCCTCTTTTTACATTTGAATTTAAACCAACTTATTAAGGATGTACTGGAACTTACTCTGTTGTCCAGGAAGCCTTGTATTTGGGACCCTTGTCCCTCGGCCAGTGCTAAACATTCCTTTCCTCAATAGCTCTTTATTATAGACATCCTAATGGACTGGAAGCCGTATCTCCATATGGTTTTTATTTGCCTTTCCTTTACTGACTAGGATTGTTGCATATCTTTTAGTGTGCCCACTGGTCATATACATATCATTATCAAAACATGTCTATTCATATCTTTTTCTCTCTTTTAATTGGTAAAACTTCTGTTTCATGACTGAGATTCATCTTTTATAGATTACACATGTGTCATTCATCAGATTGTATGTGATATGAGGATGCTTTCTTCTGTTCTATAGATTGTGTCTCCCACCTTCTTGAAGCTGTGCTATAAAGCAAAGCATTTCTTTTCATCTGATGAAGTATATTTTCTAGGTTTTATTATCATTGATTTATTCCTTAATTCATAAAAGGAATCACTAAATATTAACTCCACCTTTTCTACTATGAGTCTCCCTCTTGCGTGTTGAGGCTTGTGGTCCACTTTCACTTCACAGTTGTATGTTGTACAAGACAAATATCCAGCTTTGTTCTTTTTTTCAATTGTGGTAGCATCAGTTTTCTAAAATAGTGTTCTTTTCTAGTTAGTTAAAAAGTGTTGTATAGTCATGAAAAAAATCAGTTGATAGATTAATTACTACAACCCAGGTTCATATCTAAGCCAGAATTTTGACCCAGTGGCCAGGGTATTTATTCAGATTTAATTCTTTCCTGATTGCTCTGTGACACAGTGAGCAACAAAAAGGAGGAAGGCAATTCCTCCAAATTTTCCCTTTTTATAATGAAAACTAAAAGTTTTATCTTTATTCTTTTCAAAGATTCCTGTGTTGTTCTTGAGCCCCTGGAATTTCATAGAAATTATAGGATGACCATGTCAGTTACATTACTGTTGAACTTAGATTCTGAGTTATGCCATCAGAATGAAACTGCTTGTTGTTTCCATTTGGCCACATTCCCTACTCCATTTACTGTATTCTACTTTTCGTACTTGAACTACTGAGCTAAAACTTCCCAAGTGCTTCAGGTCTGTAGCTGCTAGAGGACTCCTTTCTTATCAGACCGCATATTAAATTCAGGAATACCATTATAGAACTAACATAACACAGAAATGATGTAATTATTAGTAACACAGAATGACATTACTAGTTTCCAGTCAACACAAACTTTCAATGCTCCAACTTTAGTTTTACATTTATGGAGAGTCTACTTCGGTGAATATACTAAAATCAACAATTTTAGACTTTTAGTTAATACTCACATTTTAAATTATATTAAATACTAGAATTCAGTTAAAACATGTGCTCTATTGAGTGGCTTTAAAGCCACTTTTGAAATATGTGTTTTGGTTTTGGGGGTGATCAAGATAGTTCAACAATAGCTTAAATGTAATCATGGAACCTCATTTTTATTCCTATAACCTAGGTAAAAGTGGATGGAGAGAACAAATTGAACAAAGTTATCCTCTGGTCTCCAATAGGGCTCTAGCACACACACTCACACCTCACTCATACTCCACCTCACACACACACTCTCACACCTGTATGCAGCACATCCATGCACGTATGCATATGTATGCAGGCAATGTTAATAAATATATAAACTAAAAATAATAAAATTTGTGCTTTCAAAAACAGTGACTAGGAAATCATAAAATGAAAGCACTGTGACACACCATAGAAATTAGAAATATTTCTGGCTTTAAGGTGACAAAATTAGTGGGATGATTATTGCCAGTAACAGTACATGTTATGCTGGAACTAGCTAAGTACATATTAAACTTTGATTCGACAGGTGGCATATAACTTAAGCTTCAATGAAAGAACATAGTAGAACTCTTAGCTATATATAGTTTCAACAATAACATATACGATGCCAGTATTTCCTGACGATTAATGATCAACTGGAAGAGCCTGTGGTCCTAGGGCCATTAACTCCGGGTGGTCATTAATTCTGTTGGAAATATCTTACAGCAAGGACATTCATTACGATCACTTCCCCTCTCTTAATACAAATTTTGGCTGGAGTTTTATTGAAACCCTTTTAAAAATTTGAGACCATTCTTTTCTTGTAAAGTCAATGATTAAATAATACACACATCTGAAGCCTGTTCAGACTGTGATGGGGCATGAGTTTTATGTACTTTGGCATTGTTTAGTTTCTTATCACGCTGTAACAGAAGAAATACACATTTTATTCCTGTTAGTAAGCAGGTTCCATATAATACAGAGGCAAAACATCAAGGCAGATGGTTCCCTGAATAGTATTCATCGGTCAGGGATTAAACTGACGAAGTCCAAGTTACAGAATGTGGACTGTGCTCTGTACTGATTGCTGTGGATTGAATTTCTGAAGCGATGTCACTGTCTTCAAGATTTATGTTTCTGCTCACAAGATTCAGGTCAAATGCACTGTGATGTGATGAAACTAAACTTTATTTGACTACTATAAAGCATGATTTCTATCAAAACCTCTATTTTCAGATACTTACTAATAGAAAAAAGCATCATAATTTTCCTTAATTCATTGTTATAACAGCCTGATGTCCATGAAAACAATTAACATAATTTCAATTAAACTTTTAAATGTTTAAGGGAAAAATTAAATTATTTTTATCTCTTCTAAAAAAGTTAGCTTTTTAAAAAATAGATTAACCTTAATTTTTTAACCAAAACACATGCATATTAAAGATGAATCATTAGCACGTGAAATATGAGCACAGAACATAGACTTGCTTTATATGATCGAAGTCAATAAGAAATAAAATAACTAAACTCTAGCCCAGCAAATAAACAACGTGTAGCTGAAAAGATCATACCACATTAAAGTAGAATGCGCAGCTCCACACTGCCTAACATGAACATGATGTTAAAAAAAAAAATCACTGTCACATCTGATTGACAATGAAAGTGCCAAAGGCATGCATATTAGATTAGATCTAACCTAATTGGAGGATGTGGGGTGTTTGAAATACAGTAATAGAAGCAGGCGCTAATCTCTGTCATGATATGCCATGTCACCAATGCTTGAAATTCCATTGGGCAATATTAATTCAAGCAGAGGTCTGAGCTACTAATAAATGAGGCAAATTGAGTCAATTACTAATTTCATGCTTTTATGATTTGGGGTTTAGCTAGATAATATCTGCAATTTAATCCACTACTCTCTAGAGATCTTGACCATTTACAAAGAACATGCTTTCACGGACCTATTCCTGCTCTCCATTTTGTTTAAGTTCCACCCTGCCATGCAGTGGGGGAGGGGAGTGCCTGGGCCACTGTGTTATTTTCTCTCTCCAAGCTCCATCTGTGACTTCTCTTTGATTGAAATCTTCATCAGGCTTTATGGCTAAGTTCCTTGCCTTCTAGCTGAATTTACTCAGCCCCCTTTCTCTTTGGGAAACAGAAATTATGAAAGATGAGGCAGAATTCCACTGTTTGTGTACTTCATTGGAATAGGCAAGGGGTGTAATGCCATAAAGAATTTAGGCATCTTGGAAAATTTACCTGATCTCCCAAAGCCTTTTAAATGAAATTCAAATTAACATTCAACTGGCACCTATTTACTAAGTACTGGTGAACTGGTGTCTTCCATTCTCTCCCCACAAAATGACATACCTCTCTCTTCTCCAAGATTCTTTGTGTCATTGCTAATTACCAAGTTAATTTGGGCATAAATGGATAACCCCCTGGGAATAATTTCAAGTTCCTCAAAATGATGAATTTCATTTGTTTACCAGTTTAAAAAATGTTTCATAGAAAGCACCTAATGAATGAAAAGCATTTTATTATTATTCTAGTTATTTAACTTTTTATGAACACGTAGAATTTAAAACAATATTAAAATGACTAGTTGAAATAACTTTCGGCATGTTTCCTTTTGTTTTGAAAATTATTCCTGTCTTTCTTTGAAAATTCATGTACAAAGACTGGATTTATGTAGGTTTGGAATATCTTACAATAAGCAAAAACAAACAAAAACAAAGCCTGCATTTTGTTGCAGAAAGGGCACTTTAGCACCTGTCATCTTCTTCTGTCTGAGAACAGAAGACGTTTTTTTTAAACTAATCATATTTTGTACTCATTTGTACTAACTAAAGGTAGTATTCTGAGTCTTTTCTTCCCAGTGTCACTGAGAACCAAATAAAAACACTTTAGCTTTTGTCATTCCAGCAGTGGTTAACCTGATTCTGAAGAGGTCAGGAAGGGAATGGATAGTTGCCAAAAATCCTCTTTGGCCAACACCCCACCACCAAAGAGAAGAAGTAAATTGAGAGTTGAGCCAATTATGCATGCGAATAAGTAAAGCTGAAAAGCACTTTCCACAAAACTCCATCAATAATTTACCTAGGTCGCATTGTGAAGTGTGAGCAATAATTAAAGTCAGAGACGCAGGAAAAGAAATATTTTTCCCTCTCTGGTTCGTTCTCCCCCTCCCCGATCTTTTCCTTTTTTCCTTTCTTCCTTCTTCCTGTTCTTCCTTTCTTCTTTCCCTTCTTCTTTCTTTCCTATCATCTTCCCTGCTTGTTTCTCTTTCTCCTCCCCCTCCTTCCATTCCTATCTGGTTTGTTCTTTCCTATTTCTTCCTGCTTCTCCAGGGAGGCCAGCTTTCTCATACCCCTGCCATCCCCAGTGGAATAATTTTCTTTGTTTCAGGAGAACAGGGACATTCCTACCTTTGATTCTTTGTTCTGACAACAAAGCCTACAAAAAAAAATCCTTTTTAACTGCAGTCTGTGCTCTGAGAGTCAAAGATCAGGAAACCAAAAGATGTTAGCCAAAGAGAGCTATGCACTGTATTTCCATAGATGTCATACAGGGGGGAGGGGAAAAGCCAGGGCCTGATGCTGCTCTCAGAAGCATCAAGTGCCCTGCTGTGATTTTCAGAAAATGAATGGACATAGCATCAAATACTATGTAGTAATCCATGATTGACAGAACACATGTGTCCTATTTCTTCATATTCCTTAGCTCCCTAAAGTAAATACTAAAATTACTCCACTGTCGTTTCCACTGAGCAACAGAAGGATTGGTAATTTACCAACATAGAAAACCCTCACTTAATATGAAAACTTTAGCATGTTAGGAAGAGAAGGAACACACAGGATATGGTGTCCTGTAATGCTTACCGAGATCTTACACTAACCCTACCATGTAAGAACATTGCACACAATATCATGTTTCCCATTCTATAAATTTACAACTGAAGGCTCAGAAAAATTACACTAGCTGATCAGTTGCACAGACTGGCGAAAAGCAGATTTCAGTTCTCTGCAGGCTGATGGTGCTTCTAAGCAATATCATGGCCTCACTGATTTATGGCACAATATAGTAGGTTGAGACTAAGCAATATAATTTCTGCTGTCTCTCAATAGTGTTAGGATACAATCTGGAAGTTTTCAAAAACTACCAATCCACTTTTTTTTAGATAAAATGTCATTTTTTAGGATTCTGTGTAAAATATACGTGTGACACTGAGTACTCTGTTGTAGTACAACATTAAACAAGACGTGTACCTTGTTTAAAAGATGCTTTACTTCTGTTGTCGTCAATGTTTTAATCATCATGCTTATTTGGTAAAACAGCACAAATACAATGGAGAAAGATGTCAGAGGTAAGAATCAACAGTACTTCAGTGAAAGTGATTCATAGCAGATTTCAAATTTTAACTTTATGTGTGTGCACCCACATACGGGCATGTGTATCCATGGGTATTGTGTTAGAGAAGATGTGTGAACAAGTCTATGGTTACCTTTATTTTACATCTAATTAATTATTCACTTTCATTTCTCCTGAGTCCTATTATTAGCAAAAAGTCATGGATTTAAGTGAATGGATGCTTTAACTGTGTGCTTTCTTTTGAGATGTGATGGACTTCAGATTGGTTACACTTATTACTGTTCTATCCAACATATTCAACGGATATCATCAAACTGGTTGAGAAGTTGTTTAGCTTTTGTTTCTCATTGTCTCTCATGCACTAAAAGCTGAGATAAAAGACTTCAAGACTGTCATGCAGAATATTAGGATATATTAATATGGTGAGATCATTCAATCATTCATTGTATTCTCCATCTCTCTTGAAAATTCTCACTTGGAAAGTCTTAGAACAACATTCATTAAGCTACTTACTTTTTTGTCTATGTTTTTCTAGCCGTGACACGTGGGGAAGAAACATATGACTCATGTAAAATGACAAATGATAGAAGTCTGAAACTGTGTAAATAAAATCAAGTTGTCTGAATTTAAGACAACAAATCGCACACAGCATATTTTTGTCAAATATTAATATTCAATGAGTACTGTTATTGTTGCATACCAAGGATCACGGAAGCTTGCTTCTTCCTGTGGGAAATGATGCTGAAGAGTTAATTGAAACCTTTGCATAATATGCTGTACCACAACATTCTAAATCATATAAGTAATTAATCTAAAGGCAATAGCATCCCAGAGTATGCACTGTTTTCTGGTCTTCACTCTCTGCATGCAGTTTTAAGTCATCAATACCAATTACAATGAAATGTTGTTCATGTTTTTATAGCTACCATCACCCGGGATTTCTCTGTTTGTTGAAGGAGGTTGTATAAATCATGACTGTACAGTGCTATTTGGTTTTGCTTTGCTTTTTTGTCCTGAGATTCATTGAGTTTTGAGGAGTGTGAGGAGACAATAAAATGGCAACCCAGAGAAAAGCAAAACGATAAAAGCCTTTACTATGGAAAATACAAATAAATCCCTGGTGCTAAATTAGCATATTATGCTTTTAGTCTATTAATATGCACATCATGGGTATCTTGACATTTATTGATTGCCTATTAGAAATTAAGTAAGTAGATCATTAGTGGAAGTAGAAAGATTTCAAATCTTGCAGACAACTATGTCTTAAAACAGTTCAAACCCCTGTGTTTGTGTTCTTCATTCCGGGAAAGCTGCTGACCCCAGCTTTGAAGGCATATATCCTCAAAGGCAGGGCTAAGTGAGAGGCTTTAATGATGTATTCACTCTGCTGTACATAAGGGAAAACAGGTAGTGGAAAGTTTTCTCCTCTCATAAATACATGTCCAGATTAGAGCCTCCAGGTCTTCAAGGCCGATGTTTGGTTTTGGTTCTGAGTGTAAAATTCCAGCCACCTACAACATAGACTTTTTGATTTTGGAAACATGATATACTCTTCCACAGGGAAAGCAATGCATAGTGTTTGGGTCACACACCACTCATTTATTTATGCACTGCTCCATCAGGGAAGGGACAGCCAGAAAGAGATGGAGCTTGGCTGCTCACACTAGCATCTTTTCACTCGCTATTACAAACACTTCCCAAACGTCCCCAAGGCCATGAACATATTACTAAATACATGTGTGCTCATACATATAAAATTTCATAAACATGATATTTTGTTTCACCAGAATCAAATGCTAAACTCAAGGCTTTTCTTTTCTAAATGACAGCAACCTGGGTCCATCCCTGAGCTACAACCTTGAGGGAATGTTTAATGTCACCTTGGTAAAAATAGCAGCTGGCTCTTGAAAAATTGTACGTTCTGAGTTGTCAATCCATACTTTAGTGATAAAATCACCATTTTTTTTTGAGAGTAAATGACGTAAAGTTTAGGCTAGAAGTCAAAATTTTCTTGAAAATGAGAAACCTCTGTTATTTTTACATGTAAGTTATTTTTACATGAGATCCCTGATGCTGAAAAGAAACTTTTTTTTTTCCTGCAAGAACAAACCCACTTGACCCAGGAAAACAATATTGCCTGTACTTCAGGGTCTTGATATTGAGCAGGGACCACTTTCTATCAGTAAACCAAGAGCTGTGAAGTGTTCTTTGAGAGAAAACTAAATCGCTGAAAAATACCAAAGCATATTTTTAAATTTCCAAATTTCTCTTTGTTTGTTCTACCAACCTCTTATCAGGACCAACCACTTACTTTCAGTCTTTATCATCTCATAAATTAATAAAAATAGCAATTCAGACAAAACATCAATCCTATCTTGCTAATTCAAGTAATAAAGAACTTGAGGGATTAAAATTTAGATATGTGCAAGATCACAGTTATTCAACGTTAACAGTTATTTCTTCTAGATCACTACCGCCATTGTTTTCCCTCACATCATATAACGCCTTTAATGTGACTTTAAAACAGTGCTTGAAATTCTTCTAACTAAAGCTGGGTTAGTGACCCCCTTAGGAAAATAAGTACAGCCATTCCTTTTCAATGTGGGTTAAAAAAAAGCTTGTAGTCACTCACACCTCAGTGTGAATTGGCTTAATTAGCACCTTTTCATCCTAAGGGCTCTATTTTAACAGGAAAAGGACCCAACACTTTGATGAGTAAGGCTACTCTGGCTTCCTTGGATCCTAACATAGAGAAACACATTTTTTTTCAAAGTCATTAAATGTGATCACAAAACTATATATAGACAGAGATAGAGATAGAGATAGAGACAGAGACAGAGACAGAGAGAGACAGAGAGAGACAGAGAGAGACAGAGACAGAGACAGAGACAGAGACAGAGATAGAGGTAGAGATAGAGGTAGAGATAGATGTTATAGGTATATAAATTGAAAAGTCACATTTGAACAACCATGGTGAAGAAAAGGAAAACCTATCATTGTTTTGGTTTGATCCCATTTTTTGTTGTTGTTGTTGTTGTTGATGAGCTTTTTGTACATATGTCAATAGGAAACAGTACATCTTCTTACAGTAAACTTTTACATCATTTGAAAACTTGATGCATTTATGAAACTTATATTGAACAGACTGTCCTGCTTAAATGTAAAACTGTTATTCTTCATGGGGCATTTTTACGAATAGCTGTGGCTACCTCCAATAGTTCTCCTAGCCCACAGACCCATATACTAGGAATCATTTGAAGATTGTTTATTTTTAGGGAAATGAATAGCTTGAACTTGTTGATTATAGCAGTCAATAAAAGCAAGGACATAGGAAATGAAGAGGAGAAAAGATTCAAACTAAAATAAACTAATAGACGCCATAAATTTGACTGAAGAGCATTTGGAAAAGGGAAAAAAATATGAAGACTGTTTTCAACTTATCAAGAGGAAAACTCTAAAGGCCAATTCCTTGTCTCAAGTAATTTTAGTCGTATTGAAATGCACACAAGGTTTGATAGTTTCGAATAACTTCCACATACATTTAATCCTATATAGACCAAATGAGCACATAGTTAAATCACACAAAAATTACAATGACAAATAATATCACTCATAATCTTTTGGAGTAAAAACTGTAGAAAATAACACTGTACATCTTGGGTCTCTTGAGTACAGCGATACTTCCTGTTAGAAAAGAGTCTCATGCAGTTAATTTAGTCCAAACTCTTTTACATCTTGATGTTCCCAAGTGAATGCACAACTAGCCTATGACTAATTTTTTACGCCTAAAGGAGTTGGGTGATTAATGAATTCGGTGTGCTTGTAATTCCCTAGAAGGACTGAATTAAGTGAACCTTCTCCCACTGTAGACAGATTGCCAAGTGTTTGGTGGGGGGTAAACTTGATTGTAGGGAACATATTTATTTGCTTTACAATTTGTGTTTTTTAACAGTCTTAATAATTGTATCTACTGAAACAATCTCAGCAGTGTTTCAACTTAGAAAAATATGTAATTAACTCTTAGCCCAGATCAGTATTTAAATCCTTAAATCAATGAAAGTGAGTGGAAAGGCCTATTGAGTTTCTCCCAAATGGTTCAAATCCTTAGTTTTTCTGTAAGTATTTGGATTAGACTCACTGCTCAAAATAACAACATGGTAGATAAAGTATATTTTCAACCATTTGTTTTGGAAAAGGTGTCCTGTATGGTAATGAAAACTGTAAAAACTACAATGTGTTTCTGTGTTGTGGAATCTACTCTGGGATCTTAAATTGAGCCAGTACTATCTAGCACTGTGACCTGCAGCCTGGGTGGCTGTAATTCTTACCATAATTAAGGTTATGGCAAATAAACACAAGAATCTGCTTGCAGAAAACTAGACACATCTATAAGACCTCTATTCTAGAATATGTATTCCTCAAACTTAAACTGAAAAATGATCAACCTGCCCACTGTTATTTACACTTAAAATAATATCTTTCTATAGCTGAGCAGCCAAATGCTTCTGTCACATGATGCCCTGTTAAAATAACATTCCCCAGTTTAAAAATGTCAATCTTGTTCTATCCCCTGGAGAGACTGTATTCTATTTAATGGTATCTATTCTGGCAATAATTACAGGAATTCCAGTTCTTGACTAAATACAGAAAAGGCCTACATTATAGTCAGGAATATGTAACAAGACTGGTGACATGCATCAGGAACTCTAGGGATTTATATCAAATACATTTTAAAGAATTGTATGCTTTCTGCTCCCATTAAAACTCCTAAAGCAAGCATCATTTCCAAGGCTTTACTATCACATTGTAAGTATGCTTCTGAATTTCTAGTAGTGAGAAAACTAAACTTCCATGTTCTATTTTGTATATTGCTTTTTTATGAATTTAAATATATAGATGAACTTTCATTGTTGTGTATTCTTCATTGCAGTTGGCACAATACGTGATCTATAAAAATTTGTTTATTCATTTTCTGGCAGATGTCTCATTATCTCCATTACAGGAATACCAACATTTCCATTTACTTTATTCTTTAGATGTGTTATTCTCCCATGTTAGAACTGATGGTCTAATTCATTGTCAGTGAACAAAAGAAAACATCAGCCCTTGATTTGGGTTGAAAACTCTAACCAGGACATTTAATCTTCCACCAATTGCTAATTGACCAATGAGAAATCATTTCACACATGGTATGTTATCAAATATGAACAAACTCCATTGATCAAAGATGTACAGTCAGACCCTCAGTGTGCAGCAGGCCAACATCTGCCTGATGCTCTCTGGAGATCAGTGATCCTATATGAATCATTAAAATAGTAAATACACTTCAATGCTGAGGACTTATTCATAGGATCCCATCACCAGTCTAAAAGCAGTCCTTCCACTTTTCTGCTATTCAAGTCTCTGAGTCTCCTGTTGGGCTCCAACTCACATCAAACAGAGTGGTTAATCATTCTTCTGGAACTTTCTCTCTCTCTCTCTCTCTCTCTCTCTCTCTCTCTCTCTCTCTATATATATATATATATATATATATATATATATATATATATTTAAAACAATTGCATTTTGTCATTTAAATGTTGCTGGCATTTATAGCTACTTGGTTTCCTATGTATGCATCTTTGATAATTTACTATTTTTTGATAGAAGGATTCATGTCTTTATATACGAATTTCTTAGGAGTTTATTTAATAGGATTAGGATCCATGTCTTTATATGTGAATATAAAGCAAATAATTAGTAAACCTGTTGAATGGTTCTGACAAAAGTTATTTTGTATGTAAAGAAGTAGAATAGTGTAAAAACTGCACTTGTAAAGCACCATTACAGTGCAGTGATTAAACAATATTTCATATGC
>JANHMN010000011.1:54960077-54994858 GCA_030674055.1 Rhabdomys pumilio | reverse complement strand
TCTCTCTATATATATATATATATATATATATATATATATATATATATTTAAAACTATTGCATTTTGTCATTTAAATGTTGCTGGCATTTATAGCTACTTGGTTTTCTATGTATGCATCTTTGATAATTTACTATTTTTTGATAGAAGGATTCATGTCTTTATATACGAATTTCTTAGGAGTTTATTTAATAGGATTAGGATCCACGTCTTTATATGTGAATATAAAGCAAATAATTAGTAAACCTGTTGAATGGTTCTGACAAAAGTTATTTTGTATGTAAAGAAATAGAATAGTGTAAAAACTGCACTTGTAAAGCACCATTACAGTGCAGTGATTAAACAATATTTCATATGCCCAATGTTCTTTAAATTGAAATTTCTCAGATACTATCTAAATTATTATATCCATTTGGAAAGAACACAATGTTCTAAAGACGGAGATGATTTCCACACATATGACATCACATGCTATTGTGCTATTGGCATTATTAGTCTGTCTAATTTAGCTTCTGTTATCAAAGAACCAAGAGAGCAAGATTTGATAACACAAGAGCACTTCTTTGTTTATTTGCTGAATATCTAGAAATAAGCACTGATCTCAAAACAGGGAGCACAGGTGTCACCCCCAACAAAGAAACAAGGGTATTATCCTCCCTCTTTTACATCCTAAAACTTTTCTCCATGAATGAAATCTGATGCCATCCTTTGAATAAAAATGGTCCAAGAGTAGAGCTATTACTTTAAAACAGACTCATTTAAAAGGAGAAATCCAAATTGGAATGTCAGCCAATGCCAGTAGTAACAGAGTTTTGGCTACAAAACAATCGATTTACGGACTTATTAACAGTTCGTAAAATGTATGGCGTTCTTCTGGTTCTTGTCACTGGTGAACATTTGCTCTGAATTTACAACAGACTTGAAGCACCACTCTGTAAATATTAAAACTAGTTGTGACCCATCTCCATGGAAACATCTCAAAACAGCAGTAATATGTTTTCTACCAGAATATTACTACTTTCCAGATCTGATCTGCAATACATGAAACAACCAGACAGCGGTGTTGAGAAGAACTCAGTCCGGGGATTTTCAAAGCTTTCCACATGTTTAAAATAGGCAGTTCTCTATTTTGTAAGAACACCATCAATCATCAAATCCACGATACTTCCTGAACAGCATTCAAAATTGATTAGCAGTGTGAAGACTATACTCTTAACAGAAGACTCAAACAGTAATGTTATCAGAGCCAGAATACTCATTCTATTAAGCTCACAGAGTTAAGATTATCGTGTATCTTTTTTTTTTTAATTTAAAATTGAAAACCTCAGGTCATACTTTAATGTATAAATTGTATTTTATTATTATTTTATATGAAGAGTTTTCTTATATTTGTCAATCATCTATTCCATAATATTGGATAATATTTTAAGTTTGAAAACTAACATTTTTAAAACTTACTGAAGATTATTCAGTTATAATCACAATACAGTAGTTACATTGCTACTTATGGAATACCGTACAAAAGCAACATCTTTCGTTATTGCAAAGACATATCACAAATAGAAAAATTTGCTTCAGCTTTGAAGTTTCTAATCTTGTCTAAACACTGACAAATAATTTAAAATTGAATTTTGCCTTCAATAATATCTTTTTTGTGTGAGTCCTTAAATTCCACTCATAGATAATTATTAATTTAGCTATGGATTATACTACCTTTTCATGCTTTTCTTTTTTGATCTGTCACATCCATTAAAGTCAAAGAATTAGTATAATAATATTTACTTTGCACGTGTTCAGCACACACATAAAAGGAGGAGGAAAAAATACCTATTCAAGCATCCATATATAAGGACAAGATCAAAGCACACTGATGTCTGACCACATGTCCAGAAAGACACTGTAATTAAAGTAGAACAGAAGTATCCCACAAGAGTCCTTTATCATGTAAATGCTTGAAGAACCAAAGGACAACATGCACTGTCATTTGAGTATGTTGGTTTTGCTACTCTCTTGTATCTATAAATAGAATAGCCAATATTTGTCTCTATAAATCTGTGACTATATAAGCCGCTTAATAAACATTCTTTGTTCTATAGCGCCTTCAAATTTGTTACCTTTTGTGTACGCAAGAGCCTCTATAAAAGGAAGCACACAAATAAGTTGAAGTTAACACCCTTCAGCTGACAAAATATGAAAAAAAAATACAACTACCATCCTCTCCTTCCACCTCTTCTGCAGGGTTTCTCAAGCAGGAGTGAAGGGGCTGAAGACTCCAATTTAGACTCTCTCTCTTCATAACTTTGACTGTGGGCCTCTGTATTCACTTCCACTGCTGCCTGAGGAAGCCTCTCTAATAATGACTGGATAAGGCACGTGATTTATGAGTATAGCAAAAATATCATTAGAAATCATTCCTTGATTTTTTTTTTTTTTTTTGGTAGAGAATACCACAAAAACATGGCTCACAAAATCAACTAAGCAGGACACATACGGCCTCACAGAGACTGATGCAACAAGCAGGATGCCTGCAGGGGACTGCATGAGGTTCTCTGTGAATGTTATGGCTGTTAACTTGTTATTGTAGGACTTCTAACAGTGAGAGTAGGTGTATCTCTGATTCATTTACCTGCTCTTGAGACTTTTTTCTTCATATTGAGTTGTTTTGTCTAGCCTCAATACTGGGGCTATAGCCTTGTCTTATTGTTCTTGGTTTTCCTGTCTGGCTATTGTCTCTTGGAGGTCTGCTCTTCTCTGAAGGGAATAGGAGGGGGACTGGATCTGAGGGAGAGCCAAGGTGGTTATGGGAAGCTGGAATCAGTGAACAGAGGGAAAACTATATTTATTGTATGAGAGGAGAACTTTTAATTTTATATATCTGCATCTCTCTATCATCTATCTATCTATCTATCTATCTATCTATCTATCTATCTATCTATCTATCTATCTATCCTGTAACTGAGAGAGGCTTAAATCAGGCAATGAAGTAAGATCTCTCATGAGGGAACATATTTTAGAGACACCAATCTTCTCATCATATGTGCAAATAACCAGATAACACTGATTGATTGTGAATCCTATGTGGTATACATTAAATTCTCTATAAACATAACAACTGCTAGTTTCTTCTGTTAGTTTTTTCCCAAGCTTCTGTTCCAACCTTTGTCAGGCTAGGTTGATTGAAATGTATTTCATTTCACCTTAGAATTTCCCCCACTTACTCGAGTAGTTATTAGCAGCTGGGGAATATATAACTAAACTAAAGAATATTCATTTACACTGAAATTTATACTCAGTCCTTTAATGTTTCCATTGGCAAGTCCATTTTTAACATCTTTGAGAGAAACTGGCAGTGGTGGCACACACCTTTCATCCCAGAACTCAGGAGGCAGATTTCTGTGAGTTAGGGGCCAGCCTGTTATACATAATGAGTTCCAAGCTAGTCAAGGCTACATAGTGAGCCCTCTTTTTAAAATTAACTTAAGAGTCAAAATACTTCATATTGAAAATATTTGTACTAAACCGGGGACTTATAATATTCATCAGTAATGCAATTTCAGTGTTGCCACGTGAAACTTTTTAAACATAGGCTAGTAATATCTACTGACATTAATTAAATCTTTAACCTCTGTTGGTTGAATTTTCAGATATAGATACAAACTGTGTGGCTTGTAATCCCAATGATGCTCTAAAATTAAGGAATAGAAAAACTAGAAATCCGTGGGTAATGGTTACTGCTGTTGGCAACTGGTTGGGTAGTTCTTCAGTTCTGAATGTAGGAAAGACTAAAATTGAACCTCTAACTATTTCCACATTTAAGCCTCTCTAAAATTAGAAATGTCAATCGCTTGGCTAGAACTACACAATTTTCATATTTCTATCCAGGACTTAGGTTGGTATTGATTACTGAGAGATTTGACATGGATTGAGAATTTATAGACTGTTGCTTTCAATACAATGTTTTGATTTGAATACTAATTTTAGGGCTTATTTGTTTATATATTTTATGTATATAAGCCCTTTCTCTGCACATATGCCTGCACACTAGATGAGGACATCAGATTCTACAATAGATGATGGTAAGCCAACATGTGTTTGCTAAGAATTAAACTCAGGACTTTTGGAAGAGTAGTGCAGCCAAAGCTGTCAACAACTGAGCCATCTCTCTATATGAATTGTTATTATGTCTCTTTACAGGATGTTATCAAAAGTGGAAGCATACACAGACATTATAAAGTCCTTATAAAGTTGAACTGAGTCTTGCACATTTTAAATGATTCATTCTTTAAGTATATTTCATACCTTGTGAAACATTTCTCTTTACCTGTACTTCTTGTCTACTGTTCAGATCTTGTCAGTCTGCTCCCAGTTAAATGTGGATGGCTTTGAATGTTTGAATTGGTTGCCTGATTTTCTTCACTACCTCCAGAACTGCATTGTCAATATCTGACATCAGGTTTTGTTGCCAATGCCATGCACCTTTCTTCAATAGGTATGGAGCTGACATGAGTAGAGATGCCACCATGCACACTTTGTTGAGCTAATTTGACTCCTCCCATTTTGCTTCTAAGGGACAATATGGTTCCTTTAGTAAAAGAAACACTTAACTGTGATTGTCAACATATTTTGTAGTAAAATGGATTTATGATTAAAAAAAGGTTGGTATCATTCAGTATTACAGTTTTTTTTAATTTGTTTAAAAATAGATTTGGTACTGTAATAATGTGATGTGTAAGCACTAAACACAAGGAAATTTTCTATGGTTTTGATATACACACACAAATACACACACATACACACACAAACACACACATATATACTCTGAAGGAAAGATCAAGACTGCACACAGAGTAAAGGAAACAGTGAAAAATGATAGCAGAGAGTTGAAGGAGAGAAAAACCTAAAAACTGATAGATTTATGACACAATGCAGACTAACCACTGCAAAGGGTTATTTATGGTTTGCACATATGATTTGGGGAAGCTTAATCCATAGTGTGAGCATGGCTAGTGGAGTTGTGTTGGCCTCAGTCTCAATAAAGAATTTATTCTAAAGCAGGCTGTAGTCATTATATTTGGGAACTGAATCTCATATCCAAAAGAACTGGGCACAGTCTATAAATATTCTCTCTGTTTCTCTGGCTTTCCAAATCTTATTTTATTCGTAAGTTTTATGTCTTCATGGATGTGGCTTAGGGGAAGACCCATTTAGTAGCGTCTTGACAGTATATGTTCTATAGGAAAATAAGACAGTCTTACTTGGGATGTAAATTGATGTGCTTCCCAGCCTTCCTCTGATTCTTCTGACGGACGTTAAACTTTACCACATCAAAACAAGTACAGCCTCTTGTGTGGTCATCCACACTTGAGTGGTTTGAGATGTCTGTCCTGACTGTTGCCATGGCAAAGACACACTATACATTTGAACTCGAGCATTATCCAACCAGGGCTATGGATATAATTAAAAGGCATATAAAAAGCAAAGATAGGCATGTATATATTACTGGCCAATGTTGATGATAGATCTTCTAGTGAGATTTGTGTGCTGGGAAACGAACCGACATCCTTATTTACACTAAGCACACACTTCACCATTGAAATATACTTCCAGTCAAATGTTGAAAATTTAATGATAGAGTACATTTACATGTCAGCCTGTGTGTTCAAGAGAAACATAGAATTAAAAAAAATAAGCTTTCAAAGGTATGAACTGTGTCTAGTTTCTTAATAACATTTTAATTTATTCTTTGAAAATTTTGCCTGTCTATACATTTTTATCATTCCACCATTACTTCTCACCCACTTCCCAGTACCCCGATCTTATCCTCCTCTCAATTTCATATCTCCTGTTTATTGTTGTCTTAATTAAAAACACCATGAGTCTAAATAGTGTTCATGTGGACATGGGTATCATTCATTTACTGGGTCATGGGGAACACATCAGCATCCATGTCTCCTGGCAGAGAAAGGAACTTTATTAGTTTGAGGCTTTCTTGCGATGGATAATAAGTTCTATGCCACCCTGGCTTACATAGCATAAACCTATCAAAGAAAGAGGAACAGAAGGAGGCAAAAGAAAAGATGGGTAAAGCAGTACAAGAGAAAACATGAAGACCAAGTAAAAGACCGTAAATATTACTGAAGAAAAAAAAGTGAAAAAATGGTATTAATTAAAATGCTTATTTTTGTATTTATGATAATTTACATACATATTCTTTTTACTTCTTAGTGTCCTATTTTTCTGTTTTCTTTGTCTGAAGATACATAAAGCAATAGCTTTTGGATAGTTTTGGTAAAAGTATTCTAAGGGGGAAAATGTGTAGAAACAAACTTTACAAATAATAAAGCACCCTTGAAATATTTATTATCACTGCTGTACTGGGAGAAATAATAGAATTTAAAGAAATAACTTTCAAGGCAAAAGAAACAAAAAAATATAAAAGATAAGTAAAAAGTTTTAAAATAATATTAGAAAACTGAAGTAATGACAAGCAAAAATGAAACTTAGATTTTAAAACCATGTCACTAAATGAATTGACAAGTGACGTTAGTAGGCGCTCTGTAATATTTATTACTTCTCCCCTTTAAACAAACTCACCTTATTTAGTAACTAAGAAAAAAAATATTTGGAATTTAAGTAAGAATCAAAAGGAATTTTACACCTTGAATGGATTGACTTTCTAACTAGAGTACCAAGAAAGATATGCAAACCAATTAAAGGTCCAAAGGCAGAAGCCCAATTTTCCTAAATCATTACCGAAAAGTTTGAAGTTGATAAAGTGTACACCTAACACCCTGTGGAAGCAGGGAAAAGAGACAACACATCTGTTCACTGATACATGAAATGGCTATTTAAGGAGAGAAGCACCTAATGAAAACGTTTGTTCAAAGATTTGATTTTTATAACTATTGAGACTTAAATTCATTGTATATGTTGCAGCATATATGAATTTATTATTGTTATATCATAAAAACTGAACATATATGCATTTTATGTTTTATCTTCACTATTTATTTTACAATACAAAATATTTATCATATAAAATACCAAAAATATGAATATTGATCTTTATACTATCCATTCTTCCAGTTATATTTGTCATAAATTTTACCATCCATATGGTGACACATCTTCATTCTGTCTTCTATGTATTAACACACACAAACACACACACACACAAACATACACAGACACACCAAGCACACACGTACAGCAAGCACACAAGCACACACACAAAAGCACAAAGTTTATTTACTTTCTTTCTAAAGCTCTAAAGCAGTATATTTAAATAGACTTCAATATTAAAGTGGTTGCATAATATGTCATACTATGTATATTTCACAACTTGTTTAGTTCTATACTTCTTGATTTGAAATTTGCCCCATTTTCTCTTTTGAAGACTAGTCTGAAGTACATTTTTCTGTCTTGAACATATTTGAATAAGATCTATTCCCATAAGAGAGAGATCCTTGAACTTAGTTAGTACTTGTTATTATTTTCTGTTTTCATAGATATGAATCCTAAAACAATATTAGAATGTTAAAGTCTACTAGTCAAGGAATTATACAAATATATTTTAATTGGAATTCAAGACTGCACATTTCAATCTACTTTGTCATATAACATTATCAGAATATATGATCTATACCAAAATTAGAACTTAAAATTAGATCATATAAATTGTTATCATCACCAGGAACTTTCAGATACCTTCAGAAATCTCAAAATCTCAAGTACATTTGACTAATGTATCAATCACATACAATATGTATATATTACATTTTAAAAAATATTTTAAAGCTATTTTTCAGATGTTAAATAAGTTAACCCTGGGTGGGAAAGGAACATTTGGTTTTTTTGACCTTTTAATCTAAAATGAACAAAACCAGACTTGAATAAGTTAAGAAGGATTTTCATATAATATATATTATCAGACAGCTACATCAAACCTGAGATTTTAACTGTTACTGTAGAGAGGAGTTAAGTTACTGGAGAGAGGCGTTTTCAATCGAAAGCAAGTGCATATTTATAAAATTGTATTTTTTCTGTGTGACATCATTACTGACATTCAGGCATGAGTGCTCCCATTGTACTATTCCAAAGGGATTATAGATAAAATAGCAACATGTTCACAAGCTGTGCCCAATTATAGATAAGATGAGGGAGAAATATATCAAGGCTACTGGAAGTTCCTTTTCTTTGTGATTGGAAGAATGAGCCTATTGCTTGAGACACATTAGTACAGAAGAAAGAATATCTTTGCTTGAGACTGTAGGTCATTTGTAACTGAGGAGTCAGTGTGTCCTGCCTGGAGACAGCATAGAGGTTGTCTAGAGGTACAGACCAGACACATCTGAACTAGACATATGAAATTACAAAACATCTGTTGAACTAGGCACTGTAGAGCCTTGTTTCAGGTTTGTATGACATCATCTAGAAAAAGAGTATAGCAAGGACATTGGAGGGGACATGGGCGGGGCTTAGTGGGGATGCTGCATACATTTGAGAAACTTTCATTTTGGGTCTCAACTATATTTCTAACACACAGGTTTATGCACAACACAAATTAGCCTATAATGAATATTCAGTGAATAGTTACATAGACTGTTTTTCTTTTGGATTTTCCCCCTTCATTTTTGACATTAACCCATTACAAAGTTATGGTAAGTAACCTATAAATAATATCAACAGTTGTGGCACTGTAAGACCCTTATCTTGTAGTCAGTTTCCCCTTTTTCCATTGTAGATCAATTAACACTTTAAAAAGGACTGAATGAGTTAACCCAGTCTAATAATTGATTTAAAATAATATATAATAACTGGCAGTTGTTATTATTTCATTAAGGTTAAACACAGATCAATAACTCCAGTTTGGTAATATTTTTTATTCACTCCCACAATGTTTTATTGAATTATGAGAAAAATGAGTATGGCAGTTGATCTTCCTTTGAGTAAATCACTATTAATCAGAATAACACATTTGAAGTTTCAGTACAATTTTAAGAAGAAACATCTAATTTTAGGCTGTTTATTAAAATAAACATCTAATACAGTGTTTGCATTTCTATTTTTATTTTTAATATTCATCATCATCATTTTTTAAAATTATCTTTAATCTGTTTTTACGGTCCAGTTGGTATCTCTCTCCTGATCCACCCTCTGACAGTTCCTCATCCAATTCCTCCTCCCCTCTGTCTCCAAGAGGATGTCCCCACCCCCACTCCACTAGGCCTTCCTACTCCTTGGGGCCTCAAGTCTCTCAAGGGTAAGGTGCATCTTCTCTCACTGAGGCCAGACTAGGTACTCCTCTGCTGTATATGTGTTGGGGAAATATTTATCAGTATTTTTAAAGAGTGAATATATGTGTATATCTGTGTAATATGCCTGTGCATGTGAGTGCAGGTGACTGCAGTGACCATAGGGGATTTGAAGCCTGCAGACATGGAGTTACAGGTGATTATGAGCCTCCTACTCTATGTGATGAGACCTAAATTCAGGAATCCTGCAATAGTAGTAGGTGCTCTTAACCATTGAACAATAGCTCCAGGCTCAGAGTTTCCATCTTTGATAGTTCCTTCTTTTCTCTATAAGAATTGCATTTGTTAAGCTACTTCAGAAATGAAGTGAGTACATTATGATATTAACAATATTTGATTACAGTTAGACCTCACAATTTTATACGTGGTTCAACACCAAAAGCTTAAAGAAAAAAAGTTAGTGTCTTATGGGTTTATTTTATAATTTACATAGTTTTATTTTTACTAAACAATTACTAATTTCAAATCTTACTCTTGAAGTAACTTAAACCTTGGTTTTTAGACATGTACAATGTTAATGTTTAATTGTGAATTTGAGATTCTTAATTTTCATAAACTGCTTATAAAACTGCAACTAAAATTTTTACTTAAAATATCAGTGTTCTGATGTGATGTTTTGTTTAACATATAGTTGGTTAATTTCAGAAACAAGGAACTTAACCCTTTGAAATCCATATTCGTTTAGTTTCAATTCAATTAAACCCCTCATACGGCAATGCTGGTGAACCTGACTCTATTCACTCTGCCTACCACAACACCCGACACTATGAAATTTATCGTGGACTCATGCCATAGTTTTCTTTTCTGTTGTAATTGTGGCACATATCATTTGTATGTTAGAGGAAGGGCATGGTTTACAGGTGTTGATGGGGGTACAGAGGCATTGGGTCCCCCAGGACTGGAGTTACAGGCACTTGTGAGCTGTAGTATCTGGATGCTGGGAATTGACCCCTGATCCGTTGTTGGAGAAAATATAAGCTCTTTACCTATGAGCTGTCTCTCTATTCCCTATTCTGTGTTTTTCAAAGGTCTTTCTATTTCTACTGTTGAAGGAAAAGTATACAGAGTTCCTAAAAATCAAAATCAGAACACACAAACCAGAAACATGACATTAAATCACCACTCTCCTTATTGAATACTGTTCAAAGAGTTCTCTTCTTTCATAAGTAAAGACCGTCTCCCAATAAGGATCCAGAGCTCCCAAGAAATAAATCCAGCATATGTTCCAACAAAACACCATTGACTCCCAACTGCTTCTTAGCTCATTGCTTCCTCCTTGCTAACACCAATCCCCACAAGCATGTTGTTCCTTCCTCCTGAAGTGCCATCTTCAGAGTAGATATATCTCCTCAGGTCTTTGTTGATTGCAGATGATTCTCTTAAGAGAGTTAACCTTTACAACAGCAAACCCTTCTCCATCCCATTTCCTCCCTGAATACACTAAATTCTCTCTCTCTCTCTCTCTCTCTCTCTCTCTCTCTCTCTCTCTCTCTCTCTTGTTTGTCTCTCTTTGTCTCTCTGTCTCTGTTTCTATCTCTCTCTCTCTTGTGTTGTATGTCTCTTTGTCTCTGTCTCTATTTCCATCTTTCTGTCTTTGTTCTTCTGATTATATAAAGAATGTAATCCTTATGACAGCATGAATGCCATTTTAACTTTAATGCTTAAGATAGATACAGTAGGTAAATGTGTACCTAACAAAAGCATATATATATATATATATATATATATATATATATATATATTCAGAACACACAAACGCACACATGTATGTGGAGATTAGAGGGCAACTAGTATGGAGATCAGTTCTCTCTTTCACCATAAGATTTCCAGAGTTTGTACTCTGGTTCTAAGCTTTGGTAGCATGAGCCTTTATTTGCTGATGTATATCCTGCTAAAAGAATATCTAATTTTACATGCAAATCACTATTTAGGTGTGTGTGTATGTGTTTGTGTGTGTGTAAAAGCATTGATGTTCAAAAGATTTTTTTTCTATGTTAGATGCATTCTTTCTTAAAAATTTTCTGCAGACATGGACTCTGGAAAATAGACTTGTTTGCACACCATCCCTGACTACGACACAAAATGAGTATTGAACTTCATACAACTTTATGAAATTTCTTTAAAATGCACTCTCTCAAATATGATAAAGACTACAAAGCCACAAATATAAATATGTACAGGGTTATGACTCTGGAAAATTTGATTCTAGACTAGCTGTGCATATTTTAATATATACAGATATGGTAAGTTTGTTCTGATACCTTAGAAGTAAGGACTGTAGCTCTTTGTATAACAAGGTTCAAAACTGCATACCCTAAAATTAGGGATCCATGTGCTATGACCCCAGAGGAAATGGGCATCACAGAGTGGAAATCTGTAGGTTGATCTCTGGAAACTTACAGCTCATGCTGGTTTGCTTTTCCATCAGCGTTTTGAAAATATAGGTGGTGTCTTATTTGAAAAACTATAATTAACGTTCATGTTAGCCAAGAAAAGATAGATGATTCCGTGACATCATCACACCTATTTAAATGCTAGATGAATTCCATCTCCAGAAAAAAGCATTAATACCTTCTTGTAGAATTAAGAGTCATCTAATATTAGGACTTTTATTATATGGGTGGATTGGGAAATAGACAAATTATGGCATGAGAGGCTCTTGTTGAAAAAATAGATCTTGTAAATCAATCCTTTTCAAATTTGGTTGGTTGTCAGGAGTGATGACCCAAGCTTTTAATCCTAGCACCACATGACTGAAGAGGCAAGATGACTGTGAGTTTGAGGCCAGTCGGGGCTACAGATTTAGTCTCTCGGTGAGGAGAAACCTAATTGACTAGTAAGTACAAGCCAGAATTTTGCAATAAACGCTCAGTAGTCCTTGTTCATCCCCACCAAGCCCCGAATTGCCCTGGTAGTCAATTACTCAGTAAGAGACACTCTCTGACATTTTTTTTTTCTCCATAGATCTGAAATACTCCACATTCCAATAGAATAGATTCTGTCTTTAAAGGTAATTTCTTGTTAAGTCACATAGGCATTTTCTGATTTTCCACTGGTTTTATTTTTAGGACTTCAGTTTCTTCAATAGCAGCCCCCCACTTTCTGTGGCTGGGAAGAGTCTTTCCTTGAGGTTGAGTCTTGAAGTACAATTAGAGACGCAGCTGTCTAAGAATAAAATTTATGTGGAAGGAGAAATATAAAATTCTATAAAATCCTTTTATCTTTAAGTGTCAGCTAACATTAGTGTCTTAGTCTAATTTGTAATTACTAAATATCACATCCTTAATCTAATAAGAATCGAAGCATCTTTAAGACAGAGTAGAAAAATAATGATAAAGTAAATTAAATTATAGATGTATCTTAATTTATAGGATAGATGTGTTTCTGAGAAATTGGCTGTGGAGGTAATTTCTATTAACTAAATTATATTTTCTCATTGACAAAGGCTCATTATTGGAGAGGCAGGATTATTGGAGTAAAGGCACATGGCTGAATATAGTCAAATAAAAAATGCAAATATCACAGTGGTATAAAATTGTTTTAAAAATCATACATTTGAATATAAATTTTAAATGGTCAATAACATAATAACCTCTAAATACTTCAAGAATAGATCACCCCATTTCTAATGCCTCTAGACTCTGGATATAATCAATCAATGGATTATTTAGGAATAAATATACTAGATAAAATACATTATTACTTCAATTTTGTTGAAGCAATACAGTTTCCATCTCTAAGTATCACCCCAATCTATTTTCAAAAATCCTGTGCTTACAACACAATTAGTGTTGGTCAATCAGTCTGTTCCACTCTGAGCACACACTCCTTTAGAGGGCATAATAGAAATATCAGAAATTGTGTTTGTAAGTTGGCAGCTTTTCAGGTGAATTTCAAATAAACTAGAACACTTTCTTTTATCAGTTACCTAGATGTAGGATTTTGTTGAGCATGTGTTCCTCCATGGTAAATGTCCTGTAGCAATATCTACCCCTAATACATTCAGAATGATGTGTGAAAACTCATTCTTTTCATTTTATCCATGAATTTTAGGGAGAATAAACATTTATTATAACAGACCCTAAACTTTTAACATGCGGATATTTTAATGCATACTAATTGGTCCTCTCTCCCATTTTACACCCCCATGCTACTACCTGATATATTGCTATTTTCTTTGATATCCCACTGTCTACCCATAAAACGTGATGAGTTGTCTGTTGGAAGATTCTGATGTAACTGTTCACTATGGCAGGCAGGACAATTTAGTCATCCCTCAGATAGAGTTGGCTGAATTAGAGTCTGACCCTTACTTATAATGTGAACCACAGGACTCCATATTTACAAGGTGAACTCTATACTGTATTGACATCTGAATGGGACCATACCATCACTGTGCTACCAGACGCAGCAGTTTTGGCCATCCTTTTCTAAGGTACAAAAGCCCTGGAAAGGGGCATTGAGTTGGAAGGCCTCACCAGCATGCGTATATTACTCTTTAAATTACAAAGTTGTCTCCTCAAGTCAGACAGGAGCTGCTATATCTGAAAAGACTTGATTTTGCTAATGGAGGGAACAAGGGGCCAGCTGAGGTCAGGGGTGGTCAAAAGACCACCTAAGTGTCTCTCTATTGTCAGAGTTGAGCAAATCAGCTGTGGCTTGATGGTGATCATTTTTATAGAAAGAGGAAGATAAAGAAAGTCAGGCTAATTAGGGCAAGAAGGTTATTCCACACCAGCACTCCTGCTGCCCTAGGTTTTTCAGAATAATGATGACTGCACTTGTCTTGATTGTTATTGTTGTTCTGTTATGGTTGATTATGGGAACGTAATAGGTCATCTTCATACTCATGAATTCTCATAAACTCATATTTGAAAAATGCCGTGGGTTTTTGCGCAATAATATCTTTGTCCCTGCATATTAAGATCTCAACTTATGAAAATTTGTCTCTGAAAGTATTCATTTAAGAAAAAAAGAAAGGAAATAGATCATTGCTAGCCAATGTTCCAGGAGAAATCACACCATTTCCCTTCCATCCAGTCCATCATAAAAGCTAGGAGGAAATAATGTTTAAATTCAATTAACCAGGATGGCCAGAATCAATTTAACAAGTGTTGGCTAATGTTTTACTAAAGCAAACTCTTTTCTTTAAACATGATTAATATCATTTAAGGCTCTTATTGGTGCTCTCAGTTCTAAAGTGTGTGACCAATCTGTACTGAAAGGCCCTTTGTGAACAAGTACTGGATTTACAGAAGGCTCAGACATTTAATGTGGCTGGTGAAAACATCTTTTCCCTCCCTTTGATATTTTAAGGGAATGCCCTATCCTGAGTCTTTATCTTTGTGCTACCTACCAAAGGTCACACAAACCACAGCACATCAACTACTACAACAACAACAAAAGCCAAGAAGTATTTGGCGAACAGCAATTCATGCTTAATGCAGATTGAAGGAAATTGTATTCCAGGATGGCATTTAGCAGTTTTGGTATTGGATAGGATCGTAAAACTCAATGAAGTTTAGAATTAAAAAAGGACTAACCATTATTTCTATACTTCTTAAAGAGTGGTTTTTTTTTTTTTCTGATAAGAACCTTACTGTGTACAAATGCTTTAAAAATACATGTGCGTGGCGCTGCTGAGAGAATTGACAACCCTTTTAGACTCCAGGGTTTGATTCCCAGCATCCGCATAGTGGCTCACAACTATCTGTAACTTCATTTCCAGGAGACTTCAAACCCCTTTCTGGGCTCTATCCACACTAACAGTTGGTGTACAGATATACACACTGGAAAAATACACATACAAGTTAAAAATATTTTAAAATAATTAAAAATTCATCTGCTGTGATAACAAGAAGGGGTTATTTAAGTTAGGCCTGCTGGGATCTCTTTCCTTCTAACTTTCTGGGACTCAGAGCTGCTTCAGTGGGAGAAGCTGTCTGCAGCCTTCACTTGGTAGAGAAAGGAAACCTACTGTACTTGCTTACCTATCTCAGCTACCTTTGGACTCAATTTTCCATGTTCTGCTCTGCCCTTTAACTGTGAATGTGCTCATAGATTGTTTTTCTTTATCAAAGTGTGTTATCTGTTTTCATTTTTATTTGTTCTCTTCCTGTAATACTGCCATAGTGAGTTAAATACATGCACGGCTATGTGGACTTTAAAAAAAAAAAAAGATGTGTAAATGGTAGCAATCTCACTATTTTTCCCCCTGCACCAAAATCAAAACCGTATTTGAATGTTTTATTCTATAGATGAAGTTTCATGCACTTTCGCCTAATTCAGCTTCTCATCCTTGCTGCCATTTCATTTATGTGTATGTGAAAAAACCTGTAGTTTTCTGAGAAGAACATGCCCATTCCATAGTGCCAGCAGCCTTATGGTGGGAGCCTGGTCCTACTGCTCAGTAACCTATGCTTTTCTTTGACTTCATGCTCTCCAGTGTGCGCAGATAACATGAATAGAGAGTAGAAAGTGATGTTGATCACAGCAGAACCTTCATGTGTACATGAAATCTGCAAGCATAAATATCACTCGCTATATCTTTCTGACGTAAGCTTCATATATCATAATACTAGACCTGTGACCTTCTATCTTCTATATGGTTTGGGGGAGACTTGTCAATCACCTCTGGACCTTCATAATATCAGATGTCAGTCTTAATTAATTTTTTACACCTCACAGGCACAGTACAATGATCTTAATGTGTATTTTTTAAATCAAACCAAGAAATATTTTGTCCAGAGCTTTTAAGCAAAATAAAAATACCATAAGCCAAGAAAGCAGAGAGGAAAGCTGCCAGGATGCACTTGTTTTGCCTTGGACTTTGTATTTAATTTCAGAAACTGTGAAGTGGAAAAATAATCAGCCTCTGAGTCCATGACCCTCCATCTTCTGAATTCAACGGAAATGAGATCAAAACAAAACAACCTCAACACAAAACCTTACCGTGAAAAGAGGATAAAGCAAATAGATGGGAGAAATAACCCTGATTTATGAAGAGATGGTTTGACCCCATCAGAGATAGCAGCAAATAGCTCTCAGGGCCCAAGAAATTAGATCATATCAAAAAGAGATCAGGTCTGCTTTTCTTTCACAATGATTTCACAGAACGGCTTCAAGAATCATATGCAAGCATTGCTGACACTGAAACAAACTGAGAAGATTTCTACTTTGTTATTATATTTTGTCTTCCAGAAAATGTTGTCTTAGTCTCATATAAAACATTTACTTACACAAGTGGGGAAGGAGGAAAATGAGTTGCATCAATTAGAAAAGAAATCACAATCTTTGGATATTTATTATCAATTACCTGCTTTATTTTAAAACCCTTTAAAAATAGCTTTCTTATCTTTATGAGCTATACACCATGAATAAAACTGTAAATAATTGTATAAGATAGTTTAGATATAAGGCAGCATATTCTAACATAATGATTTGTTTTCTTATTTATGCTAAGTGAATATTTAAAATCTGTCCCATATCTCAAATATTGCTTTCATGTGGAAAAACTTAATAAGATCTATTTGACAAGGGAAATTATATTTAACAAGGTCTTGTCAATTCAGAAATGATATCTAGTTGTTTTAGCAGTAACGTTCAGTAATTCAGTGCAGAAGTTTGTGCAAATGTGTTGTTTTCATGTTTGTTCAGGTTTATACATGTGCTATATATGAATACATGTAGAAGTGAGGTGTTTTTGGAGCATCTTCTTGTATCTCTTTTCACCTTACTTTTCCAGATAAAGTCTCTCATTAAATGTGCTCCACATTTTTTCCCCTACTATACAGACTGGTGCGCAAAGCACAGGAATCTTCCTGTCCACTTTCCAGCACTGGAATTCCAAGCTTTTTTTTGTATTGGTTCTGGCGATTCAACCTAGTTCCCCTATGCTCATACAGAAAGTGTTTTATCTACTAAGCTATCTCAAAAGCCTGAGAGTTATTTTTTTAAGTGATCCAAATTAAATTAACAGAGATTTCTTAAAGTGTAAGTACAATCTGGCTTCATCTTTGGGCACGCTGCATAATTGTCTTTTCAGATGGGATTGCTCACTTCTGAATTGTCAAGAAAAAGCATCTCCACCTGGCTGTGATACAGCCCCACCCCTTCTCTAGCTGTTGTGGTTCAGTTAGTACATCTCCTTAAAATTAGCATCCCCACCCTCTCTTCCTGCACCCACACAAGTATCAACATTCATAGCAGTGTTCCTCAACTACAACCTCAAATATGGAACTATAAATTTAAAATGAATTAGCACAGGCCATTTTCGTGTTTAGTTTAAAAAATACCACAAGCTAGATAGATTGCAAACAACAGGAACTCACTACCCAGAGATTTGAAGACTAAAAAGACCCAATCAATGTACCAGCAGAATTGTAAGCTTATGTACAGATAACAACTACCAGCTGTGTTCTCATAAGATATAAGAAAGAAAGCAACCCTCATGGGGTTGTCTTTTGTAAAACTTTATAAATCTCTCTCCTGAGGTCTCTATCCTCAGATCTAATCAATTCTCTGAGGTGTCCCCTATTGATACCATCACCTTAGGGATTATATTGAATTCCAGGGAGATACAAAATTCAATTGATGTATGCATCTCTCAATCATAAGTATTAAGGAACACACGATTTCTGTGTGAGATAGATACCAGGACATAGGCCATGGGCAGATGACTCTTCAAGAAAATGGAACGAAAAAGTTTTAGAAGTTAATTCCGAAAGAACAAATGGTCCATAGCGTGACCCAAAGTCAGGAATCCTTGTTCGGTGGGATTTGAACAATCACTTCAGATGAATTTTGAGCGGTTCTTTCTTTTGTAAGCATTTATAATTTAGAGAGTTGAAACCATTTTCCTCAAAAGTGCCACCAAAATCGGCATAAGAACCCTAAAGCGACTAAGTGGCTACCACACTGCTTTCTGAGGTTAAAACTCTGGAACATAGAGATCCAGATAGATTTGGGTTTGAGCTTCATCCTATCCCTTGTACCTGTTTGACTTGATGATGTGAGTGAGTTAGGTGTAATGGAGAGTTGACAATGAGGTTGCAAAGGGTCTTTGTTCAAATAAGATCCCATTGTAAAAATGCTTACTGCAGCACACATGGTAACAATAATTGCTTCTAGTCATTATGACTTTCAATCTACTTAAAACTATTAAAGTGGCTCTGATGTTTTGCGAAGGAAGACTAGGAAGAATTATTTAAGAAATGAACACTGAGTAGATTTTTGGGAAAAATAATTTAGACATTTATCATATCCTGTACTAAAATGGAAAATGCATCTCGATTTTATGGTTAAATATAAAACCAAGGCCACAAGCAAAGCAGTAAAACTGAGCACTGAATAATTTATCTAATATCTGTAAGAAAATTCATATATATAGAAGCCTTCATGAAGCCGAATCACATTATTCACAGCTGGTGAGAATGTAAATAATTTTTGTTGTTGTTTTGCTCAGAAACATTTTTGCAATGCATGTTTAAAACTTTAACAGCATGCATGTCTTTTGAATTAGTAAGTCAATCTGATTAAGCAAATACTTAAATGCTAATAAGCCATGTAAGTTTTTGAACAACGGTTTAAGGAATCCTATTCTCCAGCCAGTATTGTTTGTGTCATACACAAAACAATAAGCAATGCTAAAAATATCCTAACTGTCCAACGGTGGGAAATGTTAAATAAGCTATCATAGCTAAGCTTTTATAACATAAAGTCACCAAAAAACATGCTTAAGTATTAAGTAGGCAAAAGTTGGATGTAGACAAATGGAAACTATTTACAATGATGGGCTGAGAATGTGGCAATAGATTTAATGAATGTGCTTATTTCTTGACTATCAGTGAATGAATTCTGTAATCTCCCTTCCTTAGGCTTATTATGTCTAAACATGTGTAAAGCATTGGAGAAGTTGCCCTAATGTGATGATGGTATATGTGGTACTACATTCATCTTTTTAGAAAGTACACATTTCATGGTATTCTGTACCTGCCCTTTTTATACAGTTATCCTGTCTACTCATCTGCAGAATCTTCCTCATCACCACCACTGAAACTCTATGATCACTAAACAATAATCCCAATTCTTTCTGTTGGCGCTCATAGCCATCCTCCTTTCTGGCTTCATATATTCAACCATTCTCAGAAGCTAATAAGGACACTCGAAAAGTGTTTGGTTCCCTGAGATTGGCCTAGATATGAACAATTACAGAATGCACTCTTTTTTCTTCTCCCTGAAAGTACTAGAAAATAAACTGAATAAGTGGTTAAAAAATTCCAATCATATTAAAATATCAAACAGACCTCAATGGTTGTGACAAATATTGAAATATTTATGACTGGCTGAAGTTTCAATAATGTTCTATGGTAATTTAATGACTTTTTATACTCAAAATAGATTTGGTATTTTTAGAGTTCAAATAATTGAAAGACTGATTAAAAGATATAACATCTTAGTAAAAAGTTAAAAGAGATCAATTACTTCATTATCAATTTAGAATTTGCCTAAATTTTTTTTCAAATATGAGAAACAACCAGAGAGAAGAAATTAGAAGGTGTTACAATGATCAAATTCTCTTGGAAAATACTTTTGTCTCAATTTGGTGGGCCTGTTGGGTTACTGTACAACATACTCTCTCTCTCTCTCTCTCTCTCTCTCTATATATATATATATATATATATATATATATATATATAAAACATAAGGAATATAAAATTTAACAATACATGTCTAATATGTATCTACTTGAAAATTAAGAATATCTATAGCATATAGTAAGTATAGGTTCAAAATTCAGATTTATTGTACACAATGTTTTCATGTGACAAATACATGTTTGGTTAGTTCGATATTACAGGAAAAATATGGCTCTAATTCATCTTTTCCTTTAGGTTTTATTACTTCTCTAAAATAGCTGTTCAAGAGATTGGTTTGGTATTTCCATACCAACTTATGAGTTTTAGTAACTAGAGCATTGTTTTAACATTTCACCATAGGTCAAAGGATGGTCTCAGAAAGTTCTAAGGAAGATCTCATGGAGAATGATACAGGAAGGGTACCATAGATTGTCAAGGACAAGCGGTGAAAAGCCCTTAGATATTATGTTTGTATTGTTTTCAGTGTTAGTGTCAAGTAAGAAGCCAGTGTAGCATTGAGCTGAACTGTATCAAACCCAGGTAATACCTCTGTTCAAGATGGCTGTCTAATTTTGTCTGTGCTTGCTTTCCTCCCCTCCTTACCAACGTCTAGAAACCAACATCCAATCTGAAGATCAACAATTCTAGCTCCTTCTTTGGAAGGATTATATCTGAGGTTGACTTCTGTTTTTAGAAGAAAGTAATAAATCCTAGTGTCTCACAGTACTTTAGGAGCGACTATACTTCACAATAAACTCTTGTATAGTTTATGAATAAATTAGGAAAGAGGTGCTTGCAGACTCCAAATATAAAGAAATGATAAGAAGAAGGAAATAGCAGTTATCTCAATTTTATCAGTGCATTCTGTTATAAGCTGACATTGTGCCCATAAATGCCCTCTTTTAAAATAGGAGTTGGTTGTGTTACTGACTGCAGGTAAAACTTCATAGAATTCTGAAAACAACCATTGACAATTCACATAGTAGCATACATAATGCCACAATCCAGCATTTAGTGAAAATGCTGAATGTCAAGTAAAAGCTGGAATGACAAGTTGCTAGAATCAATTGCACTGAGAAAAATGAGAGTTAAAGACTTTGAACTCTACACTGATAAATTGAATTAAATCTTGGAATCTGGATACGGTTAATTTGTCCAGGACCACATTTTGAATAATAATGACATAACTAAGGAGAAGATTAATTTAAATCTTGTTTCTAGAACCTGAAACTTGTATTTCTGCCTGGGAACTTGTTTTATGTTTACTCTTATTCCCAAATTTATGTTTTGTTTTGAATCTGTGAATTCATACCATTTTGCAAGACATGTTTTGGGACATAGGGACCCCAAAAGGAGATGGCACTGGGACATCAGTACAGTCACAAATACTTTTACCTTTTTTCTACACTTTCTACCTGTTAGAGGGTATTTTTCTTTTTCATTTTGGACAATGATCTGTTTTTTGGAAGTGAATTAATTTAGTTCATCTTCTATAAAAAAAAGCATGACACTTCAACCCGTGCTGTAGTTGCATCTAAAGGAAGAGGCCATAAACTTTTGGTGACATTCAAAAGCTACCTCTTTCAATTTTTGTTGTGTCACATGTGAGGTCAACTGGTCTCCTTTGCTGCCTGACAATCACTATTTTGGACATCTGTTTTCTAATTATTTAGGTCTTCCAGTAGATCTTACCCTCATCTAAAACTGTCTCCCTTTATAAGACTTTCATTTTGCCTGACCTTGCAAATAAGATGTAATAGAATGTTTTATCAGTGACAACAGTAATTAAATTTGTGGAAATTTTGCAGTTTCTTGGGTGAAACTCATTTAAATATAAATTTATTTTCAGGGCAAAGCCAACATTATGTTCTGCGGTAGCTTGGAAATTTAGTTAACACGCTATCTAACAAGTTTCTCCAAGAGTAGACAAATTGCTCTGTGCAGAACAAAAAGGGTGATGGCATAAGGTCAGACAATAGATTCTTGATTTATGTGAATTTCTTTTGAAATGCAAATGACCACAAGGAATCTTTACAAGTCTCTTAGAAGAAGTCTCCTGGGTGGTATCATTTGTACTGAGCAGGTTTAGAATGGAGTTGTAGGGTAATGATGGGGAGGCTTGCAGTCTTGGCATTTGGGGATTAACAAGTATCAATCCCTAGAGCACTTGTGCAAGATGCCCACATAAATCTCTACATCATTCCTTGACAGACATTCCCATTACTGCTACTTTTTACGTGGGTGGTTTACAGCTCTATTTCATAGGAGGTACTTGATAAGGGAGGAAGCCCACAATAAGAGAGGGAAATAAAATACTCCTGGCTCACCACCCATTTCAATTCGTGATCAACTGTAAAAGACTGCCTTCCCATGATCACCATCAACTCTACAGTCAAACGAAATGGTAAAGTGGCAGATAAACAGCACAAATCTATACTAGTCCTAAGCTGTATGAATGCTTATGAGTTCTTCCATCTTTTTTTTTTATTCATCTATCTTTATGGGATTTCTGCATCTGTATCTTGGTGATCAACTCTAACCTTTATAATTCTGACTGTAGCATGAGACAGGCATATTTTTCTGAAAGAATATAATGAATCTACTATAAGGAGTGAAGACCTGTTGTTGTTTAAACACTTAGCCTGACAGAGAAGCTGCTAACACTTGGATAGTGTCACTTTAAAACAAGCAGAGTGGGGCCTATGGGTAAGAAACTGGGTTCAAATCTCCAACACTCACACAAGGAGTAATGTAGCTGGACAGGTACATAATACAAGTGTCAAGCACAGATAAGCATAAAGTTATCTTGTAACAGTGAGCTTCAGGTACTTTCATTGTGAAACCATGTATCAAGGAGAAAATGCAGAAGGTGGTTGAGCAAAGACATCCTATATCTTCCTTTGGCTTCTGCATGTGTGGGCATACAAATATATGTTAGCATTCATACACATACCACATATGTGAATATACATGTATACGCATCATTTACACACAACAAGAAAATAAACAAGAACAAAATATAAGAACAGTGGGCCACATATAACAATGCTCAATTATCCAAACTTACACTGCTTCATATCATAGCACTCACAGTAACATTCTTAACAGACTCTGAAGCCAGAAACAATAGTGGACACAAACCTACATATAGATTACAGAGATGAATACTTGGAAATATATTCAACCTCTGCAAAATACATAATAGAAGATTTGGTTAAAGTTTTGGGAGATAGATTCAAAGGGTATTATTCAAACATTGCAGTTTTAGAAAAAAGAAAATTAAATTCAGAAATGCAAGGAGTATCCCTGAGAAAGAACTCAGTCATGTTCTGCCCCAGTGATCCATAAATATTGTAGAGTTAACAAAATAACAAACAAACTCGCTACTTTCTTTTATTCTGACACCCATGGCTTTTCCTGCCTTAGATACATGCCTTCATTTAATATATATTGAGTTTTGTCTCTAGTATAAAACATTATTAAAGCAATAGTTCCTTGAGGGTACTTAATGCATTTCTAACTAGAAAAATAGAATCAGGCTGCTACTTATCAAACTTTCAGAATACTAAAACCTAAATTATATTAGCCCTGGAAAGGCATGTAGTCAACATGAAGTCTAATTTGAAAGCATTTCTGGATATGGGTAAATGTAATTTTAATTGTCAGCCACAGTTATGGTATTTCAAGGAAAAATAATAATGTGAGTCTACAAACAATAATGTTAATAATCCCTTTATCTGTCTTTCTGATGGCGGTCCTGATGACAATATGATGGCTCAAGAAGACATGCCAGCATTCGGTCTGAGAAATCAAGCAGCTGCTTTCTCTAACATATCCTGCTTTTCCTTTCTCCTACTTCAGTTTTCTTTTTCTGCCATTCAGTTTGCTTTACTGCACTTCCAATCCTGCTGTGGCAAGTAACCAGGGGAACTGCCCCAGAGCTCCAGAAATCTCCTACTTCAAGGATTGCCAACAGGGTTCTTATCTTGGTGCAAGGAGTGTTGTGTACGCCCTCTCTTGGAAAGGAACAATGAGTAAAGTCACTCAGTCAACAGTAGAGTGGAAGGTGGACTTGATTTCGTTGTAGTTTCTGGTCTGGGTAGTTTGCTTTGTTTTGTACTCTTGTCATTTGCTTTTCTCAGAGCTGTGATTGTGACATAATGAACACAAATTCATTACTACAGCTCTCACCAATTTCACATCCTTTAAAAACTTCTCAAATCCATCTGGCAGTTTATGTCTGTTTTTCCTTCCTGGCTTGGTGCATAGAAGACACTTTGCTTTCCTTCAGTCTTGTCTCCCTGTTTCTAGGTGACTGTTCGTGAACTGCCGTTTTCCTTTTGAAAAAAAAATCATCCAGTATCTGTAATTTCTTCTTTCATTATCTTGGTGCTTTTCACAAAATTAAGAATCGTTCTCTTTCTTTTTTCAGTAAGTCCCTATCATGTTGACTTGGTGCAGCAGACGACACCCAATACGGTTCATCAGTGTGTCTAATTTATGAATTTCTTTCAAGCTTTTTGGACTTCATGTATATACCTTGATATAAATACAGCCTAAGGCAGATCTCCCTTTTCTCTGCAAATACTTCGTTAGACTAAAACTAAGAATTAGCTTAGTGCTATTTTTCATAAGGTGTTGTACTTTCAGCTTAGTTCAAGATTTCTAGGACTCTCTTTCTCTGTCCCCCACCTGATGCTCTCTCTCTCTCTCTCTCTCTCTCTCTCTCTCTCTCTCTCTCTCTCTCTCTCTGTGTGTGTGTGTGTGTATTTATCCCTTTCTATCAATTATAATGGTAAGCTGGCTCATGGCTCATCTCCTGACTAGAATATATGTGAAAAATTTGCTCTAGTAGCATAATGTAGATAACTTATGGATATTCAACAACTGGAGAGGATTTGCTTTTTCTTTTTGTTTTTAGAAGGACACGGAAAAAACAAACTGGTGTGTTGATGAAGCAGACATGAGGCCTGGCTCACACTTTTTCTTGTTTTAAAACAGGAAGGCTATAAAAAGATGAGAGTTAAGCCTTCTTGTCTAAAAGTGCATTAAATAAATCAGCAGAAGAAACAACCTAAGTCTTCCTTTTACTGCCATAGGCATTTGTGTAAATTTGGTGCTGTGATAACCTTTACCACATTTTGCAAGAGGCAAAAAAAAAAAAAAAAAAATCAATAAATCCAAGAGTGAATATTCTCGTTTTTCTTTTCCACATAAATATTAGAGCATTACATGTACTTATATTTTCTCTACTATTTTTATGTTACAGAATTTTTTTAAAGTTTGAATTACATTAAAAATTAGTATTTGTTTAAATATAAAACAAATGCATTGTAGGGACTGAGAGGCAGATCAGTGGTTTAGACAACACAGTGCTTCTGCAGAACACCAAAGTTTGGTTCCCAGCACTCAGCTTTTAGGTAAAGAAAAAGATGTCTTAGAGGGTAAGAGTGCTTTCCATTCTTCTGCATGGCACAAGTTTGGTTTCTAGCATTCACACAGTGGCTCATAATTGCCTATAACTCAAATTCCAGGAGACATGATGCGTTCTTCTTGTACCAGTGGCTCTTGTATGCACATTTTGCCCATTTTACACATGCACACACACACACACACACACACACACACACACACACACACACACAAATACATATATATATAATAAATTAATAAACTATAAACATTTAAGAAGATAAATAAATTATTATCAGAGTCCATTGGCAATCCCAATAACAAATATTAATATAAACATATTTAGTGTCTTATGTAAATTATTACAAATGTCCAAAAGACCAATTTATAAATACAGTGTCTATTATCTGTTGAATTTGCTTTCACATTCTTCAGAATGGAATTGCAATTTTGATGGTTATTCTAGAATCTGAGCCAAGACACTATATATATATATATATATATATATATATATATATATATATATATGACAGATATGTTATATCTGTCTTCTGACCAAGAACTCCACAGCACAGCTCTACCATAGACTCATAATGTTATTGTTATTAATTTAACATTTTCTTCTATTTAAATTATCTTTATGGTATGTCTGTCTGTACTTGTATGCACAAATAATATAAGGTTTTATTAAGTAGATATAAAAAACTGATTAGCATTTCTTAAGACTGCTAGTTCAGTATATATCAATCTGGGTAGTAAAAAAATTTTTATTTTAATTTTGAATTTGTCTAAACAATTTGTGGCTTATTGTTTCTCTCACAATGTTAAAAAATAAAGACATACATTAGTGTCTTTGAACAAAAGATACTTGTTCTTTCAAGAGTCTAGAAATTGCAAAGTCCCAAAGAAAGGTTTGGCAGAACCATGATCTCTGAGATTTCTCTAAAATGTGTTTTTCCTCATCTCTGTCAGTATTTGATAGTGTCTAGTATGTTTTAGGTTGTGGCAGCCTACAGCCCATCTGTGAAATAACTTCATATTATTGACTCTTTGAGAATTTTCTGCATCAACATTTCTATTTTTCTTTGATCAAAGGCTTATGACTCGTCAGAATCTAATATAAATTCATACTGGTTATGTTTACGAAGACTACACCTTTACATATCACTGTATGTTGACGTTCTGAGTGAACATGAGTTGGGAGAGATACTGCGCGACCCAGTACAGAAACATACCCTGGTAGTACATTTGAGATGACTCTTCAAGCTACAACAGATTTATGTAATTTCTTCCAAAAGCTAAAGGGTCTATGGAAAGTGGATATGTGAAGTATTACAGAGGTCAACAAATACTCCCCAAATGTCCCCTGTGAATGGGGAGGGGAAGGAAATTATATGTTTTGCTTTGACAATGAAACATAAGAAAGCATAAAATTTGTGTCCAGACAGAAAACCTTGCAACCTTGGATATTCTAATTTTTTTTAGAAAGTCAGTGCTTATCAGCCTCGGAGCTGGGGAGAAGGTGTTATGTAGGACTCCTTGGCTGCAATATAACAGAGAAAAAAAGCTAAACTAAATTAAACTAGACTAAATTAAACTAAACTAAACTAAACTAAACTGAATTAAAATTTCTTGCTTGAGATCTCAGGACGGTTAGATCAGCACAATGTTATTTCTCACTGTATGTGATAGGGAAATGGCTCTTGTACAGTATACTGAAAATCCCCCTCATCCAGGCATTAAGTCCATTATAGGTAGAATACATGGAAAAATAATGTAAAAATTACATGGAAATGTGATTTGGATAGAAAGCTCTGAAATAACACTCTTTTCTGGTCAATTCAGGATGATTTTGAACAAAGTACCACAAATAGGAAGACATTCAAATGATTTTTCTTTCTGTGCTCTTTGGTTGGAAGTCTAAGATAACAGTATCAGTAGTTGATTTCCGAGTCCCAGATATACTGTTCTTCCAGTGTTCTCATCTGCTAGACTGTGCTAATACCAATCACAAGGACCCTGTCTTCATGGCCCAGTCACTTTCCCCAAGATTCACCATCTGACAGTAAACATCATCTAAAATGCTTTTCTAAGTGACATGAACACTTCTAATGTGACTGCTCCTTAGAGAGTTGATAGTCAAAAGGTTTTTTTTTTTTTTTTAAATGTCAGGAAACATTGTTGTAGAATAATCTGCCCCACATAAGGTGAAAGTCTTTGTTGAGAGTCTTAGTAAATTTTATCTATGAACATTTTTATTAGTTGTACTCTACATTACAAAGTTAATAATAAGATACTCTGAAGTAAACTGAGCATTAATGTTATAGATTGATTCTGACAATTTTATTAGAAAATAAAAATGGCATTATATTTAAAATGTAAGTATTACTTGCAATTTAATTGTTACAGTCTAAAGTCATGGGGAAAAAGTAAGGTGGTCTGAATTAGATGTATACAACCACTGCTCACTTGAGTTATTGCATCTTGCAGCCGGGTATTTTCGAGAGGATTTGGTGATCTAATCAATGAGAATAAATTAAGAGTTGATGAGAAGGAATCTCCAAGGGTGTTTTCCTTACTTGCTTCATTGTCCTAACAAAATACTGGGCTAAGTCAGAATGCTGACGAGTTCATTTTGCATCCAAGTTAAGAAAGGGCATCCCAGTGGCAGGAGATTGAGAATTTTGGACCCATTGCATCAGTGATAACGCGGCAAAGTTCAATGGATGCATAAATTCAGCTGGTTTTCACCTTTCTACCAAGTCTGGGCGTTGAGCTTATGAAAGGCTGCCACCCAAACTTTGGCTGTGTTTTTCCAACTCAATTATCCCCTCATTTTTAGAAAACCTCTCACCAATATCCTGAGAGGCTTGTCTTCCAGATGATTCTAGATTTTGTCAGGATGACAATAAATACTGTTACAGGCTGAACAGAGAAATGCTGCTATTCCATTGGTCAAGAGTCCCTCATGTGGTTTAAATAAATGAAAGTGAGGCTGAGAAGGTTATTCAGCTTCCTGTAGGTGAAGAGATATGGTTCCTGATTCACAAATAACATTGCCATCTCAACATAAATGCATTACAATAATCCAGACACCCACAACTACCCAAGCCTTTAAATGCTATCCCCTATACTGAAGCTGGTTTGTTACCATTGTTTAACAGTTTAATAATTAACCTCATGCTCTAAAATGGCAGAACTAGAGGGCAATGCAGCTCTCCCTTTTAAATCTGATTTCAAGCTGTAGTTTTGATCCAGCCTGCTCTGCTGCTTCTCCATTCAAGACTGCATTTGTTATCCCCAAATTCTGCAGGGACAATAGTGTGGAAATGTTCCATTAACATTAGACCAAAGTTTCCTAATGATCAGTAAACAGCTTGCGTATGAGCACTGTGAAACATCATCTGGAAATCTTTAATGTGAAATAGTTTTTCATCTCTTTTTGATGGGTAAGTCATGATTCCAAACAAAGCCTGAAGAATAGACTATCAGAAACCCTGTAAATGTTTCTTGAGCTTAATCATACAATGGGCCTTTGAATGTCTTCCTTTGGTGGGGAGTAGGGATGAGAGAAACAACATAAAATGTAAGTAACAACATGGAATTAAGCCAGCGGTGGAGACAAACTACAAATCCCACAACAGTGAAACACAAACCCCTCAACTGTTCATTATGCTATATAATTTTCATTGACCTTGTCTCCATCAATTATACCTCAAACACTAACGTTTGTCAGATAACCGAAGGGAAAATTCATAATAAGTAATTTTAGGGAAAAAAATGAGAAATTAAAAGGTAGCGATAGCATGAGATGTTTGGCAGATTGCTGAAGAGCACAGGCAGATTTAGATGCTCGGTATAGCACATATGAGATACTGAATAACCATACTTCCATCTGATATTGCTAAGGCATATAAGGAGCTACTCATTGAAAAACCAAACAGGAATCCAGTCATGCGGACAGAGACTTATGTAATTCTCATCAAAGGCAGACTGGATTGATATCATTTATTCTTAATGTTTGCTCCTCGGTTAGTTTTTATGTTCATATTAGTACATAATAGAAAAGGTAAAGTTACTCATAGAACAAATCACTTCCTAGTCTTTCCTTTTGAAGGGATGAATTAATTTGAACTAATTGCTTAGAAATGTTGTATGTGGCACGCGCTCACACATGTGTGTGTGTCTGTGTGTACCCTTGCATGCATACACATTTGTGTGTGTGAATGCTTCTAGCAGGGAGTATGTGGAGGTCAGGAAACAAGCTTCATTGTCTGGTCATCTTCCTTTTTGTCTAGGACAGGGTCTCATTACTTATGAACTTAGTAGTTTCTCACTACTTTCGTCAGGCTGAGTCTTGCAAAGCTTTTTGGAGATTATCCTGTGAAGAACTTTCATCCCTTAAAGAAAAGAATGCGTATCTACATATACAATTTAAACAAAATAAATTGCTGACATTTCCAGCAAGTATCTAACAATAAAAACCTGCTAAATATTTTGTAAGTTTTAATAAGAATTTCTGTTATTCCACAGATAGTCAAAATTCATTCGACAAGGCAGACATCAGATATTTTGGATACTGGAAACAGATCAGAATTCGTTCCCACACAGCTTGGTTCTTCTGTGATAGAACTATATAGGCAGGTGAATTGGATCACAAATACCCTTGAATAAATGCCATTATATTATCATAAGGGAGGAAATGCATCATTTCTTAATGTGAAGGATCCATTATCATACATCTCCGAATGACAACTTGTGAGCCGCCATCTGTCCAAATCTAGGATCTATGGGATCTATAAGTTCTTCCTTAAAGCTACGAAACTCTGTTCTTTAAAAAAAAATAAAAAAAATTTGTTTGGAGTACAAAATAAGTTTTCCTTTTAGGATAGCAATGTGTATATCTAAGATACGATGATGCAAAGTTCAGATTGGAGCAGGCAGATTTGAATCAAGGGATTTTCATGGCTTTGCGAAATTGCACTATAAAAATAGCCCCGAAAAAGTGTATCATTATTTATCTCTCTGGTTAGACTCTGAACTGAAATAAGGATTTGAGATCTCAGAAAGGAAACTATCAAAGAAATCTTTGCACACACTTTCCTACCCTCTCATGGTCAGTGACTGAATCTTAACTTGCAGAACCTTTGTTATTTTAATAGTGGGTAACTTTACATGCGTAATAAAGGCATTAGCCTAAACAAAGCTCTCATTTTTTTTATTCACTTTTGGTGACTGTATGAAACCTTATACTAAGATACTGAAGGCCCAGTCTCACATTTGAGCTGTAATATAATTTTAGGTGATTAAAAGGGCTTCCGATTCATTTGGAGCTTTTCAAACTAAAAAAATGAATTCTGTTTCATGATTTTGTTGTATTAGTTTCTAAAATGACGTGGCCTGGGAATGTTTCAAATCACTGGACAGGCCTGATGCTAAGCAGTAACAGGTTACAGATCCTCGAGGGCTGACAGATTCCTAGAGGTCTCAAGCAACACATATTCAACACAGATTCATGGGTGCTGTTCTTCTCTTCTTTCACTTAACTCCACTGGTCCTTTTTTAATGCACCAAATATGGTTCATAACTTCCTATGACAATCACATACACACACACACACGTACACATGTGCACACACACATGCACGCATGCACACACATGCATGCACACACAAATGTACACACGCACATACACACACACACACACACACATGCACACACACGTCTGAGCACATAAAAAATAGTGCCTGTATATAAGTACAATGCCAGGATTCCTTTGGACTTAAGATTATGCACAGTAACAGAGAAAAGGCTCCAGAAAACCTTCCTATTTGTTGCCATGTAGTAGAA
Source organism: Rhabdomys pumilio (assembly GCA_030674055.1). NCBI lineage: Eukaryota > Metazoa > Chordata > Mammalia > Rodentia > Muridae > Rhabdomys > Rhabdomys pumilio. The sequence continues at coordinate 54,963,649 of JANHMN010000011.1, read as the reverse complement.
GGAACAACTATCTCACATTGACAGAGATACTGGAGAACAAAGGATCTTTGGTGCTGACTTAGTTGTGAGCTGTGCTGCAGAAGCAGGGGCATCCATATTCACAGGCTAGACACATGCTCATCCTGTGTTGTCACACAGGTTCTCTGCAAGAACAATACAGGAACCTGTGTAGCTATGATAGCCTGCTGGACATCACTGTTTATCCCACCACAGTGTCGTATCTTCCTTACCTAGTCTTCTTTTTAAAGTCTTCATGCAAAGAAAAGTTCTGACTCAGGATTATAAGCTATTTGCTATATTTTATTTATTCAAAAATACTTGTTATGTTTTGAATGCTTCCTAAATTCTCAAATCAAGAGCAAATTTTGAACTTAATTCTAGTGAAAGAAAATTTTTCTTTCTTGAAAATATGTGGCATATATGTGGCAAAAACATCATTTATAAATCAAATATTGCTGTATTTCAATCAATTCATATTTCAGATTGCTGAAGTGAGGGTCATTAAATAACTCAATGGAATAGACCAAAATACTATTCATACACAGATGCATATATTTTGTATAAGATAGATTTATTATATATTGATATGAGTATTAATAACTATCTCAAAATGAATTAATTGCAATCAGAAATTTCCAATTTATTTCAGAAGAATAATATTTTCTCAAACTTGTCTGCTTCAAAATCTTTCTGGAGAAATATAGAATATGATAAAAGAAAATAACACAGGGGCAAGCAAATCATTCTTGTCTGGTCAGGAGATTTTACACATTATTTTAATTGTCTGATGTCTTGTTATAGGTAATAAACCATATATTTTGTTTAAATTTGATATGGAAAAATTGTATGTATGCTAAGGAAATTTTACACCAAAAAAGAAATCCATCTGAACAGCCTATAAATAGGTAGTCTTTGACTTTAAAACCAGTTTCCTAATGATACATGAAGCAATTTCTTCTTCCTTCCTTCCTTCCTTCCTTCCTTCCTTCCTTCCTTCCTAACTTCCTTCCTTCCTTCCATCTTTCTTTCTTTCTTTCTTTCTTTCTTTCTTTCTTTCTTTCTTTCTTTCCTTTTTTGCTCTTCATATGCTAAAATGGATTTTCCAGTTTCTATTACAAGGTTCAGGTTTTAAAGACTTTTGTTTACCTACGAAGAAAGTAAAAATATCAAGAACAAATAATTCACTTTTATAATTGGTGTTCACTAAAAGCACATCAAGTTTAATTGAAGTATAATTTCTCCAGCACAGATTCTCTGAAATTTTGCAGAAAATGATGATTTGGCTTCTCTTGGCCTTATGTATCATGAACATTAAATTTCCAGCTTAGGACTTCTTACTGTTGCTTATTTAATGTGCAACTTGTTATTACTGTAAAATTTCTTTTAAATAATATCGATATAACACCATGTTTTCTTTAGGTACACTACACTATCAAGGGAGATCTTGGCAAAACATTCTTTTATGAATCAATTCCAAATTTGTCTTCAAGAAAAATATAAAATATATACTCCCAGATAACTTTGCTTCAGACTTAATTTCTCAGTAGAAATTATTACACACAAAAAGGCATCAATATAAAATCATTGAACTTGTTTGGTGACTTGTATAAGGTAGTTGTGAATATAACCTATTGATGTTTGGCAAAACCTGACTTATTAAGTACAATCAATGAATAAAGTTCCTCTGTGGAAGTCACTTTCATACTGTACATATGGACACATTCCTGTGAGATAAAAACACAGCAACTTCTACTCTAGGACACAGGAGGAATTGTTGGATGGGTGCTCTCCAATCCATTCCCCCCGATCTCCAAACCCACTTGTTCTAACTCCTGAATAGTTTTATAGGTTATTTAAAGAAATGCTCTTGTAATTGAAAAGTCGTTAAATTAGAAGCCAGAAGAAAACTCTTGAACAGAATGTGTCTGTTCGCTTTTCCAAGATCTTCCTTAAAATTAAAAGCCTTTTTAGTTTATTTGATTTTTAATTTTTGTAGAATATCACTATAGAACTTGTGGTTTTTTGAAGAGAAAAAAGTTTTGAACTCAGGAACAATGCAGTTTGCCTGAGATTAGAAGAGGTGTTTCCTGGGTAGAAGAACAGGACAGATTGGTTTTTTTCAATACTTGACTTAAAATCTAGTACAATCTCAAATCAAAAGTTTTAAAGAATCATCACGTATTTTCTAGCATCCTGGAGAGGTAACAGAAGTTAATCCAGGACACTTCTGGATTTTTCTTCTTCATAGTGTTATCAAACACTCCTGTCTTGAGTGGTGCTGAATTATAACCCATAAACTTGTTTCCTGTTAATAATTTTTTTCCCTTTTACCATACCATGCTAATTTGGAGTCAAGACTTGAAGAATTTAGCAGTTTTTAAGTACAATCTTTTGCAATAAACAAAATAAAAGTGCTTTCTTTTTTTTTTTTAATTTATGGGTAAAGATTGTACTTCAAAACTGCTAAAATGACTGTTGATGCTTCGTGAGAAGTGTGGCTTAGTTCAGTCCTTTGACCGACGACAGTTTTATTGTCATCGTGAACAAGCCTGATGGAATGCCAAGAGAACGCTCCTAATTGCTTGCTTTAATGCCGTTTGGCCACTTTTAGGGAAAACACTCCCATTTCTCATTATCAGCGAAGGAGAACTAAGTTCAACAGAGGAACCAAAATACATCCAACCAAACAAAAGGCTCCTCAAATGTTCTCAGATACAGTTTCTTTCCTAATATTTTCCAGTAGGGGGAACTAAAGACTCGCCAAGCAAAGGCTGGCTTTGCTCAGGGACCTGCTTGAGTTTCTGTCAGGCGCTTTTATAATCACCTGAACAAGCATCAAACAGCTACCAAGCAAAGCTTTTGATCACACGTGGGTCCGGCCACAACAGCCGTGTCAGGGCACCTTAGCCAGTGGCAGGCCTCTGATTTAAAGTGGCCTTCCCTAACTGTCTCCATCCCTAATAGCATGCATTCGGTAGTTTTTTGCTTCGGAATGTATTCCCTTTTATCATGTTTGTGCTGAAATTCCGCTCAAGCTCCTGTTAGCCTCGTTGGGTTATCAACGTTCCTAAATCAGAGGCTGATTTTTTTCGAATTTCCTTTTAGAGGTCCTAAAAAGAGCGAAGGCTCTAGAAAAACCACTTCCTCCAAGTCTTTTGATCCTCGACCTCCTCCGTTTCTAGAATCTCTTTTATCACAAGGTCCCCGAATTATGGTCAGTTGAGTGTTCAGAGGTCAGAAGGCAACCGAGCAACATTAACCGGATGCCAATCCTTCCCCTATTTTCTCTTGGGGATTCCGTAGTTAGCCATAGATCTTGGCTAAAACAAGCCGGAAGAGGTTCGAGATACCCCCTCCCCTACACCCACACAGTTGGTTTGTGTGTGTGTGTGAGGTGGGGGGTGGGAGTGATGTTCACTTTCAACCACATAGGATGTATGTACACAAAACCTTTCTGCTCCAATAGGTACTTCATCCCTCTCTGCCCTCCCTGTTAGCCAGCTTGTTTCTGGTAAAAGGTGAAAAGTGTGTGTGTGTGTGTGTGTGTGTGTGTGTGTGTGTGTGTGTGTGTG
>JANHMN010000011.1:54924335-54952703 GCA_030674055.1 Rhabdomys pumilio | reverse complement strand
CTTTATTCTTTCATTACTCATTCTGTCTCATTGGAGGTAGAATGAGATTTGATGAAGATTTAGGTTGTATAATGTGCACTGATGTTTGAACATGAGTATGCTTTTATTTAACCAAAGGTGAAACTTTTTGGTCATATAGTAACTCTACACTTAACCTTTTTGAACAATTATGATATCTTTTTTTAAAAATTTCACCAGAAATACATGAGATAGATATATTTTTTTCAGTGAAGTAACTGAATGATCTGTGTGTACTCAATTTGAAGATTTGAAGTGAAACAATTTCATATTGTAATAATATGTCTTAAATTTCCAGTAGTCAGCATTTTGAATTCTATCTGTAATTTGGGTCTTTTAAGTGTTCTCCAATTACCATGTGAAGTTTTCCACATTCAGTGATCACAAGTGAACTTGCTACTTAGCAGATTTTAAGATATGAAATATAGATCATAGAAGGAAAGAATCAAAGAGGGAGAAGACTCATTTGAAAATACATTACATTCCTCCTAGTATTTGGATACCTGGAGACCCTAAGCTAAGAAAGTATATGTACTTAGTTAGAGCCCACACTGTCATGTGGGAATCAAATTGAATCTTAGAGACTGAGATGATTTTGACCAGGTCTTTTCCAATTATAAGAGAATTAGCTTAGCAATATTGTGGCTATCATTTGATTCATCACATGCTTAGAGGGTGCTGATTTATAGACAAGCAAATTTGGAGGGCTCTTTGAGAAACACAAAAATCTACTAAATCAATACTAGAGTCTTCTCCCTCTCATTAACAGAGTCTATCTGTTAATGTTCTACATTTTATATTCCTTAAATCTCTGCTAAGTGGCAAATTCACTTTAGTCAACCAAACATTGAAAACTTTACTTGATGGTTGAAGAGAATTTCTAAGACTAAAATCACAGAATTTACACAGAAGTTACAATCCTGGACTTGGATAAAGAAGGGAATAACTAGAAAGGGATTTGGCTATCAAGCATTAGCTTTGGCTGTCATTGGGAACAGCCATTCATGATATATTTTGTAAGATTTTTTTTTAACACGAGTCTTCAGGTAGCTGATTTAAAAAATTGTTTTTGCTTTAATAGACTCATCTGTGACCACACCTATGTAACTGTGACAGGCATGCTATGACATGCTTTCCGTTACATCATATGCTGATCACAGAATGCATAGCAATCCCAAGTGAATAGTGTTTGTTATGACAGAAGGGATAAATAAAAGAGACCTTCTACAAACAGCCACGTTTGTTAACCAGTGTTCTATGATGATATAATACTGTAGTTAGTTTTATGCGGGTTTACATTTTACAATTATATTTTTAATATTTTACCTACAGTTTTTGATTTTTCAATAAGTAGCATGAGGAAAATATTTGTGTAAGACAAACTTATTGAGGTCTAAATAAATAGAGCTTTTACGTACACTCAAGAGCAACAATGAGTTTCTATTATTTTTCTAAATCACATATCTTTTCTATTATTAATTCTCTGGATTGTTACAAAACAAACAAAAAGCAAAAACAGACACACACACACACACACACACACACACACACAAACCAAGAGAATTGACTGTTCAATCTCCAAGGCCTCCTTCATCTTAGGTTCTTTTATGTACTTTTGGTTGAATACATTATAACTGAATGGTCTCAAAGAAAAAATTTAGACTAGACAACACATACATTTGTAACCTTACCATCCACATAAAACCACTACATTCTGTTGAATGAATTGCATGTATTCTATGCCTGTGTTTTGTTTTGGATGGAATGATACATTGATGGAGTGTAAAATGGGCAAATATTCCAACTCTATGGTTTTGTTCTCCTTTCATTCATTATTAATAACTGGCTTTGCAATAGGCTTTCTTTGTGAATAAGTGGAGCTGCAAAGAAAAGCCATGTGAGCTCCCGACCTTGAGAACTGGGATCCTATGTCGCACACTGTGGCTCTAGTAGCCATTTTAAATGTTTAAATGACTGTGGCTAAGACGGGTGTATGATCACATTCCCTTGTTTTTGGTCACAAGCTTTTTAGAAATTAGCTAATGATCATGAGACATAACTCAAGTATTACATTACACTACATTTAAATCCAAACAGCAACCACCAAATTATTAACATCCTAGAATTGAAGGGATTTGTCCAAAACTTCTGGCACAAATTAGAACTAAGTAACATGTCCATATCAGAGATATCATAGTTGTTTCTTTTAAAATATGTAAATTTTTAGAAGCCAAGGTCAGCTGTTAAGACTTTGAGATATGTGATCCCAGGTAATAGCAAATGATAAAATATGCTTAAAGTAATTTATTGAGATGTGTGAAAATTAGAATGTAATTTCCAAAATTACACTAAATTAAGGGGAATTTAAGATGAACTTAGCAGCAAGCCTTCTCTTTTTGGCTTGAGAACTTTAAAGGGGGTGCCTTCATGTTGCCCAATAACAGTGTCATAGTTACTGAAAGCCGTGTGCATTGTTGGTTCACTCAATTAGAAAAGACATTTCACTTTTCCACAGTAGCACACAATAGCCTCTGTGCCCAAACATTCACATACATTTCAGCAATAGGTACATTGATTAACCAAACACTATTTTATCTTTCTCATTCTTATTATGGATTGTAGGAGAAACTGAATTCAAAAGACAAAAATATTAATTGAATTTCTCCTTTTTCTTTTAAAACAGGGCTTTAGGCTTTTGTTCAATCACTCTAGATATAAAGTATGTAGCCCAGACAGGCCATCAATTCAAGGTGATCCTCCTACCTCAGCTTCCAGAGCGCTGAGCATACAAGCATGTCTGGGTAGAGTGTAACCCCATACAGAGCAGAACAATACCATCACTGGGGATATCAGTAGGTAGAGTACTTACATAGCATGCAGAGAGTCCTGGTTCTGATTTCCAATGTGACCTGAGTGTGGTGACACATGCTAGTGGAGGGGGTAGATAGAAGCCTGTCAGACTTTCAAGGTTATCCTCTATTTACTACACAGGACACTCAGGCCAACCTGGGTTAGAAACTCTTGTCTGTCAAAAGCAAGGAGAGAAAAGAAGGATCAAAAGCAGGCAAGCTGTGCTGGTGAAACAATACTAATAAACACTGTTTTTTTTTCCCCACAAAAATAAAATTCAAAAGAAGTTGAACTTAACAAAATGATCTTTGTCACTGCAGTGTTGTTTTTATTATTATTTTTAAGAGTCGGGGTCTCACTATGGAAGATGGCGTGGAACTCTCTATATAGCTCAGGGTGGCCTCAAACTCACAGAAACCCACCTGCTTCTACCTGCTGAGTACTAAGAGTAAAGGAATGTGGCACTGTGTATGGTCTGCATATTTTTTCTCTTTACAATCTTAATTTAGAGTTGAAAACAAGGAACACGAAAATATTCAGGGTGTTCAAGGCCCCACACTTCCAAACATTGAAGGGTCATTTGGCCTCTTCTCCCCATAGTCAGTGTGTTTGGTGATGCTGCAACTTTAAAACAAGGTATACTCTCATGTTTCACTCTAGTTGTGATTTGAAAACTTGAGTGATGTCAAATTTTAATGTATGGGAGTATTATCAGAAATAACATATTTATAACATATGGGTACTTATTTGGCAGCAAATATAGATTTTTTTCTTTCAATTGTCTAGATACATGGGTATAAAGTAGGAATAAAAGCAAGGCCTACCCTCCTTTTAAAATTTGACAGGACATTTATATTTTCAGAAAAAAAACTTTCCAAGCTCAGATGTCTTCTTATACATTTTGTGAGATTCTCACATCCATGAAAGTTATCTGTTAGATATTTTGAAATTTCCTAGGTTTTTGTTGGCCTCAGTAATGTGTCTTCTTATGTTGAAATTAAATTCCAAGGTAGCCCAACTTTTCTCAGGATTTATTTTTTTTTAAATCTTTTTTAACCAGGAACTGAACATAGCACACAAATAAGAAAGCCAGACAAATGATTTTATAGGCTTATTTCTGTCAGGATCCAACTCTAAGGTTTATAGTTAGGGATTGTTCCAGGAATATATACACATTTTTCTTTTTTTTTACATTTGCAATGATCCAAGAACTGAATGCATATATACCTGGGAAGGTGGAGGTTTTGAGCTGTAAGAGATCACCAAGAGGGTGCACTGAGAAATCCACACTGAACCTTTGAATCAGTTGACTGGCCTACCGTTTGAAAGCCAGCTACATAGCAAGTAGACCAGCTGATATTTAGTTCGCAGGATTGTTCACATTCACATAAAACAAAATTATTTAGCATTTGCTGAATCCTTCTTGATAATCAATTTGGGATCAAATGCAAAAGAACATGTGTCTGCTTTGTATGAAGCCAAATTCTTCTGTTTTTCTCTTAGAGCAGAGGACATGCCTTCTTCCCTGGCTGATATCGGTTGCTAGGAGAAGTGCACTGGGTTGCTTGTTTCATATCCATCAGTAAAACTAAAGAGTGCATTGAGTGAGCGAAAAAGGCAGAACACAACAGAGGCCATGAATCATGACTTGTCTCCAATGTGTCCACTTTGGTCCCACTTTTTCTTTTTTCTTTTTCCTGTGAAAACTTTTGTTTTTACCAATGATGCTTTCTTTCAGCCATTATCCTTAATCCTCCTGGTGCCTGAGGGGATGTGGGCTACTAAAGGGTGGCTGTGCTGTTAAGAGTCCACTCAGAGCTATAATAAAAGCCTTGAGAGTTATTCATGGGGCCACAAGAGCAAGAATGCCCTCCTCAGTGAATAGCTTCAGTCAGCCGCCATTGAGATGGAGTGATTAATACCTTCTGCTTTTAATGGGGGAAAAGACAGAAAAGAAAGGTCTTCATACTACTTTGGCCATTTTTGCAAATTAGATTTTAGACATTTGTCCACGCTTTTGACTACTAAGTGGCTAAATGTCTAGTACCTGTGATAGTCTTTTTCAAAGCTTAGTGTTTTATGAACCGTTAATTGTGACTACTGTAAAATGAGGTAAAACAGTCAAAATATACCCAGAAGTACTATTAAAAAATTAGTTAGCCCGTCTCGTATCTTGACAATGTTTGTCATGACACTGAAGTCAAAACCTGCTCTTAGTCTCTTCTTTGCTGTCGTGTTTAGGCACATCTGCTTCACAATATCCAAATAGCAGTTCAGTTTTGTTTGATAAAGAAACTAATTACAATGCTCTGGAGAGTTTAGAGAAGCAGGTAATGAGAGTGTTATGGGTGGCAGGTGTTAGTTACCCATGAGCACTTGGATTTAAATAACTTGTTGAGGTTTTTGTTACTTAGACGTATATACATATAGTATGTGTGAATATTTTAAATATGGAAAAGTTTTGCATACATGATTCCAGAAGACCTTTATAAATCTCATCATGTCATTTTAGAGGTTTTTTTTTTTTTTTTTTTTTTAAATTACATAGCATATGTAGCATAGTTCAGATAAAAATTGTTTGAGGATTAAGATGCTTGGTAATCAACTGACTACAAAGCTGCTCTGGTTTGGGAAACTGGTGAGCAAGACTCAGGGCTTGGGATTTGATGATTTCCGGGCTGCCTTTCAGCTCAGTACTAGTCATCTGTTAAACAAGAGAAAGTAATGAAACCAAGCTTCTGGATTCCTCGAACATTTTTCCCTTACCCTTCATTTTTATCTTTGAAGCAGCCACCTTTTTCTAATCGTTCTGTTCATTTCTACATCCCAGCGATCCTTCCTTTCATCTAACTGTGAGAAGAAGCAACATTTAAATCACCCTTGTGCTGCTTCTTAGAACCTGTTTTTCACTCCATAGAGGTGAAATATCTTGTTAAGAGGTGGTAATACCCAAGGGCAATCAGAGAGGAAAACGTAACGATTTGTTGAGTGATGTCTAGAGATCGGCTTTGAGTAAGGTCTGACTTAACATCTTTATTAGTGATATAAGAACGGAACGATGAAGAAATTCTATTCCTTCACATTAGAAAACCATTGTGACCTCTCTTATTCCAAGAAATCACGCCCAATGACTTACTAAAATGTGGACAGGAAAGAAAAGACTCAGAGTAATAACCAATGCTTTATTTAGTGCATAAATGTAAACTAGCTCTTCAGGGAATCAATCAGAAATCTAGACATCCAAGTAGAGGGAGAAGCTTGCAAAGCAATAACACTGAATGGGTCCAGGGGGAAAAGTATAGAAAAGTCACAGAGAGAATGCAAGTAGTCAGCTGCTGGGTCCCAGTTTACAAGCCACAGGGTGGTAATGGCCATTTCTGAAGTGTTGCATCAGATAACATGACTTGAATACAATGAAAATTCTCTTTTCAATCTGTATTCCATGGACAGAACCTGAGTGAGGTTTTTTTCAGATTAGACATGTGAGTTACTGTTGAGAGAGGTCCTTTAGGAAGAGCTAGCTGTGTCAGCTGAAGCAGAGATGGCCACACTTACAGTTTCTACATGTCCTTGACACTTCAGATGAATAATATTAACTAATGTGCACAACAGAGCAACAATATAACAGTATTTGAAATATTTCACTATCAACTCTTGAGGATGGTATTATCAATATCCTTCAAAGCAATGAGATGAAAAAAACTTTCATGTCAGTTATTGCTACCTCAGACTATAGGTGTTGCCTAAGATAAGATTTTATAATTGAAGGAAAAGTCATGAAGTATCATGGGCTCCCTCTATATAGGCATGAGAATTGTAATTAGATGAAATAGTTGAGCCGAATCCAGAACATAATCTTTTTAGTGCCTTCACATTAATGAGATCTGAGTAGATGAACATGACCCCTTTGGGGCTCTACAGTTTAAGAGAATGTGCAAAACTTGATAGCTTGTTCCACAGAGAACAGCAAAATGGCAATTGTGTGGAAAGTAATACCTCAGCAGAGCTACCTACGTTAGAGTCTCTTTCTATTCTATTTCCCTTCTGGTCCCCTTACCTTAAATGAATAGTTTGAGGCAGAGTATTGCCCTAAGGCAATTGTAAAATAGTCTGTCTTGCTTTGAAACATTTGCAGATATCCAAAGGTATGCTATACAAACCCATCTCTGAATTTCAGTTATTGTTTTATAACACTGCTGGTAAATGAGGAGAAGAGAAAGAATGTAGAACTGGCTGCTAACCCTCAGCAACTCCCTCTGGCTTTTAAGGCCAGTCTCCAGGTGCTTTTACTAGAAAAACAGAATCAGTAGAATCAATGAAATACAATAAATACACATTGGAATTTCTCCATGAAGCTGGAATGGAATATTTATCTTTGACACAGTCAAACCTACTTCTCTGTTATACCATTCAACTCTGCATTTTTGGAGACAAAGTGCATGTAGATGAGATCATCCAAATACATCCAAATTGTTGAGCAGGAAAGCAATATGAAATTTCACTTACACAGAGCTAATGTGAATACTTGCTTATTTCATTTAGGGTTCCTCAAAGTATCTTGTATGGTGTGTGTGTGTGTGTGTGTGTGTGTGTGCGCGCGCGCGCACGCGCATGCACACATGTGTGTGCCTGTGTACATGCTTACAGAAGCCAGAGAACTGGGGATAGAAGGGAATATCAGTTGTTCTTTGTCATTCTTTACCCTACGCATTTGAGGCAAGCTATGAAAATGTGCTTGAAGCTGGACTAGTGACCATCAAGCTCCAGAGATGCTCCTAATTGCATTCTCCTTCCTGTCAGCATCTTTGGGATTTGTATTCAGGTCCACATAATTGTCCAGAGGACCCTCCCCCTGCTGATTATGAATCTCTCCAGCACTGAACGTGGTTTTTTTTTTTTTCAACCATTTAAAAAGAAAAATGAATTTTTATATCATGGGTGGGTCAGCAAAATTGAATTATATATTTGATTATATACTCTAGGTCTTTCCATGAAAAGAAATGGAGAAAAAATGTTCTGGGGTGAATGAAGTAAGTGATGGAATTGTGGGAGGTTTCTCTCACCCCCACCCCCATTTCTTCCATTCTTTTAGTAGATCTTAGCTTACTTTTACTGGATTCAGATGACTGAGCTCTGTAGACCCTAGACTGACTTAGACTAGGTTGCTATCCTCAGTCACCACCACAAATGAAACTCTGAAGAGTCCACTGAGAATCTGAAAGTCTGCGTAGGACCTTGTGAGAAAACTGAATTTGATACATAGTTTAAGTCACATGTTTAGAAAGAAAGGAAGGCTCAGACTGTCATTTGCACCATTGATCTGTTTCTAGACATAATGTGAAAAGACAGGTAAGGCACGAATTGTGTACTGTTTGTAGTTGAGTTCTGGATTAGAGACGAGAATTATTAAAATGGGCGGGGTGTCAGATTCCCTTGGGAAATATTCACTCATGGATGGCAAAAGCAAGGAAACAAATGAACAAGAACAATGAGAAGAAAGGAACCCATCGTGAGGGAAATAAAGCCCATCTGTAGTGACACACTCTTCCAACAACACTGTACTTTCTTCAAGGCCACACCTTCTCCACAGTCCACACTCCTTAATCCTTCCTAAATGATTCCAACAACTGGAGAGCAAGCATTCAAATATATGAGCCTATGGAGGCCATTATCATTCAAAACCCCACAGTAGGTATGAGAAGATGAAGGAAAAACAGGAACTGAGGTAAAAAAGAGGAAAAGATAGAAATATAGGGAATAGGACAGAAAGCAAGTGAGAGAGGAGATAGGAGAGACAGAAGAAAGGAAGAAGAGAGGGATGAGGGAGAGAGGAAGAGAGAAATGGAAAGAGAGGATAAGGATGACGATGACGATGACAACGACGATGATGATGATGATGGATAAATATGGGCCTGGCATCAGTGGTATGGAAACAAAACAAGTTAAAATGGGCAGTGAGAGGGATGTCTACCTGGTATTTCATTAATTTGGAGTTACCAATTTGTTGTGAGACCACAACATAGAAAGCACTCAAACACTTAAGTATACACTCAAGTACTTAAGTTACTTGATCATCATGTCAGTCATTGTATGGAATTGATGAAGGAACTCTCATCCTCGTAAAGGGTTGCAAAATTAGTCAGGACAGTTTTGCTGATAGGCATGTAAAAGTGATTTGAGCTATGCAATGTCTCACAGTGAATCTGTAATAGAATTGTGGCTCATAGAGAAGAAATGTGGAGCACAAAGACTCTCTTTCTCCAGTGCACAGTAATGCTATGATACCATATCCTGTTATCATATTTCTGACTACTTTCAGTATTAATTACATGTGATAGCTACAAGGAGTTTGAGAAATACCTATATCTATATCAAGAAAAATATGTATGGAAACTCATTTAACTAAAACATAAGGATGCAACCTCATAGAAATTGGATTAGATGAAACTGTGCATGATAAAATGTAACTAAAGTATATTTATTTACTTATACATATTTAATCCCATGGGTATAATTAAAATCGGTTAGGTGAATTTATTTCAATGGATGCACGTCATTTTATTTTTATTTCTTTATATAACTGCAATATCATTTCTTATTTTTCCCTTTTAGTTTTGATAGGTAACATAAATACTACCTATTACGTAAAATCCAACTTTCAAAGTAGTTGTGAAATATAATGAATTACATCAGGTAGAGGTGTCAACTCTTCTTACAAATAACTGGAAGTTACTCATAATAGGACATTTGGAACACATTTTTTTTTTAAAGATATTATGTCACACAAAGGGAAACGTTTCCTTCTGTGGGAAACTAAATCATATGAAAGGCCTAGCATATTCTAGTAGGAGACTTGTGAAGTCACACTCAGTCTAAGCAAGTTCCAACAAGGCAAAGTCTGGAGAATAGGAATTAAGGAGGGTAACCTCAGCTGAGGTACCAACATGTGGTCACCAGCATTTTCCCCTAATGTAGCTAAGACATTCTATGTTGAAGTCTTCCTTGTTTATTGGTCCACATATTCAAGAACCCTCTCTTAGATCTTTCAGTATTCAAGGAAGATAGAATTGGGTAAAGTTCCATAACTTCAAAGAAAGTAATTTTTTGATGAGATCACAAATATTGGGCAATAAAAATAAGGACAATAAAGATATGTGTTTTGTAAATAAAATATCTTTCTGCATACTGTTAATATAAATTTACACTATACTTTCACACATAGCAGAAAGAGACTGGGTGGTATTTCATTGTGCAGTATAAGTAATCAGTATTGATTTTAAATTAGATAATACTAGAAACATCACATTTTGGAAAAGAGTATATTTGATGTAAATTTCATACCATTTAATAAACAACTAACCTTTTTTTCTAATTTCTGTTAAATCTTATAGATTTAATATATAAAGCGTCATAAGACATATTGCTTAATGTTTCTGTCATAAATGCAAATATGTCTAAATCGAAGCTATAATTGTTATTCAGCCAACATTTGGAAATTAAAGAATATATATGTGCACACATATAACATATATGCACCTGAAAATATATGAGACACAGATACCCATTTTTTCTGTATATATACATATGATCTAATATAAAATAATCAAAGTCAAATGCTTTGGAACTTTTATTTCCATATTGTGTAGAGCATTTTACCTTTTCTAAAAATTTTTAATTTTTTTAAATTGGATATTATATTTACATTTCAGAATTTATCCCCTTACCCCATTCCCCCCCACCCAGAAACCCCCTATCCCACCCCCTCCTCCTGCTTCTATGAGGATGTGCCTCTACCTACCCCCAACTCCCACCTCCCCACCCATGAATTGCCCCCCCTACTCGGTGTCCAGCCTTTATGGAACCAAGAGTCTCCTCTCCCACCTATGCCCGACAAGGCCATCCTCCCCTACCTATACAGCTGGAGTCATGGGTCCCTCCCTATGTGCTCCCAGGCTGGTGGTTTAGACCCTGGGGAGCTCTGATTGGTTGGTATTGCTCTATTCATGGGACCACAAACCGTTTCACCTTCTTCAGTCTTCTCTCTAATTCCTCCATTGAGAACCCCTTGATCAGATCAATGGTTAGCTGTGAGCATCTGCCTCTGAATATGTCAGACTCTGGCAGAACTCTAAGGAGACAGCTATGTCAGGCTCTTGTCAGCATGCACTTCCTGACATCCGCATCAGTCTACCTTTGATGACTGCACATAGGATGAATACCAAGGTCGAATGGTCTCCAGACAGACCCTCCTTGAGTTTCTGTCCCACAATTTGTCTCCATATTTGCTCCCTTGAGTATTTTGTTACTCCTTCTAATAAGGACTGAAGCACCCACACTTGGTCTTCCTTCTTCATGAGCTTCATGTGGTCTGTGAGTTGAATCTTGACTATTTCAAGCTTTTGGGCTAATATCCACTTATCAGTGAGTAAATACCAAGTGGTTTTTATTTATTTATTTTTTTTGTGATTGGGCTACCTCACTCAGGATGATATTTTCTAGTTCCATCCATTTACCTAAGAATTTCTTGAATTTATTGCTTTTAATAGCTGAGTAATACTCCATTGTGTAAATGTACCACATATTTGTATCCATTCTTCTGCTGAAGGACATCTGGGTTCTTTCCAGCTTCTGGCTATTATGAATAAGGTTGCTATGAACATACTGGAGCATATGTCCTTGTTATATGTTGGAGCATCTTCTGGGTATATGCCCAGGAGTGGTATAGCTGGGTCCTCAGGTAGTGCTATGTCCAATTATCTGAGGAACTGCCAGACTGATTTATAGAGTGGTTGTACTAGCTTGCAATCCCACCAACAATGGAGGAGTGGTCCTCTTTCTCCACATCCTAGCCACCATCTACTATCACTTGAGTTTTTGATCTTAGCCATTCTGACTGGTGTGAGGTGGTATCTCAGGGTTGTTTTGATTTGCATTTCCCTGATGACTAAGAATATTGGGCATTTCTTAAGGTGCTTCTCAGCCATTTGAGTATTCTCAGTTGATAATTTCTTGTTTAGCTCTGTATCCCATTTTTTTAAATAGGATTATTTTGTTGTCTGGAGTCTAATTTCTTGAGTTCTTTGTATATATTAAATATTAGCCCTCTATCGGGTGTGGGATTGGTAATGATCTTTTCCCAATCTGTTGGTTACCATTTTGTCCTATTGACAGTGTCCTTTGCCTTATAGAAGCTTTGTAATTTTATGAGGTCTCATTTGTCAATTCTTGATCTTAGTGCACAAGCCATTGGTATTCTGTTCAGAATTTTGTTCTCTGTGCCTAGGTCTTCAAGGGTCTTCCCCACCTTCTATTCTATTAGTTTCAGTATATCTGGTTTTATGTGAAGGTCCTTTATCCACTTGGACTTGAGCTTTGTACAAAGGGATAAGAATGGATTGATTTGCATTCTTCTACATGCTGACCTCCAGTTGAACCAGCACCATTTGTTGAAAATGCTGTCCTTTTTCCACTGGATGGTTTTAGCTCCTTTGTCAAAGATCAAGTGACCATAGGTGTGTTGATTCATTTCTGGGTCTTCAATTCTATTCCATTGATCTTCCTGCCTGTCTCTGTACCAATACCATGCAGTTTTTATCACTACTGCTCTGTAGTACTGTTTGAGTTCAGGGATGGTGATTTCCCCAGAAGTTCTTTTATTGTTGAGAATAGTTCTTGCTATCCTGGGTTTTATGTTATTCCAAATTAATTTGTAAATTTCTTTCTATCTCTATGAAGAATTGATTTGGAATTTGGTATACCTTCGACTTCCTTTTGTTGTCTAATTGCTCTGGCTAGGACTTCTAGTACTATATTGAATAGGTAGGGTGAGAGTGGGCAGCCTTGCCTAGTCCCTGATCTTAGTGGGATTGCTTCAAGTTTCTCTCCATTTAGTTTGATGTTGGCTACTGACTTGCTATATATTGCTTTTACTCTGTTTAGGTATGGGCCTTGTATTCCTGATCTTTCCAAGACTTTGATCCTGAAGGGATGTTGAATTTTGTCAAATGCTTTCTCATCATCTAGTGAGATGATCATTTTTTTTTGAGTTTGTTTATATAGTGAATTACATTGGTAGATTTCCAAATACTGAACCATCCCTGCATTCCTGGGATAAAGCCTACTTGATCGTGATGGATGATTGTTTTCATATGTTTTTGGTTTCCGTTTGCAAGAATTTTATTGAGTATTTTTGCATCAATATTCACAAGATAGATTGGTCTGAAATTTTCTCTCTTTGTTGGGTCTTTGTGAGGGTTAGGTACGAGAATGATTGTAGCTTCATAGAACGAATTGGGTAGTGTTCCTTCTGTTTCTATTCTGTGGAATAGTGTGAAGAGAATTGGTATTAGGTCTTTCTTGAAGGTCTGATAGATAGAATACTGCACTAAAACTGTGTGGTCCTAGACTATTTTTTGGTGGGGAGGCTTTTAATGACTGCTTCTATTTCTTTATGGGTTATGGGACTGTTTAGATGGTTTATCTGCTCCTGATTTAATTTTGATACCTGGTATCTGTCTAGAAAATTGTCTGTTTCATCCAGATTTTCCAATTTTGTTGAGTATAGGCCTTTGTAATAGGATCTGATGATTTTTTATATTTCCTCAGTTTCTCTTGTTATATTTTCATTTTCAGATCTGATTTTATTAATTTGAATACTGTCTCTGTGCCCTTTGGTTATTCTGGCTAAGTTTATCTATCTTGTTGATTTTCTCAAAGAACTAGCTCCTGGTTTTGTTGATATTTTTTTTATAGTTCTTTCTGTTTCTATTTTGTTGATTTCAGCCCTAACTTTTTTATTTCCTGCCATCTACTCCTCTTGGGTGTATTTGCTTCTTTTTGTTCTAAAGCTTTCACATGTGCTGTCAATTTGTTAGTGGATGTTCTCTCCAGTTTTTTTTTTTTTTTTTTTTTTTTTGTAGGCAATTAGAGCTATGAGTTTTCCTCTTAGTAGTGTTTTCATGGACTCTCACAAGTTTTGGTATGATGTGTCCTAATTTTCATTAAATTTTAAGAAGTCTTTAATTTCTTTCTTTATTTCTTGCTTTACCAAGTCATTATTGAGTAGAGCAATGTTCAGTTTCCACATGTATGTGAGCTTTCCATTGTTTTTGTCATTATTAAAGACAAGCTTTAGTCCATGGTGATCTGATAGGGTACAAGAGATTATTTCAATCTTTTTGTATCTCTTGAGGTCTGTTTTGTGACCATTTATATGGTCTATTTTGGAGAAGGTACCATGAGGTCTTGAGAAAAATGTATATCCTTTGGTTTTAGGATGAAATGCTCTATAGATATCAGTTAAATCCATTTGGTTCATAACTTCTGTTAGTTCCATCATGTCTCTGTTTAGTTTCTGTTTCCATAATCTGTCCATTGCTGAAAGTGGGGTCTTGAAATCCCCCACTATTATTGTGTGAGGTGCAAAGTATGCTTTGAGCTTTAGTAAAGTTTCTTTTATGTATGTGGGTGCCCTTGCATCTGGGGCATAGATGTTCAGAATTGAGAGTTCATCTTGGTAGATTTTTCCTTGGATGAGTATGAAGTGTCCTTCCTTATTTTTTTGATTACTTTTGGTTGAAAGTCGATTTTATTTGATATTAAAATATCTACTCCAGCTTTTTTTTTTTCCATTTGCTTCGAAGATTGTTTTCCATCTTTTAACTCTGAGGTGGTGTCTGTCTTTTTCACTGAGGTGCATTTCCTGTATGCAGCAAAATTCTGGGTCCTGTTTATGTATCCAGTCTGATAGTCTAAGTCTTTTTATTTTAGAATTGAGTCCATTGATATTAAGAGATATTAAGGAAAATGATTGTTGCTTCTTGTTATTTTGGTTATTGGAGGTGGAATTATGTTTGTTTAACTATCTTCTTTTGGGGTTTTTGGAAGGTTCCTTGTTTTTTCTAGGTTGCAGTTTCCCTCCTTGTGTTGGAGTTTTCCATCAATTATTCTTTGAAGTGCTGGATTTGGGGAAAAATATTGTATAACTTTGCTTTTGTCATGCAATATCTTGGTTTCTCCATCAATGATGATTGAGAGTTTTGCTGGGTATTGTAGTCTGGGCTGGCATTTGTGTTCTCTTAGGTTCTGTATGATATCAGTCCAGGATCTTCTGGCATTTACAGTCTCTGGTGAGAAGTCTTGTGTAATTCTTATAGGTCTGCCTTTATATGTTACTTTACCTTTTTCCCTTACTGCTTTTAGTATTTTTTCTTTGTTTTGTACATTTGATGTTTCGATTATTATGTGATGGGAGGAATTTCTTTTAAAGTCTTTTACTAACATTTAAAATACTATGTGAACAGAATATGTGAGTAAAATCACTGAACTTACCTATTTTAAGTTTGATAATCAAGGATCCTTATTCATTTGGCTGGAGAAAAGTCACATAGACTTTTGTTAAAATTGTAGTACCTTCATGTTTGTTTACTGCAAGGTGCCAACTAATAGGCAAAATAGAATTGCTATTGTCATAAAAAACAAATGATCATTGCGTGGCATCTGAAAGTGCATGTAAAATTTTTTCCATTATATGCTGAAGCATTAATTTCTAAATCTTTGTAAGACTTGTTGAGGTCTCAGAATTGCCAATGCAATGAAAGAACAACTGAAAATAAGGCACATCTGGTGTATGGAAACGAAGGGCTGTTGCTTTTTTATTGCACAATTTTTACTCTTTCAGTATTCATGACTGTTCTAATTAATATTGATGGCAGTATAAAATCACATTTATACAGTGATAGATGTTTCTACTGATCATCTCTCCTGTGCTGTATACTTCTAGTCATCTCATGAATTTTTGATTTGGGGAAAGAATTACATAATACACGATCAAAAGGTTTGTACCTGAGCTTGAAGCTAAGTATGATAAAGGGAAAATATAGGACCATAAATAGACTTATGATTTTATAAAATTTAATATTTGAATCCTGGAAGCTTCATGGGAAAGGGCTGCTCATCTTCCAAAATGCAGGGATGAGAAGACTGGGGCTAGGTAGGGAAGAACAAGGAGAAGTAAAATCTACAAGAGGCTCAGATGGGAGGACTTGACATCAACAGAGGAAACTTCATGTAACTGGGAAATGGCCCTGTCAGTGCTGAACAATGTAAGATGGAAGACTAGAGAGGAGGGACCAGATTTTCAGGTATCACTTCCCAGTGTTCTAATGATAAAAGCAAGACATTGCAGGATAGTTGTGTTCCTCAGGGGATTTTGCCACATATATTTCTGAATGTTGCCAAACAGGAATAGTTTGTGAGCTTATGTTAGCTCCAGAGGGTGGTGACAGCTTATTGGGTAGAACTGGAATTATTTCTGAGTATAAGGGAGAAATGGAGAAGAAGACACTTCCTGCCAAGGCAAAGAAATGACATAGCAGTTGCCAGCACCTAGCCTTCAATCTTGTATCAGAAGGTGGAATTTCTGTTTGCAGCATAAACAATAACTGAAAAATATCACCAATCGAAACACCGAGATGTGCAGACCAGTCCCAACTGATGCATGTATACCACAACTCCTGAACCCAAGGCTCGGGGGTCATTGCATAAGTAGAGTGGGGAGTGGTGACAAAAGATTTGTAAAAGCCAGAGGAACAGAGAGTTTCTTTGAGACTGTGGCTCATAGGAATGGCAAAGGTACATGTATTAACTCTGACCAACATGGTTCTTTACATGTGACTTTAATAAGGATGAACAAATGGACATGCTGATGTGGACAGGAAAGATGGGCTCATGAGCTCTCAACTTTAGTCATAAAATTACAGGCAATTACAGGATGTTGAGAGAGAGGGACAAATAATCTTCCCCAAGGAGAAGCACACCACTTGGTTCTTCAATACCAAATGATGAGCCCTGGAAAACATTTATGGGTAGCATTGAACAGAGTGAGCAGGTTGTAGTTCTATATGTTTCAGAAAAGATGTATATGTAACATTAATGAAAAGAGGTCATGCATTTGGGAGTGTTTGGAGAAAGCAAAGAGAAGGGAAAATGGTATAATTATGTTGTATCTTCAAGTAATATTTTAAAAACCTAACTGAGAATAGACTTAATGCCTGAGAGAACAGTCTAGATGTCCAGTCATTAAATGTTGTACTCTGTCTATCAGACTACAAAGGGATTGAACAGAAGTGGTTGAATAAGGGGTCTGATTTGAGAGATAGAGAGGAAAACGACCCCAAAGCAAGTTTAAATAGTTACTGTAATATAGGAAAGCTAACCAAAGCTCCACAGGTTCTTTTTGGCTTGTTGACTCCTCTCATAACTCTCTCTTACTCACCACTGATGAAAACTCTCTGCAATTTTGGTGATTTATGGATGTACTTTATGAATCACTCGAAATTCCTTCATGCCAGGAGCTGTTAGCTCCTTACTTGTTATTGCTTGTAGTGAGCAGCCAAGGAACATACATAAAGAAATATGCATAGTAAATATCTGTTGAATTGCATTAAAATGACATCCTTAATTCAACACTCCTTGGCCTCAAGTTTTCTTTGCCTCAGCCTATTCTAGATTAAAGAAAAAGGATTCATCCTTGTTGCTAAATTTTATTCATAATGAGTAAAAATTAAAAGTAAACCCTCTCATTGTTTCCTAGATATAGACAACTTAAATGCTTTTGTGTTTTTGATTGGGCTATCCCTTAGACTTGTATATTAAATATATATCTTTGTCTAGGAGAGGAAAATTTACATTTACTTAGGATAAGGATTTCATCCAATTTTGATGTGATACTTAAGTTAATTGATCCATACTCAACGTGTGTATGAGTCAAAACAACACATTGTACTACATAGAGCATAATATATGTATTTTGTACCATTCATAAAAATAAAAACATCCAAGTTAAATGTAAACGTCTATTTCTCTTTGGGAATTCTCACAATCTATTTTCTTGTCAATGAATTTGAGTAGGCAAGGAGGGCTTTCTTCATGTGAAATCACAAACCTGAAGAAAAATGAATGCTCTCACATTGTTTTTGTTAAAATTCCATCTTCTATTGTCACAATAGGAAATTCACTAAGACCACTATTTTCATTTAGTTATAACTGTGGCCTTAGTTATCTTTATTTTAAATGAACTTAAAAGGAGAATATATTGTTACACTGCCTGTAAGTGTATCAAAAAAAATAAGATCTAGAAATTTACTTGAACTTTTAAGACAACTTTTAAGCATACAGTTATAACACATCATTTTACAATGTAAATTTTATGTTATATTTATTTAGCAACAAGTAATAACAGAAGACCAGTAATGTTTTAAAAGTTATAAAGGTCATTTTATTTTAAGATAAAAAGTGTCGTTGTTTGTAAGAACTTAAAACTTAGGGACAGACAAATGCTTGAGTTAAATGCAAGTTTTAATAATGATGATGATGATGATGATAATAATAATAATAATAATAATGATAATAATGTGTGTTTTGATTTTTTCTTGAGAAGAATGCTGGCATGAACTCTTTTCTTTAATAAAATGCTTTTCTTAATAATTATCTGATATTCATAGGATCTATTTTTCCATAAGGTTGATGTTCTCAGGCTTGTGGGTCATGGAGAAATTGGCAGTGGTGTGAAAACCCATGAAAGGAAAATTTGAAATTTTCCCACAATTGTATCCCTCTTCCACTTTGAACATGATAAGTGCTTGCAAAGTAGCTTTATGGTGATTCTGGTGAAAGGTGGGTCTGACTTAATCTAAGATAGTAACTAAATTAAATTTAAAGTATCCACCTCATTTGAAGGAAATGCAGAGAAAGCAGTGATAGTCACAATGATGTTTTCTAGCATTTTGGTATTTTCCCCAAGGAGCCTCAAGCCCCTGTCAATTGTCTCATTAATTCTCAAAAGGTTCCTGGTAAGGAGTCATAAATCTCTTTGGGAAGAGCTATTTTAAATAGGACTGGCAGTTATCTTTCTAATAGGTGCAGGTTGGATAACAACTTGTTTTCAGATAAGTAAACTTAGACTTTTCCTTTACAAGAAATGAGTAAAGAAAATCAAATTTTATTCAAAAATTCACTGTGAAAATAGCTTTGTTTTTTTTCTCTCTTTTTTCATCTAAACTCAATTACCTGTGATTCCTATGACCTATTTTCAAAATTCCATTAATTTCATTGAGTAACAAGAGTCTTAGCAATCTTTAGTCAGGTGTCATTTGACTATTGGCAATCAAGATTGATAATGCCTTAAATGGGGGAATTCCAATCAATGGCTGTCATCCATATTATTGATTAAACATTTAGCTACATTAGTAATAGGCCAAATTTTAACATTTCTTACAATTGGTTATTTTAAGGAACAATCAAACTCCTGAAATAATATTGTTCTTTGCATAGCTAATTAGAAAATTAACTCAGCAGGAAGGTGAATCTATATGTTTCTCTTTGAAAGTATTGCCTTGTGCAATTATTGGATATACAGATGCCCTTTCCACTCTGAGGTCAGAGTTCAAATTAAGCCTCTATCCTTAGTAAATTGAGATGAATGGTTTGGCCTTTGTCCCTGGTGTAAAATAGTCCATAACACGAAATCACCATATATCTGTTTTTACAAAATTGGCATAATTGGCATTCTCCTAGGATTTGACTGGCATCAAAGACAAAGCTACATCTTATTATAAGAAGAAATGCTTTTTTAGGTCATGGATTTTTAAAACAATCCTAAAAATGGCCCAGAATTTAATTGTTGACTTGTGACAAGAGAGAATTATATCTTATCATAATCAATTTGGTAATTGATAACAGCACAGTAAAAACCTAATACATTTACAAAGATGGATGTACCCTTGGGAAATGGCAAGATAAATGGTTGGAATAATTTTGAAGAGACCACCACATATATCTCATCAGTAGTTTTAGTACTGTATCCAATCATTTATGTTGGGGAAAACCAAGGTTGCTATTAAGACTCAAATGAACTTAAAGCTTGTCATATGTATCATAAATGCTGAAATTTAACTTCCTGGTCAGAATGTTAGACACCAAAATACACTTGAAAGTAAAAACACTGATGATGTTAATTGTTTCAAAACTGACAGTTCTGTAGATTCCTGTGCCGATACCAGTTGAGTTGTATAATTCTTCAAAAGTTTTATTGCATGTTTTGATAACATATCAATCAGAAAACTTAGCCTAGAAAACCTTCATGTAAAATAGATGGTAATATATGATATGTAATATGTGATATATGATATGTAATATGTGATATATATATATCATATATATATATATATCCATATATTTATTTCTAGAAAATGATATAACTATAAGATTAATAAACTAAAGAATTAAGAATGAACACGTAGGCTAATATCCAGAGACGAATGTCTTCAGTTTCAAGGTGCTCATATATTACTTATGTTATATTTCTTGGACACAGTGAATTTAAAAACACTTGCTTGAAAACAATTTTTGATAATATAAGGGACACTCTAAAGAATTAAGTTCCATAGCATTTTATATTGGAAATTTACAAGAAAATATACTTACATTTACCCCATTATCTATTTGCTCAAGTAAAAGGAAGAAATGAATATCCCATAGTTTTTCCATAATTTTAAAATCTACTACCCATGTTTGAGTTAATTTTTTATTTACTAATTTATCCTCTCATATATTACATACTGACTGAAGTTTTCCCCCTCTGTGTCTTCTACATCCTCCATTCCCTCCCCACCTCCTCCATTCTTTACTTCTCTGTTGCTCTTCAGAAAAGGGCAGTTATCCCAGGGATATACACAGACATGACATAACAAGTTGGAGTTAAGATTACGTACCTTCCCTCTTATTTTGGTTGGAGATAGCAACACAGTAGGAGAACAAGGGTCCCAAAGGCAGGCAAAAGTGTCAGAAACAACCTTTGCTCCCTCTGTTAGGAGTCCCCCCAAAACCGCCTAACTATATAACTATAACATATATACAGAGGACTTAGGTTTGACCCATGCATACTCTCTGATTGTTGAGTTTTTTTTTTTTTTAAATTTGGTTTATGTGTCATTTAAAAGAAAAGCATGTCCACGCTTCTTTTTTGCTATGTGTGCATACACCATGACAGAGTCACATAACAGCTTGCATTTCTGTTTAGGACACAGCAATCTTTCCAAGCAGTTCAAACCTTTTCTTGAATTTTAATATGTGAAAGTATTGGGGATTATCTAACATAGTCAAGTTCTGTGAAAAACTCCTACTCAGAAAAAGGATCTGGCAAATACCCAGAATTGAAAGTTTAATTTTAGTGGGTGGGTACTGATGCTCTTGGAAGTTAAAGTTTCTATGTAGTCGAAAATTGTTTGTATTAATATTCTCCCTCCATTTTCTAGTTGTACTAAATACTTCCATTCCAGTTTTCATTGAACAGAAGTTAAAACAATGAATAGCTAGGAGAAGGTAAAAAAAAAATATTTTAAACATACATAATTAATCAAAAAGGATTTGAATTTGGGTCTCTTAGCATAAACTGCTTTTGGTTAGATAAGGGTAGCAAACTAACAAGATGAGAGAAAACGTCATAGTGTTTGTGAGTATAACATTAAGCAGGGTATCATGTGAGAGAACATACACAACACTCGTGTCATAGATCCAGAGCTGAGCACAGTACAAGTTTGAGGAAGAGGTTGCTTGCTCTGTAGCATCTTTGGCCTCACAGGACTCAGAGCTAAAAGGTAGAAATAGCATGATTGTTGTTAACATAGGCTAACCCGGAAATGAACAGGTATGTTTCATTGAAACTTAACAATCTTTGAATATCACCAGATTATATCTGGTAAGATTATATAATTGGTGTATGTGTGTGTGTGTGTGTGTGTGTGTGTGTGTGTGTACAGAGTCAATTTGTTATTTTCATTTTTTCATTCCCTGATGAAAAATCCATGCCTTGGTTTAAACAAATCATGAGTATCAATATTTTTATACGGTATAATCTGCTCAAAATATAATCTCCAACTTCAAATATGTCAAAAATCATTTAGTTCTCTGTATTTCTCTTCATAAACCATTCCTTTTATGTCCTTGGTGCTTTTAGTTCTCAAAACAATTGTGAGCATATGTTTACAAGGTCCAGGATGAATTTCTTTTCTGCCATCGTTGCTGCTATGAAGTTACAACTAGAGTACAGATGATTTCCTTTCACTTGGAATGCCATTTCTGGCTTACCACTGAAAATGCACAGGCTTTATGGTTAATATTTATGTCAAGGATGTGAACCTTAATTTGATATGGGAAAAATATTTTCATGATGAAGAAAAGCTGTAAATCTTACGTGTTGAAAACAAAGAGTGAAATTAAGACAGCTTTCACTGAGACGTTTCCTTCTGTGGTGTTATCATTTCCCAAGGGAAATGATGGAAGCCATTTTGGTTTTGCTCTTTTAAATTGAGAACGAACACATCACCCACTGAAGTAATCTTTGTATACATGAGCCTTATATACAATTAGAAGTAATATTTTTGCTTTATTGCTAATTTCTAAAACATCTTACCAGCACTCACTTAAAAGTCAGCTGTAATATTTCTCCTAGGGGGAAATACGTCTACAAAGTATAATTCAAGCACATTAGTTATTCATTTGCAGGGGATGAAGAATGACATCCAAACAGCAGGAGAGAAAGCAGAATTAGAAAGAGAATGTACGAATGAAGACTTTAATGTTTTTGTGAACATTAAATTCAGTAAAATTCATAATGTGATACATAGGTACTTGTACTGAATATTTTACAACTCCAACACTTGAATACATTAGAACATAAAGAGGGGTTCAGTACCATCTATGAACTAATTTCATTCTGGTGCCTGCTTTGCTAAGATAATAATGTATCCTAAAAATAATTAATTTTATTTGTTTATGTGTGTGTATTTGTGGGTCTCTCTCTCTCTCTCTCTCTCTCTCTCTGTGTGTGTGTGTGTGTGTGTGTGTGTGTGTGTGTGTGTGTGTTTGCCTATGGATGCTAGAGTAAGGTACAGATGCAAGGCAGGAAATTATGAGCCAAGGTGAGTGCTGGGAACTGAACTCTGGATCTCTGGAAGAACAGAAAGCACTCTTAACTCCTTCTTTCCAGTTCCAATAATGTGTTCTTTATGCCTATAATCAGCCACCTTTCAATCAAGAAAATAATCATTCATAATATGTAAATTTCATCAACTCCAAATCAATTTTTAGCTGGTCAAAAGTGTAAAGTGTATTCATGTTTATCACAAGATCAGAAGAAGGCTTCAGATCCCTTAAACTGAAATATTGCACAGGTATGAGTCACTATGTGAGCTGCTAGGAACCAAACTTGGGTCCTCTGAAATAGCAACAATGTTCTTAATTTCTGAGCCATCTCTCTGTTTTCTCAAGGTGATACACATGAACTAGAGATAAATTAGAGTGAAGATTAGTAGGTAGAATATTTTTTTAAATACATGCTAAGATAATGGGAAGATACAGAGCATACTAAACAAAATATGCTATGATGGAATCTTTTGTCTCTAATTCAGTAACTTCTAATTCTTCAATCATTTAAGCATAGAATGCTTACCCATCAAGTATGCTGGAATAAGCTGGACTGAATTTCTTACTCTTAAATCAAATAAATATCCATTGAGCCCCTCCTTTGTTAGAAGCCTTCTTTCAGAGATACGTGGAGTAGAGTGGTCAGATAGACCACACAAAGTGCTTGCTCTTTGTAAAAGACTGGTTAGAGCTTATGAGCAAACAGGACATTGTCTTCAGGAGGTCACCAGGCTCTCCCAGGACACTGTTTACTTTGAAGACTCTAAGGACATAGTATTTGTGATATTTTTAGAAATAATAAGTTAAAGTGAAGCCATTTGACTAGTAGACACTAGTGTAGCATTACTGATACCTCTATAGAAGGGAGAAGTATGAGTACAAGGCCAGGATGTAGGAAGCATTCATAGGAAGATGAGGCAGAGTTTGAAACAGTTCATCTACTAACCAGGAAGTCAGCCTACCATCAGAGACTGAGAGAAAACCACAGGGACGATTTTCCCCACAGTCCTAGAAACTATTCCTGTCAGTACCTTAAATTTGGACTTGTGCTCTTCAGAACTGTAATGTATTTCAGATGTATTTCAGATATTTAAATCACTCTGTCATATTTTGTTAATAAAGTGTTGGTAGGCAGTAGATCGTGAATACCTCTTTCTACTTCTCGTTTCCCCTGGTTTCTCTAAACACGTGACAGAAGAGTATACTCTCTTATTCTGTCCTCCCATGTGTTTGTTACATGGAAATTTATGTATCCTTCATGCTTCTTGTCAGGACAAGAAATATTAATCTCTAAATTGGATTCATTATTTTTCATATAAATCTTTCTTATGGCTGTTGAGTAATGAATATTTGACTAATTTAGGTAAAACATGACTAAAGATTAAGTTTTGCTTCATTTTTTTCAACTAGATTACTTTTGCCAAATTGAAAAAAAAAACTCATAAATGGAGAATGAAATGGGTTGCACCATTGTTACATCTATTCTTGACCATGTTTCGAATATGTGATGGAATCATAAGCAGAACCATTGTGCAATGTGTCCACAGGGTATGGAGGATCCTCACCGTAATAATTTTGAGTTGATATTTGGGATGATTTGAGCATGTTTGACTTTCTGTGTTCCTACACTTGTCTCTGTGCCATTTATAATGTCTTTCTAGGCCATTCTAACCAGGTGTAATAGTCTGTTATTTTTCAAGAGACTTGACATAAAGTATCCAGTTACTCCTAGGATACCAGCACAGACCTACCACTTAATAGTGGGAATAAACATAACCAATATTACTATACTTTATACATTATCATCTTCTGTTTGGGTAGACGTAAGGGCCTCCTTGATATCTATACTTGATCTCGTGCTTTTTATGAACTAAAGCAATCTTGGGAGATGTAGATGCTATAGATAAAGCAGCTTGGGCTTTCTATCCCTTATCAATAGGATTGTACTTATTAATATGGCCTTTTAAACTGCTGCACAATCTTGACTCTAATTTTTAAAACATATGTCATAACTCTCCCTCATGCTGTACTCAAGTTATACTGACATAGTTCACCATCCTGTGCACACAGAGATCTTTCCAACGTGAAGTTTCTCTGTTGTATATTATCTCAGTGATGTTCTTTTCCAGTTCTTAGCTTTGGAAAATTCTGTTTGTCTTCCAGGACTTGTGAATTACTCAATGTTAGCAATCTATTGACAGATACATCAGATTAGTTCTTCCTGTCTCCCACTTTGTCACACTTTGCACAATCTAAAATATGCATTCTTAGATGTTTTAAACTTAAAGTTACAAACTGACTATACCTTTTTTATTATACAATAATTACAAACTGTAATTATCTTGAAGCTTTATATACTTGGAGTATTTCCTCTCAAACTATTCTGTTTTTAATTTAAATCAGGTTGTATTTATATTTATAAAATATACACACAACGAAACAAAGGTCATTTTGTTTTCATGAAACTGTCAGGCTATCTGCATTCTGTTGAAGAGTGACAGTCCAAAGGAAATAGTTTCAAAAACACGAATAGGAAATGAATTCTGAGCCTTTCTTATGTTTATGATTATATTTCGGCTTCTGAGGGAATTGGAGGTAGGTATTGAGGGAAATACTTAATAAATATGAAAGCAATTGTCCTCTAAAAATTATAGCAAACAAGTATTTAATCCAAACAGGGCTAATAAATTGCTCAAGGGAGAAGGAGTATAATTACATTTAATCACTATGATTAAAAATAGTATTTAACAGGTTGAACGCTTTTACCTCAGTGTGCTGGGTAAGCAAACACTGGCTGTTCTTTTTCTAAAGTATGGATCCTCATAAGAAATGAGGAGATTGATAAGAACCCATTATTCACTAAGTGAAAAAGCACATTTCTTCTGAAATCATCTGATGGGCAAAGCAGACATGAGAAGAAAATCTTCTTTACTGTGGTTTAAAATTCTGTGACAAGATTGCCTTTCCATGTAGAAGAGAGGGAGAGGTTGCGAACAGCACATCAGAGAAAACAAAGATCAACAGGGCGATATGATTAATTTGAAGTTAAAGGAAGGAAGGTCCCTCATTTGTCACCCAGTGCCAATTTGCAGTAAACCTTTGCATTTCATCAAAGGGTTTCTGTGAACTACTTTAAAGCAATCAGCTTTCCCGAAGCTCAAACTTAGGCATCCTCTGTCTTTCCCAAGTCCAGAGTCCTCGTGATTAATCTTTGCTCCATTCTGTCAACATGAATATTAAGTGATTTCCTCCCTGGTGCATTATTAAGTTGTCTGATTCACTGCTACTTTCTGGGGAATTCACAACTTGACCCTCACATGGAAGGTGACCACATAGGCCTTCCAATGGGCCTGATGCAATTCTCTATTCTTTCATGTAAAATCATACCACCACAAAGTCTTATTCCTAATCAGAAATTAAGGTGAAAATTCAAACTCTGCTATTTTCAAGACCATTTTATTAAAAAAACAAATGCTTCATTCACACATAAAAATGTACAGCATTTACATAAGTATTAAGATCCTGTAGGTATAAATGAGCATTCTCATTAAACAAATAATGATAATATTTCATTTTTATCACTAGGACTGCTCACAGTTATGAATTATAGATGCAGATTTAAAGTTTGATTTGCATAAACACTCAAGTATGTTCAGTTTGATTTCACAAATATTAGTAGGAGAAATGAACGTGTTCTCTAGTCTGTGTGTGTGGTAGGAGGTGGAGGGGAGCCTTATGGTGTCAGCCTATCTTACATGCTCTCATTTTTCTTTCTGTTGGGGTTCAGTTTTAAAATATAGCCCTCGCCCCCAGTCCAAACTCTAGAACATAGGGGACATAACAGAGAGCAGATGATTTTTTATGTGTCTTGCTTCTTTACAAATGCCTCCTAATGTGATTAGCTGCATTCCTCCAACTGTCTTTTGTGTTTAGCTAGTATATTTTGAACGAATCAAGGCAGAGTCTTTCTGGCACATCAGGGTGTTTATTGGTTCAGCTGCTTTTCTGACAGATGTTTCCTTTAGGATGGGGAAAGAACTATTATAGCTAGTTCAATTAAAAGGAAAAAGAAATAGACAGGTCCTGTGTAAATTCAGTTTTGTGTTTCTGTTCTGGAGAAAGCAACCACAATAGTGTTTTGTCTCTGATGTCTCTGATATTGTATCAGTCACTGGAACATTACCTGCAAGTGAATAAATGATGAGTTATATAAAAAACAGAATCTTCTGTAGAAGTAATGTCATTTCAGAACAGATTACTGTGCCCAAAGAAAGGGCAAAGAAAGTATCATGCGAGTCTTCCAAAACTTCACGAGAAATGTGTGGTGTGTTGCTCTGTTCTTTGGACCCAGGATGTAAAGCAAAGATTTTACAATATTAAATTAAAATTTGTACTGCTAAAAGGTCTTGATGTTTACATCTCTATCACAGCACATATAATTTCATAGCTGGAAATCTGAATATATTAAATCAGTCTAAATGTATTCAAATGAGCTATAAATTGATGGAGGAAATGTCACCCTACTTCTTCCCAGTGGTTACTATTATATGTAAGATAGAATGCATGATCTCTTACACATTATGGTTGTACTTTATACAACCTTATGTGTGGTGCGCCAACGTCATTGGGTGTGGTGTGCCAACGTCATCACGCACTATCACACCGCCACCATTGGAAGATGGCGCCGACATCAGCCCGGACTCACCCCGCTTAACTAGTAAACAAGTGCTCAGAGCATGCTCAGAGTCCCTTGAACCAGCCTACATGTGACGCATCCCGAGACGTCATATTCTCCTGAGCTCTGCTAGCCAATCACAGAGGTACACGCCAACACGCCGACCTAATAGGTATTTAAGGACTTATCCCTTTGTTATCGGGGTCTTCCCTTACATTTTCGGCTGCAATAAAGCCTGCTGTAGAAGGAAAAAAAAAAAAAAAAAGGTCGTTAACAAACTGATTCCAGACAGCATTGGGAAAGACATAGAAAAGGCTTGCCAGTCCATTTATCCTCTTCATGATGTCTTTGTTAGAAAAGTAAAAATGTTGAAGAAACCCAAGTTTGAATTGGGAAAGCTCATGGAGCTCCATGGTGAAGGCGGTAGTTCTGGCAAAGCAACTGGAGACGAAACAGGTGCTAAGGTTGAACGAGCTGATGGATATGAACCACCAGTCCAAGAATCTGTTTAAAATCCAGATTTTTAATAGTGACAAATAAAAAGTCCTATTTGTGAAAAAAAAAAAAAAAAAAAAAAAAGTAAGAAGATAAAACCTTGTAATCCGCGCGTGATCTTCCCGCCAGCAGGAACTCACGCGGACACAAAGGATCCTCCTACAGCAGGCTTTACTTATGGCCCATTATATTTATTAGAAAATAAATTTTTCATGTAAATTCCAATTGAGAATGTTTGTTTATGTCATGCTGCATTTTAGGGTATATAATATTGAGTACTGTGTTGATAAACTTATATTTACACACACACACACACACACACACACACACACACACACACACACACA
>JANHMN010000011.1:54879291-54924325 GCA_030674055.1 Rhabdomys pumilio | reverse complement strand
ACACACACACACACACACACACACACACACACACACACACACACACAGAATATCAGAATAGTTCTACAGATTTTTTTTTTCTGAGTAGCACCTGTTGAAAATATCTGATATTCTGGTCCTTATTCATATGAAGAGTCTCAAGGTGAACAAGGAATATTAAATTTAGCTGGTTACTCCCTTCAGCCAGTAGCTTTTTGATGAGAACAATGAAGATAAAAGTAATGTAATTTCACCTTTATATTGATAAAAATACCATAATGTAATCTACATATTTTCTGTAGACTGATTACTTTAATCATGTACCACATTTCTCCTGAGTTTTTTTTTTTTAGAAAATATTTTTATTGGATATTTTATTTACATTTCAGATGTTATCCCCTTTCCTTATTCCCTGCTCAGAAACCCTCTATCCCACCCCCCTCCTCCTGCTTCTATGAGGGTGTGACCCCACACACCCACTCTCCTGAGTTCTTATTAGAACTTTAAATTATTGTGTCTTGGTAATTAAGAGTATTTTATGAACCATCTTTTCATTTCATTCACAGAGAGATTTTAGTTTAGTACCTAAAGCAAATGTTCAGTTACAACATTTTTTTTTTTTCTGATAGCTGTACATTTCATTGAGAAAAATGACACTGCTCTTTAGCTATGGTCATTTAATATACCTGCAGACACCTGTGAGAATATAACTGTGCAAACAGTAGCTTTCATCTTTCACCTGACTCTTTGTGTTCTGGAACATGTTGTCCCAGATGCTCATCTAAGCATACCATGCCTATTAGGTCATTTTCTTCTCACAACATGGGATACAAGATAGTATTCTCATGATGTCACAACGAGTTGCCTAGAGCATGAGTAAATCCCATGCAGTTGTTACCCCTTATGTCTGCATCTCACATTATAAGTCTAGAGTCAGCAAACCTAAGGTGAGCTCAGAAGTCTCAGATTTAATCGTTAAGAGTTGTGTGACCTTCAATGTCTTAAGACTGAAATACATGTTGACTGCATGCAGGCTTTTACCACCCCAAGTTCACTGAGTTCTCTCAAGTCTCCAACTCAGTCACAATGGTTTCTTAGGTAACTCAGTGACTTAGCCTCCCAGCAGCCATTTTGTGATCTGACTATAGTCAGAGCTATAGGAGTAGATAGATTGAACAGTCCGTGGTTTAAATTCATCTATTGATCAATTTTTTTCTTTTATTCTTTACGAAGGGATTTTGACTTTTGACACTGTTGCTTGTATCGTAATATCAAGACTGTCCTGCTAGTCAAAATTTACTCCAAAGAGGTGATATTCTAATTTTACATTTTATTGGATATTCTTCTATGTTTCTTTTTTCTAACAGCAAAAGTATTTTGAGGCTAATTTCCCATGTGTCCACAATGGATAATTTAACATGTTTTCTTGACAATGTCTTGAAATTTATAAGAACAAAGGTAGTGTTTAAAAATAGTAAGAAACATAGCAAATATGAGTTTAACTTAATGAAACTAAATTTAGACTGCCATGAAGCATAATTTACTGAAGCTTTTGTCTTTTTTTCTGTCCTGGCACCTTTATTTATTTGTTTCCTACATATGTCTTCAGGTAGTGCTGGTCAGTCTATGGGGTCAGTCTATGTTCAGACCTTCGCAGAGCTTTGATCTGAGAACTTAATTACAATTCAGTGTGGATGTTCCCTAGGTGCAAATGTCAGCACTAGCCAGGAGCTGTTTTATGTTCATATCCCACAAGCTTTAGGGAATAAATTAGTGCATAGTTCTGAAATTCAAGAGCCTAATTTACGAAAATGTTGGTTAATCAAGTTGAGACTCCATATGAGTTTGTGGCTCTTAGACAAACTTTCTGTAGTCTAATCAAGTGCAAAAGAGACCTGGGGTCCTTTAGGTAATAAATAATTTCCTCATTCCTGGTTTGTTAACCTAAACAGAAGACAGGTTGAATGGTAAAGCTTTGTTGACAAGTGAGCAGGTTTTGCTCTCCTGGTAGTTTTCTTCTCTTGGCTTTTGAATCCTGTTTTCCTTCCCAAGCAGTGTTATGCAAATGAACCAATTAATGTTAGATAAAATGATCTTCCTACCTCATGGTGTTTGTAACTGGAAGGGCACCACTGTAAGTCACGTACCCATTCAGGGGACTCTGTAGGCCACTGCAAGGGTCTGATTAGCTCGACTGTGGAAGACAATCGCTGAGGCATCTGCTCCGTTAATTTTGAGGGAAAATTTACCAGATGGAGGCTGAAGATTTAAGTGATTAGAAGGTAGTTGATTGGAATACAAATTGGATTAAAAGAAATTAGATTGATATAAATCGAATTGAGTCACAACAGTTTGTGTTGTTCGTACCAAGGGCCAGTGGATTACGGGCGAAGCAGATGCTCCAAATGAGATAGGAATTAATGTGGCTTTGACAGTCCATCTGCGAAGGTCTGAATATCGAGTACATCCCTAATCTCTCTCTCCATTTATCAATGCCATAATGTTAATTAGTACTTCATTCATTAAGTTACTTACAGAAGAAAAAATCTCACCCCTATCCCCTCTCTGCCTGAGAATTTGTTATTCTGCCAAGAATTAGAAAGCTCGTTTCAGCTTAGCTCGTTACAGTTGACTGTGAGGATAGACCTGTGTCCTCTGTCTCATACATACAACTGCCTCTGGCACCAGAGCAGCAAGTTTCAAAATATTTGCTGGGTCTTACTCTCTATAAACACAGAGTTGATGGGAGTCTTGCATTAATGAAAGAGTGTGTAACTCTGATAATATAATTGCATTTGCATATTATACATGCTGCTTTTTATAAAAATATTCACTGGCATTATATATTTGGTTTAATAGAATATATTTGCCGTGAATATTGAGTGTCAGACTTTTCAGGACTGTGAATGAATGAATGTGTGAGCTTAATGTCTGTTCACTAGCTGTACAGGTCTATGGAAAATTGAAAACTATTGGCACTATCATATGTGGGCACATAGTTTCCATAAAAGAAAAATATTCAACGAATTGGAAGTAAATGAAGCATCATTTTAAATACTCATGTACTGTTGGGAATATGATCCATTACAATCCAATGGTCATTGATATGAAGCTTCATTATACACCTTTGGCTACAACAGTAAAACTTGCCATCAGGAAAGCAGTTCTGCCTTGGATCCCATCCAAGGGGCTTGAGGAAGTGAAGACTCAATGTGATCTCACCTCTAAAGCAGCTTAGGGATGTGTGGACTCCAAGGACAGCCATAAAGAAATACCTGCATGTATTAATAATAATCAAAGAAATACAACTCCTGGATAGCAGAGCGGTAAGTACGGGGACAAGAAGGGAACACAGGATCCTGTGATGCAAGAAGCCCGGCCTTAAAGGTTGTGCCAAGTCATTCAGAAATAATCATGGTACAGACAGATGCAGGCTGCTTGCCAGTGCAAGCAGGGAGAATTTCTATTTTTGTTAAGCATGGGAAGGCAATGGCTTGTTTAAAAGCATATTAAGTGTTGTAAAATTTGGGTTTTGTTGGAGAATATTCCTCTGGTTGTGATGACTTTCAGCAATGTGACTACTATAGGAATAAATAGGTATAATATATGCCTTACCCAAGATAATGGGTCTTCACATACAACCTTCCAAGTCTCTCCCACTTGGATGCATGTTATAATTTTTCAAAGACTTAGCTTCATCTAATACCTTTAAAATCCTTTCTTCTTCTGTAAAGGTAGTGTGTTATTTGAGAGCCAGGCCTGATTAAAATATAGTTCGGTATGAATGCGGCTGAGTGTGTACACACTGCCTTCTCTCGCCCCACATTTAGATACTGTATTAGGCTCAGATTCCTAATCTGTAATCATTGACTTCAGTTGATCATAATGAGAGTATCAACCAGCAAGTCACAAATTTCAGAAAAGGAGAAGGAAAAACTTTTGACCTTGAGACTCCAAAGAGTATAAAACAGAAAGACTCTGGGTGATGAGAAAAATCAGGGAAGTTTGTCTCATGCTATTGTGTGAGAAATTAAATGACACCTAAAAATAATTTAGACTGCTGGGGTCAATCCTTTTTTCCTGTTTTGACACTCCAGTACTCAAGCTAATTGTTGTTTGTCTAATTGGTGGTAGCCATTCATTAACAGCCGTCAGTACATCAAGGTGGAGCTTATTGAGCCTGGAGGAGTCATACATGTGTTCTTATTCATGCCTTTGTTTCTGTGACTGATCATTGGGTGTTTAATATCTTTCTGAGACCCAATGAGGATAATTAAAGTAATCGCTTGGTTGTAAACTAATGACGACTTAGATACAGCCTCCTTCTTTGCTGATTGTTGATAGACTTTAGATAATTGATATATTTTCCCTCTGAAATTTGTTTCAGTGTTTTTGTGCAGTAGAGCTCAAATTCCATATGCTGGACACACAAACAGCAAGGCTGATGAACATATGTCAGCTGCATTGATGTAACTACTGTCTTTGTTTCTACTAATGATCTCAGGAGTAATGTTCAGGGGTTAATTAAGGTTTCTAGTTAGTAGATAATATATGATTTTTTTTATATTTAAAAGTACTCATAAACAAAATGGGAAAACAATCAGCCAGATTGAGCCATTGCTTGCCTTGTTACCTCAGTAGTTATATCTCTCATAGCTGACCCGTCTGCTCTCATCAACATGGGCCATTTAGATAAATATAGTAGGGTCAAGTTACCTTATTGAAATATAGAATTCTGTGTTTCAATTGTTTTCCCCTGTAGTCAATGAATTTTTAAACTCAGAAAATAAGTAACATGGCCAAGGAATAAAGCAGTAAAGGATTTCTGGCACCTTGGCTTGTCAGTCAGAGACACAAAGGCCCTTTGGCAACGTGAATAAATGTCCAAATAAAGACTGAGAACTTGGCATTGAGGTTCAGAGTTTGCCCTTCAGTAGTAAGACCCATAGAGCAATTTGCTTAATCCTGACTGTGTAAACTGGATTTAGAAAGGTCCAATTTGTAAGTCAGCTGGCAGGATAAATGGATTTTTACTCACCAAGGAGGTGGAAGAATTCAGAAAACTTCAATAAAAAACCAGTTACCTAGATAACTGAAATTCTTACATATTTTGGCAGAATTCAAGCAAAAAGTGGAAGGAGAAGATATTTAAATCAGAGAAACTATATACTTTGGGCCATGATATTGTGGAACTGAGTTTTAAGAGAGATGGTACAGTGGAAATGGGGGACCGGTATATGTCTGGAGAAAAAGGAAGACTCCATAGAGATCTTAGATAAAGTAGACATGGAAGCCATTAAAAAGTTTAACCCTGCACTGGGATATTGTATACTTTGGGACTTGCAGAAAGCTGGAGATGAAGCCAGGAAGGAGAGGAGGATGAGGATTTTGACAAGGACAGGAATTAGGCCATTCATCTGAGAAATAGAATCTGAAGTATCACTGAATCTGCAGGTGAGCTCCTAAGAAAAGACTACAGCTTCCCTTAGCTGGAGATGGGAGATATTTGAGACTGTTGTCATAGAGATAATAAGTGACAGGAGGAGACCGAATGAGCTCCGTGGGAAGTATTGAGAAGAGGATCAGAAGATTAAGCCACACTTACCTGGGGAGCCATTAATGTGGTCCAAAATTACAACACTCTGTCTAAACTCAGTTCAGTAATTTACATACAACTGAAAGACTGGGAAGGTTCATGGTTTTTGTTCCATTTATGTTAGAAATATATATGAAAATAATATAATGTACATTTCTCATTGGAAGCAAGTAAACACACACACACACACACACACACACACACACACACACACACACACACTTACTTGAACCCTCAGCAAAGGAACCACAGGAAATATTATAGGATCATCATTATATCCTTAAATTTGCACATTTCCCGTTTCTTCAAGTTTATTCATTTCGGCTCTTTTGTAAAATCCCACTGATCAGAATCTGATGCACAGAATACAAGACTAGGAAGGAAAGAAACATCTGTATTTTTAAACCGTATCCTATTCTACGCTGTCTCTTCTATGCCTTTCACATCACTGGAGCTGTATGCTGCTTCATTTCCTTGTGTCTCAGTCTTGTCTCTCCTTCCAGCCTAATCAAGAATGATACTTTGTGTTCTACTCCTTTTCCCTTGTAACAAGAAAGTGTTGCGTTTTAAGTGTCTCAATGATGTTAATCCCTTACCACACGTTAAGAACCTGCATAAACCTAGGGTGTTCAATTTCACATGATGCCTCATTGGACAAAGCTTCAAAGAAAGTGGACTGAGTGGAAAGTATCACATTTTTTTTTTCTCCATAAGTTTGTTGAAAATGGAAGATGTATTTTTTTAAAGACCCAATGAATTGCATCTCTTAAAGTTTCATAGCACACAACACTCAAGCAGAGAAAAGGTCATACAAAGACATTTATAGCACTTTTACCTGGTGGTTTTTGCCATTCAGTAGAAAATCAAGCTCCTTTTTTTTTCCCCTCACACTGAGTCTTTTCACTGAAACAACACTGCAGCAGTGATATTATCTGCTAGTCGTTTTCTTTTGAAACAGAAGACATCTCTTGATAGGAAATTTGAAGTTCTGTTAAACCACTCACTTTAAAAGCCTTTAAAAGATATCATTAATAGTAAAAACTAAGAGGAAAGTAGATCCGCAGATGAAATGTGCAATGACCATTAAGGTAACTCATATGCCTTATCTACTATCATACATCTAGGTAGTAGTCTAGCCTAACCAGTAATCACATAGCCTGCTATCGGTGACTTTTCAGAATCGTTGTCCTTAACCAAATAATGATGTGGAAAATATTTGCCTCAAGGACAATTGCTTAAACTGTATATATTTATTATTTTACAGAATTAATGACAGAAAATTAAAGAAAATCTTTACTCCTAAGTATTTCTGTAGAACCGTAAACATTTGAAAACGTTGAAGCTGTTTTTTGCGTACCTACTTTCTATAAAACAAAACCGTGTGCTTTTAGCATCATGAGCGTCTTTCTTTTACTGCTGTGTGAAACAATATGAACTTGGGTTTGCATGCTGCAGAAATATGAGGTGATCACCTCCATTCAGGTTGCTGAGCTGTAAAATCCATTCACTCTGAGCCTGATAGGCAAAGACAATGTGATAATACAAGCTGTATTCAGCTACCTCTCTTTACAAGTCTCCTTTTTTCCCCAAGGTACAGGCTTCTGCAAAGACTGGGACATGCCATTATACAATATAAAGAAAAACTGAGTTTAATGCAACCACTCCCACTATTCTAGCGAACACTTCATCCATTGAGATCACCATGTTGCTCCCTGAGGTGGATCATTTATTTCTCAAAGTGCAGTTTTACTTTGAAGTACACATGTCTTACTGTGATAATATAGACATTTCAACGACAAATGTGGGTTTTGGAGGGAAAGAGTATAATTTCATTTTGTCCATCTACTGAAACGATTGGTAACGTGGAATAGAATTGTAATATTCATCTTCCTTTTATGCCATTTAAATCATGTGAGTGAGCCTTCAGAAAATATGGTTTGGTGTCTCCGGATCCTCACTAAATTTCTGATGCAAAATCTAAACAAGAAATAGACAGCATTCAAGGATTAACTAGGCAGTCAGTTTACAGGTCTTTGTGAAATTCCATTCATATTGCAAGAGATAGATTTTGATAAAAGAGTTGAAAGCAATGCAAAAGTCACTATGAGAAGCGCAAAAAACCCTACTGTACATCAATATTTATTCACATGAGAATGAGTGCCATTTAAAAATAAGTTCTTTGGCTTGCCTAGACAGTAATACTTACTACTCAAAACTTGAATATCTAGTTTGTTGTGAGCTGCAATGGATATTTTCTGTGGCTTTTTTACATTTTTTTTTTAAATCAAAATTTCAATTCTCTGATCTCCACTGAAGTGAATCAAGTACATTTACTTGACTACTTAATGCATTTATGCAACATATTGATGAGAAACACAGTATATTCATATTTAGAACAGCAGACAACATATCTCCTAAGCTGATCAGCCTGCTAAGCGTGAAAGGCTTGGGTGCATTGGGATGTACTATTAAGTATAACACTCAGCATGACTTTGAGTTTATTGGATACCGATAGACAGCAGCTAAGAGTTTAAATTCACTCAAGCTATGTTTTTGTAGGACCAGTTACTGCATCAAAAGGATTTGATAGGACCAGTTACTGAATCAAAAAGATTCCTCTGAAATCATAGTTTGTTGTCTTAACATGGTGACAGATTCTTTTGAGTACAGCACTAGAGGTTACACCAATTAAACCATGGATCACCACAATAAAAGCACACATTGACTGACTGATGGATTGCATAGCATTCAATGAATGGAGAAATATCAGTATATTCAACATTGATATCTGGTTGTGCTACTGTGGATTAAAAGAAGTAAACTAAGGCTTGGAGATGGTGTGGAACTTGGGATTCCACACTTTCCTGCAGTATTTAGCAAGAGCCATTTACAGTTGAGTTGTTATACTTCCGGAGAAACTTTATTAGCTGCCAAAAATAGGACTTGTCACTTATAAAAACTCTGCTTGTGTTTGTATTATACTCTTAGGTTTCATCCCTCTAAAGCATTCCATGACTCAAGAATAATGTGAAGGCCAGGCAGGGGTGGTATGTGCCTTTAATTCCTACACTCAGAAGACAATAGGTAGTTGTATCTCTATGAGTTTGAAAGCAGCCCAGTCTACAAAATGTTTTCTAGGACAGCCAAGGCTACACAGAGAAAAACCTATCTCACAAAACAAAACAATACAACACAAATAATGTTAAGAAGAAATTGAAATAATGCACTTCATGAGATTCATGTTCAACCAACTCTTTTAAGGGTTGGGTGTTGACTGAAAATAAACAAGTATAAAATAAGATTTTTTATTTGTAAGTATGTGTGTGTGTCTGTGAGCCTGGGTATGTGTATGACACAGAGCTTGTAGGAAGTTAGAGGAAATGAAGCTTCAGTGACGGTTCTGCTCATGTACCATACTTGAGACAGCTTTGTTGTTGTTGTTAGTATGTTGCTTCTTCTGGTAGCCTAGGTGGCCTGTGAAATTCTGGAGCATCTCCAGTCTCAATCAATCAGAACCCTGTAAGATTGGAATTGTAGACATGTATTGCCAGGTAGTGTTTAATGGATTCTGGGCCCCACATTTGGACTGCAAACATTTTACCCACTGAGTTGCTCTGTCCACACCCAGTCAGGTTCCTACATGCACATTTCCTGGATTTAAGGATTCTAACACATTTGGCTTTTGATAGCTAATATTATTATTTTCTTTATAATTTAACCATTATTGTTTCAAGAAACTGTTTGGTTTTTTAATATTATCTCCAATTCTGTTTTTTAAAATCTCCCTCATTTATTATATGAGGACAGGAATTTGTGTGTAACTTAAGCCAAGCCATCCCCATATTTAGTTTTGGTTTATGATAAAACGTTTCAAGTTAGTAAATTTGTTTAGCATTCTAAACAAAATATAAAAATCAAATATTTTAAAAATATATTCCATGTGTTAAAATGTTAGTGATGATAGGAATGGGGGATTTATCTTATCTTAGACATTAACTCAAGTCTTTTGTAGTTATTGTCATGGTGATGGAAGTCACTGAGTAGAATTTTCCAAATGTATAGCTGAGGAAGTAAAGTAGCAGGCCCGGATGTGATCCATCCATTAAGAGCTTATCATGGTCGTTAAATTGATGTCAATCATTTTCGTAGAAAGCTAAACATTACTATACAATTTAATGTGTTTGAGATTGATTCATTGTATCATATCATATAAAGTCAATGCAGTTTTAAACCATGACATGGGATTATAAATTTGATAATAAGAAACTAAATTTCAAAGTTATCTTTCCAGAAATAGGAATTGCTATTTTTTTTACTATAAGGCAAGTAAGACTAGCCCATGAAGACCTCTGATTTGGTAGGAAATCACTCTTTACAGAGTGTCTTCCACCATTAAGATGGAGCGAATTGATTTGAAATTGGACTGGATGGATATCCAGGTGAATGTATTGTCTTCTCACCAAATTGTCAGTAAATGAATTTATGAAGTAGGAGATTAATTTCTCTGTAGAAACAGCACCACTAAAATGATCTGGAATACATTCAGACATTTAGATAAAGATTTATCATTAATTCTTTAATTATATATATATATATAATCACATACACATACACATATATATGAGTATACACACACACACACACACACACACATATATATATATTTGAAGTAACACATTATCTTATCCTTTACATTATGGTGTCTCCATTTTCTTATAGATCAAATCTAGAAATAGGTATGTAAGGGAT
The DNA here is from genome assembly GCA_030674055.1 of Rhabdomys pumilio. NCBI lineage: Eukaryota > Metazoa > Chordata > Mammalia > Rodentia > Muridae > Rhabdomys > Rhabdomys pumilio. The sequence continues at coordinate 54,914,001 of JANHMN010000011.1, read as the reverse complement.
AATACAGCACAAACTACAATGATAACTTTATTTTTTTGTCTTTGATCTCATCATAGAATAGATCACGACGCTGTTGTCAGAGTTTCTAATTTCTATTCAATCTTAACCTTCAAAATAAATAACTTTCTCTCTCTTTTAAACTTTTTGATATATTTATTTGCCTTCCGTGCCAACAATTAAAGAGTTTAGTGCCTGGCTTCTATTTAAGTATAGAATATATATATATATTTCTCCCATGTGTCTGCTTCTGCATTCAAGCATCTACAGTTACTGATTGTAAGTTATACAAAAGAGCTCTGCCTTAGCTGTCACCAGAGCCACTTGATTTGGCAAGATCAATCAATGTCTTGGATATAAACAGCCAAAAAATATAATATTCACATAAGTGACCAAAACTTACCTTATGATGGTACTAAATAGAGCAGGATGGTAGAGACAAAACTGGAGATTATGTTTGAGTTTTAATACTTTTAGCAATTTCTTTCAACAGTGAGATCTAAAGTACAATTGAGAATTTTAAAGAAATATTTTTATATATCTTAGTTTTCTTTCATTCCCTGTGACCAATGAAGAGAATTTGAGGAGGCAAATAAGTAAAATAATTAATTAACAAAAAGTAAAAATCCTAATTTTCTCAAAAGAAGAAGAAATTTTTGAAGAATTTACTCACCATACTTTTAAAATCATGAATGAAATAATAGCATTTAACATATATGTAGCCATATATTGCCAGTTTTTCTTTGGCTAAAATTATTTAACTCATCATTTTAATTTACTGATCATTGTGGCACTGAGTCTCATTCCTTTCACTAAGGAAAATGTTGAATTGGATTTATTTTGATGGAAGGATATAAAGCTCTCAATGAATGAAGCTAAATGTATCAAGCAGTATAACAGTAATGTAAGAATTCTCCTCAGGAAAGAGACATTCTTGACAATTGATCAGTGTTTCATGAGATGAATTTGGAAAAACATATTTCTAATGAGTTACACAGGAAAAAAATAAAGCATGCTGACTATGTACTATCCAAAAGACACACCAGGCTTTATTCTGTCTGCAATCCATCTATCTATGCCTCTATCAACCATCTCTCATTCATCAGATTATCTGTCTCTAACTTATCTGTTTATTTTAGTCTATGTACACACACTTAAATGGGATATTCATATTTGATCTTCACCATATAAATAAGATAAGCAAGAACATTAATAATAGCTAAGTAATATCCTTTATCCATCATTTCTGGCAGCCTTCACTAATCTATGACATGTTATTGTGGTCATCAAACTGTGATGAAGATAACTTTACAATATTCACCCACTCACTTAAGCATCTCCATGGCTGTTGTCATTTTCCTGTATTAAATTTGCTCGTACAATAGTTTATGGCAAACTACTATGAATGCAAATGGTAGTAGGATGAACTAAGATGAACAACTGAATACATTTTAAGATGGAAAAAATAGATGCGCTGGAAATTTTGCTGTAGCAAAAGTGCTTCCCGCTCTGCTTGTAATTTGTAATGAAGTTCTTTCATCAGAATACGACAGGACATTTTGGAGGCCATTGGTTGACCGTGTAAGTTCCAATAGTTCACAGAGATGGTTGTTTTGTGAATGAAAACTCAATCTAAGCTCCTGAAACGACAGTGTTCCTACTGAAGAACAAGGCAGGAGCATTTTTTCTTAGAAACTCTTGTCCAGAAGCGTACTTCTAGATGCTTGACTGTCCTTGTTGTATTTGACCTTACTACTGAGAAAAAAAAAAAAAAAGTTGCATAGTGCTCAAAGCACATGCGTGGTTATTGACTCAATAAAGCAAACTGTAGTAGCATTCATAAGTTATGAGTTACTTCACTGGCACAACATTTCAAAAGTAACTAAGCACTCAAATTTAGAGAAGGATTTTCCCCAAAAATATTAGAAAGTTTCTGAGGAATGAAAATTATTCTTTATGCAAGTAGGCATCCTCAGGAGAGCAGTTAAAAGGACATCTGTTGATATCCCTGTGGGATGCTTGGATATAGCTGAATCTAAGTGCATTCTTGTCTGGGTAAGAACTGTAATATCGCAGTTTCTTACACCTGTTCACTGCCACCCACTCATTGTAGAAACCAGGAATACTTGCTTTTCAGAAATATCATGGGAGCTCTCCTGCCAACCAGCCAGCCTAGACAAGAACCCCAAGTTCTTTCAAAGATGCTGTTTCAAAGACAAGGAGGAAAGACACTAAAGAACAGAGCCTATATAAATTCTGCCCTCTAAGTACACGCAAACACATGTAAGAAATACGCATGTGCTCCCACACCTATTTGTGTGTGTGCCCCTGCGTGCACCCGCGCACATACACAGGCACACACACAGACACACACACACACACACACACACACACACACACACACACACACACACTTAAAAAAAAGAAACATCTCAAAATTTGTCTATGGGCAGGTTTGGACCTGGTATGTGTATGGCATACACAATTGTGAAAGACATTTCATATTCAAAGACAATCTGAGTGAATCAGCTTCGAAAACCAAGGCAGGTAATTAATAAATAAATTGTGAGTAGTGACATTCAGGTAGTTCTTTTAATTAATATTGAGTTCAGAAGAGATTAAAAAAATTTTGTGTACCCAGTTTGTAAGCTTTCTTTGTTCTTCTGTTGATGTTTTAAGGATTTCTGGAACATTATACAGGAAAGCAATTGAGTTTCTTTTCTGTTCCTATAATGGCTTCAGTTATGGAGAAGTCATATGACTATTCCACATCTATGTTCAACATCTGGATATTATCTTTAGGAGCCTTTAAGTTTTTCCCCATTTTTTTGATAAGAGCTAGAGTGAGTTTAATTAAAAATCAACGTCTGAATAAAAGAGAAATGTAAGGATAATAGATTTGATGTCAGTTACAAGGGCACTCTGAATTTTATAGCTATTGTTTGTTTGCTCCCATGCCTGTTCAATAATCTGGTTTGAATATTTTACATTATGAGTTTATTATTAGCACTAATTTAAAATTAAGGAATTTTTTGAAATCCAGAGAAAATAGTTTGTCAGCCAATAAAAGGACTGTTAAGTAATTATAGTAGTGAAAAATAAACAAATATTTGGATAGATTCAGTCAATATTAAGTAAGAGCAGATGGTTCATATTTTTATGCATCATATGCCCATGGGCCTTTCCTTCCTCTCTTCCTCATATATTTCCTCCTTTTTTCTACCCCTTTCTCCTTGTTTCTTCTCTTTTATCTCCTCCTCATCCCACCAAATCTTCCTTTACTAACAGAACTTAAAAGATGTTCTCAATTTAGTGCCAGCCAAAATTAAATCCATTATTATTTGATGCATTGTAAACAAGAAAGAATCTCCAATGTAGACATTGGAGGTCTGTGGGCACATTCTGGTTTCCGTAATCTTTTCATTATGTTATGCTTTTTATACTCATTTGGGGCAACAAAATGTATTAAAACTCTAAGTTCCAGTGTTCTATAGCACTCTGGGTGATGAGCACTCTTCCTTCTGAACTCTGGGTAGTGTCATCCCAGCTGAGTTCTGTGGACATCTCAGCTTTTGTGTGTTCTGTCACATAATTGAGTCACTTGCTTAAACCACATGGATTTATAGTCTTTCATAATTTAAAGGCCCAGACCTCTCTAAAACGTAGTGAAGCATATATTGTCCATTGTCACTAACACCACACTCTAATCAGTTACCCAAAACACCCATTTATATATATACAATTACAAATAATTCTTGGAGCGACTTGAGACTAATTTAATGGCTCTCCCCTACAGCTATAACTTTGTACTGTCATAATTTGAGGATGCTCATATTGAATCTAAACACTTTCGTTGATATTGTAAAATCCAGATTCTAACTTTATTAATTATTTCTATATATCTTCCCTTTCATCTATCTTTGTCTGAATGATGAGACCTTTCCAATTTTATTTTCTGCTCTACTTAACTGTTGCAGGCCTGGCAATTACATTTAAAGTCTAAAATTATAAATGAGGAAAGGATTTTGTAACACATTACTTGCTTTAAGGGCACAGTACGTATGATATATTGTCTTGGCCCACACTGCTGTTCTGGTCTATGGGTCAGTCAACAGGGTCTAGCAAGAGAGAGAGTGGGGGTGGAGAGGCAAGAGATGTGAAGAATGGAGACAAGACAGAGGGTCTGATCCAGTCTCATTTATTGAAAGGAAATCTTGAGTATTTATACACTTTTCCACGTGCCTTGCAGCCGTGGACAAGCAGGGGAACACAGCTGAAGGCACATTGCTTAGTGCCTTGCAGCCGTGGATACTGTGTGCCTTGCAGTTGGGGGCACTAAACAACAAAATAAGATATGTGAGAAAAATAAGATGTTTATCAGAGTGTGCTCAGCTGTTGTAGGCCGTTGAAAAACAAGTCTCTTGTCAGGGTATATGGCTCGAGATGGCTGCAAGGATGATAGCCGATTTCTGCTAGGAGTCAGCTCTCAACAATATATACCCTGCATTGCTCCCGTTCAGATTGTGAACTCCTGTCCAAACATATCACATCTATTAAATAAACTTTAAAATTCTGCCCCACAAATTTTACTGGAGTCACCTGATGCTTACTATCTCTATGTTGTTTTGCTGGATCTGAAGAAACCAAACAGGTAGTTTGCCACCTTTAAACAAATATATTTTGTTCCAAAATGGAAGGTAAGCTCATGACCAAATGAAGTTCTGCTTATTAATAAAAATATGCATTTTAAATGATTTGAAAGTTGATTAGGATTATAATGAAGCATATTGCCCGCCTTTACTGGTCAGAAATATGCATGTCTAGGTCACTGCATGGAACATTATAATAAAAACTGTAAGATGCTCCATTATAGGTCATCATTGTTACCTCTGCATGGCTGCTGCTTTTAGACTCTCCTTTTCCTTCATCTGGAAGGCTTCCCCTGCAGTAAAGTAGTATGGTACCTGAAACAGTGATCATTTGTAAGTCAAAAAGATACAGACAGTAGTTAAGATAAGAGGATGGCCTTGCTGGGCATCAGTGAGAGGAGAGGCCCTTGGTTTTGTGAAGGCTTGATGCACCAGTGTAGGGGATTGCTAGTGTGGGGAGTCGGGAGTGGGTGGGTGGGGAAGAACCCTCATAGAAACAGGGGGCGAGGGAATGGGATAGTGGGATTCAGAGATCAGGGGAGAAACTGGAAAAGCGGAAAACATTTGAAATGTAAATAAATAAAATATCCAATAAAAAAAAAGATCATTTGCTGTTCTGTCTGAGGACATAGGGTTGTATTTTAACACTCATGTTGTATAGCTCACAGCTGCTAACAACACTAGATCCAGGGTGTGTTCAGACAGATCTGTAAATAATCAAATAAATCTTAAAACTAAACAGAGTTAAAAGTATCCAAAATTATTTATTCATTTACATACTTGTTTACTTACTTATTTCACAGATGGTCATGTTAAATTCAGTGTGCATATAGAATTAAATTCATTTATCTCAGACTAACTTGAAACTTCCTTAGCCATATCATATTTCTCTCTGAGTGAACAACATGGTTTATACACTGTCTGGTTTTTCTGTGCTTTGTTAATGCTGTTGGGCTTTGTGGACATAGTTTTCTCTCCTTGTAAATAATAAGTATGAACAGAAGAAGAAGCCAGTCAGTATTAATTAACTTGGTCCTCATTTCAACATGGTAATCCCTCCATGGGGCGTGGTGGGGTGGATGCCTAGTTCTCTTTACTTTTTCTTGCCATTTTTTATGGAATGTTATGTTTCACCACTAAGACTAACATTAATTTATTGTTGTATTGCCTCTGTATAGCCAAAAGAGTTGGCATGATTTAGAGATGTATAGAAAACCAAGAAAGTAAAATATGAATAAAATATTGTATCTTGTTATTCCATTAAATATTTGAAAAGTTTTAGTTCTATGAGTAGGGATCTAAATGACACATGTACTACAGATATGGAGAATGTTAAACTGATCTTCTTTCCATTATGTTTCTTAGGATCTCGTCTTCGTCAAGAAGACTTTCCCCCCAGGATTGTAGAACACCCTTCTGACGTCATCGTCTCCAAGGGAGAGCCCACCACTCTGAACTGTAAAGCAGAGGGCCGGCCCACTCCCACCATTGAATGGTACAAGGATGGTGAGAGGGTGGAGACAGACAAGGATGATCCCAGGTCACACAGGATGCTTCTGCCCAGCGGATCCTTATTCTTTTTGAGAATTGTTCACGGGCGCAGAAGTAAACCGGATGAAGGGAGTTACGTTTGTGTTGCAAGGAACTATCTTGGTGAAGCAGTGAGTCGAAACGCATCTCTGGAAGTGGCATGTAAGTAAACTCCTTGAGCCTCATGTGTGCATACATTCTGCTTTGTTGTAGCAAGTTTGGTTGTTTCTCATCCGTGCTTACAAACTATAGAGTAAAACATCAGAAATAATACATAACTTCTGCTTCTCTGAGGAACTATGGTTAAAATATAGGGCCTGCAACAAATTTGTTGACTTAAATTTGAACAAAGTCAATGTAGTTATATTGAAGCAACGGACAATACATAATGCTATCGTAATTGTAAAGTCCAGCTGTTGATCAGATGCATACTTGAGTATCAATGTTACTTGTGTTAAAATCAAAAATTCACTTAAAATAACATCATACAATGCAAAAATAAATTCAATATTGCACATTAAAGTTACTTATATATACACATATATGTATGTATACATACATGTGTAATGTTTGAAGTAACACATTATCTTATCCTTTACATTATGGTGTCTCCATTTTCTTATAGATCAAATCTAGAAATAGGTATGTAAGGGATAATGCAGCACAAACTACAATGATAACTTTATTTTTTTGTCTTTGACCTCGTCATAGAATAGATCACGACGCTGTTGTCAGAGTTTCTAATTTCTATTCAATCTTAACCTTCAAAATAAATAAGAACTTTCTCTCTCTTTTGAACTTTTTGATATATTTATTTGCCTTCCATGCCAACAATTAAAGAGTTTAGTGCCTGGCTTCTATTTAAGTATAGAATCCATTGACTTCATGGGTGTTATGTGATTGATTGCTTTGGTCTGAGGATTTGGAGAGCTAGTAACTCACTTGTTTTAAGGAAAAATTTTATCTTCAGTGAATTGTGAGTTAGATGACAGCAACTGCTCAGTAGTTGAGATGGTTGTCCCCTTGTGATAACTGGGAGGGTGCTGGAAATATTCGGAGCTTCTGTTAATTAAAAGAAATATGTTCTATATGATTTCACAGTAGATTATACTGCTTATGTACACAGAGTTGAAGTTTGCAACAATATGGAATTTTTTTGCACCTGGAAGGATCTTTGAAATCCAACTGTTGTTGCTCTTGTTCCCATGCATCTTGTCTTCTGATTTAAAGTTTGATTCCAGAAACTAGAACTAACTGATGTTTAAATATGCAACCTCAATTAAAAAATGAATGGAAGTTCTTCAAACACACATTTTATATGTGAAAAGCCATAAAATACAAAAATTTGAAACTTTTACAAATAATACTATTTCCCCCAAAATACCAAATAGTTTCTGTTTTTTTAAACAATACTTTACAAAGGACTTAAATATAATCTAGTAAGAAATATAATATGAAAACACAACTTTAAGAATATATAATTTTTGGGTAGGTTTTTCACTTAAAAAGGCTAACTTTCTGAAACTTTTTAGTACATTGAAATATTTCACTGACAAATTCTATTAATCCATATCTCTTTGTTGTAAGTATGGTGACTATTTTCTCCCCATTTCATAAGCAATCAGAGTGCATAGCTGCTGGATGATCATGGTGTGGAAAATGAGTTGAGGGGGATTTCAGGAACGGATCTTTATTCTTGTAACTTTTGCCCTTTGGGGATTTTCTGTGCTCCTAGAACACTGCTAATAAACAGAATTATTTTAGATAAATGAAAATGAACAAATTTTACTTTTTTCCATAACATTTTTTTTTAACTCAGCAGCCAAGAACCACTTTACATGACTAATTTCTCTTCAGAACACTGAAAAATTTTCAAAATTGACTGGTAATTCCTTTGTAGAAAAATAATAAACATTTGTGTTTGAGTCTTAGTTTTGTTAAAAATCAGTCCTCAAACACATTCATCTTTTACTTTCGTTTTGTCTGAAAAGATTACTGTCCTCTTACTTAATTTATAAACAATGAATTAAACTCTTATAAGAGAAAAAAACTAAAGCATGATTCTTTCCAATGAAATATGATGGTAGCACTTTTTAAATTTAGACACAAATGAAGTTTAATGAATGCTTAAATTACTTACAGTCTCAAAAGAAAGCACCAGAAAGCTTACGAATTGGGTTTAACTAGTGAACAAAATTCCTTCTTCCATTGCCATGTCAGCAGTTCACAGCATTTGAAGCTACCTGAAATCAGGTGATATTCATTTATTTGTTCTTCTTCTTAAGCTTATAAACCTTCTATGTATATTTTTGTGTGTTTCAGTACATAAAACTGAAAAGCTGAATAGACCAGCACCCTGCTCTATTCTCTATTAATGTGCTGAAGGACAGGAATAAAGAAAAACATCCTAATCTATTCTCAGAGTTCAGAATAGCCTTCAGGTGACCAAAATTTAAATATTTTATAATAGATTAAATAGAGAAAAATTATAGCTCATCAGAGGGACAAACAATAGATTGTATGGGTACAGAAAGAAAAGTGTACTTAAACATTTCCAGGTATATATAATATAATAAATGTGTCCTAAAAGGGGAAGCATCATTTGACCTCTGATTATTTAGTATTATGTGATGTCTTGGGTGGAAAATGAATTTGAACCTCATCCTGGTATAGAGACTTGAAGTGTTAAAGTATTGCAGTGTACATGTATTCCTTGCTAAGTTTCAGCTCTATGCTTTGATATGTCAATGTGGTATCACGATTAAAATACTTCACATTCCATTATAAAATAGCTTCTGGAATTGAGCAAACAAGACATTCTGAAACTAAGTTTGAAGCCATGGAAATAAGTAAAAATATAGGAGAATGCCCAAGCGGGCTGTCAATGGTAAACCATTTTAAAATATAGAGTCCATTTGCTTGGATCAAACATCAGTTGATCATAGAAAAAAATATTGGTGCATTGTGAAGAATAGGTTTTGGAGTGACAGAGAATGTTACCATGACAAGGAAAACATTTTCAAATAAAGTAAGAGGTAAATAAAAGTAGCCATCACTTCGGGTAATGCAGAGAGCACCTGGCAGGTGAAAAGGAGTGGGGTTAGAATAGCAAAAACCTGTTTTCTAGAAGGAGCACATGGGACATAAAAGGGGGAAAAAAAGGAAGCTCTATATCAACCATTGAAGACCTGGAGAAAACCATCTCAGGATCTACTCTACTGAGTGTGGGGTCATGTGGGTTCCTGCTCTACAAAGGGAGTTTGAAAGTGGCTCTGGAGTTTGCCCAAAACATGGAAGGACTTTCTGTCAAGCTTTACTGTGATAAGACACAATGACTGCATATATTTATTGTAAAATGATTTTAATAAAACACTATATAGATGTTTGTTTCCTTTTACTTCACCTTGATTTTTATTTAGGTGAGAAAATATTGTGTCTATCGTGCCATGAAAGTGAGAATTCTGTTGATAGCAATCTATTTTTATAATTTGTATGATAGTCTGCTGTCTGTTCCTATGCCATATTCTCTTACACTCACATTTATTCAATCTATCTATCTATCTATCTATCTATCTATCTATCTATCAACTATCTATCTTTCTATCTTCTAGCTGCCTGTCTATTGTTTCATCTACCTATCTATTTATCTATCTATCTATCTATCTATCTATCTATCTATCTATCGTCTGTCTGTCTGTCTGTCTATATTCAGCAATATAATGGGACAGTTCAGAAAAAGAATAAAAGAGGCAAACAAGCAAGCAAACAAACAACAACAACACAAAAATCATTCATGGCCAATATTTCTAGCTAGTATTGAGTTACCCAATTACTATTTTGTTATTGGTGTGTGTTTTTATTTGTTTGTTTTATTTTAAGCATGTATGAAAGGAGATTCAGAGCAATTCTGAAAGTCCTTTCCACTCACTTGATTCTGAGGCGGACGTTTAGTCAGAAAGTGATTTTTAACGGAACAAAAACACAATCACAAGGCTACCAGCAAGAGGCCTGGCACTCATGAAGTTAATAGGTGGTTTTCCAATGGGTCCCTCAGGAGCGCCAGGCACAGAGGTGCAGATAAAATTTCAGTTCCCACCAAGAGCTGTGGTGTATAGAGTAGAAGAGTACCAGAGCCTTCGCAGGGAGAAAGGGGGGCTGCCTGACATGCAGCCAGCCTGGTGGCCTCAAGAGATGGCAGCTGTAGCCCCAGGTGGTAAATATATGACAGCAGCTTGATCTATCGACCAAGGGAAGAAGGGGTGCGGGGCTAAATGAAAATTCATGAAAAATTGATGAAGTCCCCAGATTATTTTTTTTCCGTTTCCTTTCTCAGTGCTCCTCTAGTGCTGAAGAGATTAAATGAGGTGCTGAACGTTTTACTGCCAGGAGGTTGTGGTTCAAAGTTCAGAGGTCACACAGAAACCACTCCACACTCATACTTCCATGACTTACTTTGTAGGAAAATAGAGAATTTTTCAGATTACCTTTGTTTTGGTAATTAAAGTAGCTAAATATTCAAACTGTGGCTTTTGGGTTGACCCTATAAAAGAGAATGTGCAGGATTCGTAATTCGCTTGTATGATGAGTGTGAAGTCCACTAGGCAAGATGGTTTGCTTTTTTCCTCCCTACTTCCTGTTTGACTCCTCCTAGTAACTCTCGCTTTTTTTTTTTCTTTATTATGTGTTGTCCATGTATCAAGACTTAGGATACAGGAGAACAGTTCAGAGAGAGAAAAGGGCTCTGCATTATTTATAGGTCACAGATTGCTCAGATAGCAAAGCTGCAGAACACTTTACAAGCATAATAGTCCTGCTTGTTTTAAATCTAGGACTAAATTGATATTTTTATCGGTACAACAAAGAGTTGGTTTATGAGTAGATGGTCGTTGCTGTAGAGGGTGCAGGTTGCTTCAGAAGTGAGCATAAGGTGAATGGGGAACTTTATTCTTTCGAGTTCACAGTTATGTAGCTTTTTATGTGCTTGATGTTATTTTGATGGGGGGAGGGAACTGATTCAGGCAAAATGGTTTTATTTTTCATAAAGACACAAGGACGGCAATTTAAATGTAAAGGAATTTAAATTTAAGCTACACAGAGATCCTTGAACTCTTTTTGTTCGTTTGTTTTATTTTTGAGATCATGCTTTTGCCATGTATTCTAGGGTGTACTCAAACTCCCAACCATCCTACCTCACCCACGTAAGTGCCACCATAGATGGCAAGAATTATTTAATGAGATTGTACTCATATAGCTTGTTTTTCTCAAATTCAGTGTATATTACCCTATAATTTGAAAACAAAGTTAGTTGTATGGTCTCACCACCAATACTACAACCTCATGTAGCATATTTTGACACTTAAAAAGAAATTTTATGCCAGCTAACATTCAATCTACATTTTTCTCAAACTATCCTCGCTTGGTTCCTAGGAAATATTTACCAACTATCTGTCTCAATAAAGTTTGCATTGTATGCATTTTTAAGCAGAAATACTTATTAAAGGCAATTTTGTGTCATAACCTATAACTTTTAAGACACGTGATTCTAGACAACAGCACATCCCCACTTCTGAATTTTTACATAGATTTTCTAATAACTAACATAAGGTCTTTCTATTTAGATCAAAAGAGCCCACAAGGGAACTAAACTTCCTGAAGTAGGTTGCACTCTTTTTATATATGAGTCAGTCTTTATAACAAGTAGGAGAAGAAGTTTTATAAGTCTATTTCTTTTTCTATGTAGAAGTCCATAGCATCTTGTACTTTATTTGCAAATGTGTGAGATTAATTATGCGATTGACATATTCTTGGTTCTGAAAAGGGAGTTGGTTATTCTGAGGAAAGTCCAAAAGCAAAGAGATTCCTAGCTGTTTGGTTCTTAACTGGGAGATGACTACACATTTGTCAGTTAGAAGTTACATGTACATTTTTGTTAATGTTTTCTACTGTTATACTGTGTGAGAGAAGATGAAGCCTCAGCTGGAGGTAGCTCCTGAGATTTCCTTGTTTCTCCACTGACATTGGAATATCACTGTTGATATTCTAGACATCAACAGCTGACTGCATAATTTTGTTGTTTTAGGCTATTGTGGCAAGGTAGATGAAAGAGGTGTCCTATACCCAAGAAAATTTGATTTCCCATAGTTCTAGAAAAGTCTATGTTCAAATAGCCAGTATGAGCATTTTGGGATAAAACTACTACTGCTTCACAGAACCTGACATTTGGAGGTTTTTCCTACCTACTAACATGATTCTAATCTCAGGAAGTTGTTGGTTTGCTTTTTGTTTTATATTGTATTGTTTTTAAATTTGATAATTTCAAGAAAGAAAAAAAAACCTATGCTAAACATTAAAACATCATATACCAATTGCGATTTTTTAACACATTATTTAACACATTAATTCTGAAAGAGCACAAACATTCAGATGTTAGTTCTGGATTTTGGAACAAATTCAAACCAGGAACAGGAAGAGGAGTGGCTTGTTTTGCTGTCGTGTTTTAAAACCTGGTGACTACTAACTACCACATTCTTTTCTATGATTGCCTTGGCGTTTTTATTTGTTGTTGGTTTTTGTTGCTTGTTTGTTTTGCTTTGTAGAGCCACCACTAGTGTGTGGTATCCACCAGTGAAGGCTATTTGTACACAGGATTAAGCCAGGAAAAAATTCTTTGATAGCCAGCCAGTTACTACAGTGGGTCTTTGACTCCCCAGTGTAGCCCCAAGGCTTACTCAGAGTAAGATCTGAAGCACAAAAAACAATTTCAGCTAACATAAATAGTTAGTTACAAGCTGAAATACAAGAGTCAAAAAAAAGTTAATTTAATTCCATTAGAGACTTTCCCAGATTTTTTTTTATTTTTGTTTTTTTTTATTTATTTATTTATTTATTTTGGTTTTGTTTGTTTGTTTGTTTGTTTGGGTTTTTTGCTGGGCATGCTGTATATGTAAAGAGTTTTATGAATTGATTGGTATTATATAGTTAAGTCAGTTGTGCTAAGGTCTGAGGGCTTGTTTCATCTACTACAGAAAATATTCCTTGGCCACTTATTCAAGCAGGCCTGTTATGTAATTGACCTTGAAAAGTCAAATATGTGAAAATATTGGTCAGTGTTATAAGCATCAAGAAAAGTCTGAATAGAGGATTCCATGGGAACCTTGTGTACAGTCTCAAGTACGAACTAGAAATTGAGCTGAAAATAACATGGAAGTATAAGGAGAGATCTATTGTCATCTATATTTCTATGTGGAAATCAGGTCAATTCCAAGATGCAGAACTATTTCTTGGCATATCTAAAGGCATTCATTATATTTTGTGTGTGAGTTTTTCTAACATTTAAGGCTTTGTAAAGACTTTGTTATAGTTGAATTTTCAGCCGCTGGCAATCACCATCCTCTGTAGTAGAGAGGCAAGACCCTAAACAGAGCTTGCTCAAGGAGTTAAGAGTGGACACAGACTGCCTTTGGATTATCAGGGGTTATGAGATGTCATAGATACAAAAGGAAAAAGAAAAGAAAAGAAGAGAAGAGAAAAGAAAAGAAAAGAAAAGAAAAGAAAAGAAAAGAAAAGAGAAGACTGTATTTGACCAACTTTGGAGGGAAAAACAATAGCATTTGTTCTATTAGGACAGTATATGAGGGCATATAAGGCTATCTCTTAGTGTTAGCTAACATATTAAAGAATATTTACTTTCTCTGGATTTGATATGCTCATGAGACACATAGTATGGGACTTAGGGAGAGCTGCCCTGAAGTAGTGGAATAGAAAATGGTTCCACTACAGGTTTCCAGGTGACACAAAGATAGCTGCATTAAATTGGAAAATTAAGCCCATCATAGACAAGAGCAGATGACATTTCAACAAAGGATTGAAAGGAAACTTTAAAACTGAATTTATTCCCAGGGAAGATATAAATTTACTGTGTTGTGTTTTCCTATGAATGTCTTATGAATTCCTAAAACTCATATAGATACTGAGGTGTAATTTTGTCAAAAGAGGCAAAGAGGTTTTGAATGGATCTTGAGATGCTGTTTTATAGAATAATATAATATCGGTCAATCACACAACCATCTAAATTATACTTAACATTATTAAATGTTACATTTCAAAATGGTTTAGCACCAACCCTAGAGTGTACACAGAGGGATGCGTGGCTCCAGATACATATGTAGCAGAGTTTGGCCTTATCTGACATTAGTGAGAGGGGAGGCCCTTGGCCCTATGGAGACTTGATGTCCCAGAGTAGGGGGATGTTAGAGCGGTGAGGCTGGAGTGGATGAGTGAGTGTTGGAGCACCCTCATAGAAACAAAGGGGAGTGGGGAAAGATGGTGGGATGGTGGGTCTGGGAAGGAAGATATCATTTGAAATGTAAATGAATAAAATGATTAATAAAAATGGTTTAGATTCTATATTTTAAAAAATATATTTTATCATAATTATAGAACCAGAAAACAAACACAGAGAGAAGCATAATTCTGATGGCAGTGTCAACAGTGAACAGAATTACATAGGACATTGTCTCAAGCAGCATGGACCAGGAGCTGCTATTATACTTTGGAATTGCTTAAAAGTAAGAGGTAGTGCTGACACGAGAAAAGAGAACACAGAGCTGGACAACTGATGCTTCTGAGCAGGAACCACGTACTAAGAACCACTTGTGTCACTAAGCACAATACTCCTTGTTCTAAGTATCTCATGGTCATGGTTTATTGAAATCTAAAAATAGCTACAAGATTTGTTTAAGTGTATTCTCTCTCTTATATATCTGAGATATAAAATTCAGTTCCTTATTTTCATATAGACATAAGAGATAAGATTTGCATCTAGACAGACCTGGCTCTCAAGAACGTTTTCTTAATCACTTGGTTAAGCTTACACATTGATTAATTTAAGCAAGCAAACAAAATCATTTGGCACTTGGAGACAAAAAAATCATTAGTGTTGATTTTGGGTATTTTATCCAGAGAACATGACCCAGTTGTGTATACACAGTGGAGATCCCTGAAGAGGTGAGATGGAAGATACTGTTTTTATGTTGATATTGTGTGATGTATAAGATATTAAAGAAAAGGCACAATATTTTTCTATGTTTTGTTTAGTTACATATTGACAATTGAGAGCTCATTAGTTTATTCAAGTAATTTGATTTTCTCTTTACAGTTCCTAGTTGTCAAATATCAGTATCAGGAAAATTCATCAAATTCAGTTGTTATTGACATGTTTGGAGGTTAAGATGTCTTGAAGATTAACAATCCAATTTATAAAATGAGTCATCTGTGATTTCACATACAGAGAGAAGTTCACTAAGTTTAAAAAAAAATAAAATAAGAGTATTACATTAGCAGGCATGCCTTACACCATTTTAGAGTCTTCTGAGTCATTAATATTTTCCTGGTTTCCTTTTTTTTCTTTTCTTATTTATTTATTTATTTATTTATTCATTTATTCATTTATTCATTTATTCATTTATTTATTTTTTGCTGCTATGTGTAGCTATGCACATCTTCTTTTAAGGTCAACATATAATTTCATTAACATTGGCCAATTTGAGTTTTAAATTATTAAATCACTTTAGTTTTTAAATTTTGAAAATGATTTAATGTTTTTGATATTTAATGCCAAAAGTAGTATAACAGAAAAAATACCAACCCCCCCAAACTGTCTGCCTAAACAAAAATAAGAAAAAGCAACAAGAAAAAAAAATAATGCCTAAGATTAATTTCATTAAAATTAGAATCCTCTTACATATTCCATCTTCCTTAAGAATATAAGAAGACTAGTTTCAGACTGAGAATATGTAGATATATGCATATGTATACATTACATAAACAACAAATGATAAAATATACAGAGGTGAAATAAAATATTACAAATGAACAGATGTGATTAATGGCACATAAGCACACTGAAGCCTTACTGTCCATAGACAAGTGCAGTAAGGCTATCAAAAAAGATGCACATATCTTTCATCACAGAATTCTCGTGAGGATGCAGTGTAACTAATTTCTTCATACATTACTGTTAAAAACCCAAAGTGGTATAGTCACAATGCAATATAGTTTGTCAAGTCCATCAAGCACTGAATTCTACTTACCATCTTATTTCACAACTAAGCATTTATCTCCAAGAAATGTTAACATGCACACAAACACATAAACCTAGATGTATTTGTGATAGGAGAAGGTAAGACAGTACTGAACTGTCCCTCACTGAAATGAATGATTAAACAGAGCAGTCTGGATTCACACTATGGAATACTACTCAGCAATAGAAAGAATTGAATTATTGATATGCAGAATGATGCAGATGGGTCTCATGGGTATTATGGTACACTTGAAAATGGCATTTTAAAGGGCATTGCAAAAGGTCGCATGCTATATAATTCCATTTACATAATATTCTCAAGATCACAAAATTATAATGATAGAAAACAGATTAGTGGTTGTGAAAAGTCAAAGATATGGAGTCAGGCAGGACTGATTCTGAATCAGAAGGAATAGTAGGAGGAAACCATAGAGACAACATGATTCTGTATCCATAGTATTATGGTAGATACACTAATGTATAAATATATCAATGGAATAAAACTCCATATATCCATTGTTCTGTGGAAGACTCATGGCTTTGATACTACCATATAATTAACAGAAAAGAAAGTTAAAATGAGGACAGGCTTCATACAGTGTCAGATCCATGAGTGAACAGATTTCACCACATCACGTACATAGAAATTCTTACTCTAAATCTTCTTAGTATAGTAGTAGTTTAAAGTAAGAAATATAATTTAGCTTGAATCTGTGCAACAATAGCAACTCTTGTAAATACTCATTTTGAGTATTGCTTAAATTCACCATTAAAACTGCAAGTCTACTTGAAGACTGCTGTCAAATAGTTAAGGTTGTAGGAAAAAGCTGAAAGAGAAGGAAATTTTGATCCTTGACCAAAAGATACATACAGACGTTTGTAGGTTCCTCTAGTTTTTACAAGCACCTCAAGAGAACCTTTATAAAATAGAAAATAAATGGCGTTTTATGAAACCCGAGTAGAAAGAGAAAAAAAAATGGTGGAAGTTTTAAGTTCACAGCAATCTTGTGGGTGGTGATTTTGATTGGTCTTCTTTCCTTTGACCACAGGGTTTAAAAATTAACCAAAGCCAGTAGGGTATTATACTTAATAAATGTAATCTTTGAAGTACAAATTTATATGCCAATAAAGCATCACCTTGTATATTCCCTCTAAAGGAAATGAATCTTTCAGTTAATGAAACAAGTCATGAGGCTGAGAACCTCATGCCCCTTTTTAGTTATGAAATATTCCTTATTATTCCTGCATTTACAAGAAATTCCACCAAGTGTAGGTAAATTCATGATTTTTTTCTCTTCTTTTTCTTACCATCTTTCATGACAAGTCACTGAGAAAAATTCCCAGGAAAATTGTGTGCCCCTCTTACATATCTATTGTGAAATCCTTGGAGATTATAAGCAATTAAATTAATTACATTTTGTAAACCATCCCTTCATTTATAACATATAATTTCCCAGGATGTACATGTCTGTATTAAAGAGAAGCTTGAAAGAAAGGCTGATTTATTTTAGTTTTCTTTCTGGGTTTCTTTTGAATATTCCTAAAGAGGGGCAGAAAATGTGTTTAATATTCATACAAGATTTTCAGTTTTAAATGGCAGTTTCTATCAGTAGCCTCTTGTTAAAAGGGGATACTTATAAATAGGTCAACTTAAGAAAACCTTCCTGAGTATTCAGTTGATTCTTTGGATAAGCTGATGGATTCTAATCTTCAAATGTGTATGTCATTAGTAGAGATGCAAGAATCTCAATTTCCTTTGCCTTTTCTTTTCCTGGCACATCATAAGAAAAAGCTTTACTAATGAAATGCCC
This sequence comes from Rhabdomys pumilio, assembly GCA_030674055.1. Classification (NCBI taxonomy): domain Eukaryota; kingdom Metazoa; phylum Chordata; class Mammalia; order Rodentia; family Muridae; genus Rhabdomys; species Rhabdomys pumilio. The sequence continues at coordinate 54,895,933 of JANHMN010000011.1, read as the reverse complement.
ATTGGTTGTAATCCATTATGTGCTATAGTCTCTCCTTACATCAGATGGCATGCAAATGAACTGTTCCATTTCTGTGGCAAAGGAGAGACGAGGAGTGGTCTAGTTAATCACACTTGAGGACTGCCATAGATGTCATCTGGGAAATATGATCCTTATTCATTCTTATTTAAGGGTCCTTACCCTGTGCATAAGACAATCTCCCATTCATTCCATTTGGTTTTGATGTTAATTACGGGAGAATTAGTAGAAGCTTCTTATAAGAAATGAACATGGGATTAAACCAGGCAGTGTGGGGAAGAAACAGCATTTGAGGGTCAGGTGACTATAAAACCATGCAAGCAGTTGCCAGTGAGTTGTCACAACCTTAGACAGCAGCTAAGTCAGTTTGACTCAGATAATGGAGGAATAGAGAGATGAAATGACTTAAGAAAGCCTGAAGTGGATACAGGAAAGTACCTTCATCTACAAATGAGGTAGCCAGTTGCATCAGTCACCAATATAGGAGAAGGATAGTTGTGTGAGTTGAAACCATCAGCTTGGGTCTTGTCCAGTGATTAACTGGCCAGTGATTTTGTCATACTTTTTACCTTTCTTCATTCATTTTCTTAGTATGTGATAAAATGACTAGAATAGAGCATTTCTTCAGAGGAGACTGAGTAAGATCTTTTTTTTTTTAAATTAATCAAGAATTTACATAGTATCCACTGCAGTTCCTATGTCCAGAATTATCTGTTGAACACATCTCACTATTGATATGGTATAGGCATAATTATTTGGATATTATATCTTTTTTTCTTTTTGTTAAATATTTTATTTATTTACATTTCAGATGTCATCTACTTTGAGTATACTGGAAATTGCTTCAAGAATTTTTGAGTTATCAGCATTAGATATCAAACAAATTCAACTCCAGTTTTTTTTTTTTTTAATTTGCTGCTCTGTCAGCTGTTATAAAAACATTGTTATTTATTTGGATACTAATTCTTTTCTTTTTTCAGTATTTCTCCATGTGAACTAGAGTTGACAACAATTGATAATGTCATGAATAGAATGAGCTTTTCCTTTAATCTCACATGTCTTTTGAGGAATCAACTGCTCATGTGTGCGTGTATGCGCAGCCCATGTTCACCTTGTGGCCATGGAATTAAGTCATTTTTCTTTTTCAATCACCCATGCAGGTCTAACGTAAATCGTTTTTTGAAAAATTATATATGTCTTAGGCCAATATTTCTTGTCTGGTGAAGCATAACATGTATAGATATAAATTCCCAGTATAGGTTACATTCTGCTTTGTGTTTTCCTAAAGCAAAATAAAAGAATGTTAATTTTCAACCTATTAATTTGACTTATATATTGAATTTTAGTAGAAATTAATAATTTTTATTTATCAAGTAACTAATCAAAAATATGATTTAAAATAGAATTGTTTTTATACCATTTTAAATAATATATGTCTGAGAGAAAACAAACTTTGATATTAGTTTTATATGTGCTTGCTTTTCTATGGATATTTTTATTAGTTATTTGAAAAAATAATTTATTTTGCATTTTTTTACCTTTTATATGCAAGATACTGGTTTATAAGTACAATAAGCTTGAGTAAATTCTTAAACTTATTTTCATAATTATGTACTAATTTTCTACTCTTTTGATCTTAGTAATCATTAGCATTATAATCTTAACAGTCATAGGTACTCAGTGGAGTTGATTTAGTTTTGTTTAATATTTTAGTAAAAGATAAAAATGCTACAGATATAAACAACTGTAATTCAGTCAATTCAAATAATTTTAGCTCATTGAAAAAAAATGTCTTTAAAGCACACAAATCCCAGCTTCAACACAGGTTCTGAAAGTAGATAGATGCTAATTTTAAACATCATTTATCAATTCTTCCAGAATATATGTTCAAAGTTTTCTGTAATAACCTTAGCTTATAACAGGGTAGAATGATGATGATAATGATGATGAAATATTAATAATAGTAGTAAATGCTGCTACACTAATGTAGGAAAAGTTAATATTCACATTTTATTATATATTTGTGAATACTGGTCCACATGTAACTTTTAGAGACCAAATTAACATATTCAGAATTTCTTACTAATTTTACAGGATAGAGTCAGTAGTACTCATGAACTAACCAAATTGGTACAGCCCACTTTATAATAATCACATAGTTTCTAAAGAACATGAAGGTATTTTATTCTTCATTCTTCAAAACCATTTATTTCCATACAATGGCATTTCAAATGATAATGGCCATGTAAAAACTGTTTGTTGTCATATGTAACACCAGTGTAAAAGAGGGACGGGATTATGTTGTTCACCATGTCTTCTTTTACCTATAGCAGGGCCTTCACTTGGTATGACCTTTGGAGTGACTGTTGTTTTGAGTGATGTACTTAATGAGATCTAATGACACCATGACCCTGACCCCTTCATGGCCCTTGCTCTTCTCATCCATCTTCTTAACCCCACAGGCTGTGAGTCAGTGTATAGAAGGAGGATTAAGCAAGTGTGAATAAACAAGTTCACGAGTGTTCTGCCTCAGCTGCTGGTGCATGGCAGCAGCAAAGTAAGGCACAGAGAGTTTAACACCGGTGAAGTGCCTTAGGCGGCACCATGAATCCTGCTAAAGAAATCACCCCTGTTCTGCTCAATGTCATGTAGCTAATCTCCTAGCTTGACCCATTCCTGGACAGTGGTGGCAGTTGGCCTTTATAATCACATAGCTGTTGGCACAGTCAATGAAAAGATGGCTGATCTATCACTTATCCAGCGTCACAGATGACTAGAGCTTTTATCTCATTAACTGTGATTAATGTTTGTAAGGCACAAGCTTGTCATGTAACCATACATATTCAGCAATGTTGAATACCTCCTCCTACATGATGAGTGAAGGCCATTTCCAGAGGAGAACATTATCCAGCCTGATTTTCAAATTATCATTTCCATTGAGAGGTGTATGATGGAGTTCTACTCTGTGATGTTCTACTGGATTACATGTATTTTCTCTCACTGAATATTAGCATGCCTTTATATACTTGAGCTCTAAAGGACAGACATGAATAGTTAACTGGTGTTCAAAACAACAGAATAGATGAAGTTGAAATTATAGAAGATTTTTGATTTAAATACCTTAGACTGAGTTGTTTTCCTGAATGATTTCCACTTAGGTCAGTTTTCTCAAGTTACATAGAAAGCACTGGGCCTAAAGGGTGCTGCTATATTCTTGACTATGGCTATGGTTCTTGCCTTATCTGTCTCACATTTGACAAGTTCTTCCCCTTAGCCATCCACATTATTTGATAAGTTGACCAGTCAGTGATTAAACATATTTATTTAGTTCAATGGGTCAGAGCTATTGCGACAGATGGAAAATTACTGATGGATTATCAATTTCAGTCCCTGTGACATCTGGCCTCCATGTAGTTCATCATCTGAGGACTCATAACACATTTGCCTGGACAATAACATGCTCAGCTACCTGTGAGATCACAGAGAAAAATATTGGAAATACTTTACTCTGAATTAATAAGATGGCCTGCAGAAATTGAATGAGTTCTGCACCTGTACTAGAAAATTTGAGCACACAGAGTGGTGTCCACCATTTTCATCCTGCTGAAGAAGCAACTGGTACCCTCAAACTGTTCTATTCAGTGTGTGTGTCTGTGTGTGTGTGTGTGTGTGTGTGTGTGTGTATGTGTGATTCATCGTTTCTTTACTAGGTTCATTTTTGATTAGAAAAATACTTACTTGGAAGTAAGATAGTAATAACATGTGTAGAAAGACTATTTCTAACTGTTCTATTTAAAATATTAATTTTGAAATTTATTACAGTTTAGTGTGTGTATATGTGTGTATGTGTTTGTGTGTATATGCTTATGTATGTGTATGCATGCCACCAGCCACATACAGAGCTCAAAGGACAAGTTGAGAAGGTTGGTTCTCTTCTTCTAAAATGATATTCCTGGGTATTAAACTTGGGTTGTCAGACTTGGTTTCAAGGGCTTCTACCCACTGACCATTATCCTTCTATTTAAATAATTTAATGAATTTTAATACAGTCTTATGATTCTTAAAGTTTCATTCATTGAAGTGAGTGACTCACCAAACTGAAAACACAAATCAGAGGCTCTATGCTTTAATTATCTTAAATTATGCACAAGATTTCAGATAAAATTTATAGAACTCCTTTTTTCCTTTGTCTTTTTTACTTTTGTGTGAATGGTTCTTTTAAGTAAACTATAAGAGGAATAGGTGCTATCTAACATGAAGATATTTACTAATGTAATTGATGATTATATAAAATATTACATATGAAAATATAACCTTATTTATATTACTATTTTGAAGTGTCCCCCAAAAGTAAAATTGCTTTGTGATTAGCTTTTCAAACAATAGGCTAGCATATTTGTATTAAGGTGTGTTTCTGTTTTTTCTAAGCAGTTCACATTTGTAGAGAAATTAATAAATTGTTAAATGTAGTTAACAACTTGGCATTATTCTCATCTATAATATTTTCTGTGTCACTTTTATATTTTTGTACTAATTTTCTACTACTTTGTAGCTTTTTTGTGATGAGCATATTTTATGTTTACAAATGTTACCGTAAATATTTATGTAGCTGAAAATATTTCTAACCCTCAAATACATATTTGCATATGTACTATTGAATAACTATAAATCAATAACTTAGAAATCTTACTAGTTTTAGCAGAAGCAAAACCAGAGATCTTTGGCATTGTAGTTTCCATTTATTTATGAAATCAGTAAGAGTGTTACATGCCATTAAAATTGATCAACTTTTTATAGAGTGATGGCATCTGAGAGTACAGCCATTGGCATTGTTCCTTGCACAAGTCTTCCTTGGTGGAATGGCTTCAGTCGTCGACTATGGTAATTGATCAACTTACAAAAATCCATAGATAAACTTTGATCTCAGGATACTTTCCACAGTTTAGAAATTTATGTCAGAAAAACTGTTATAAAGGTTCAGCTAACACAATGAAATAAGAGATAGGTCCGAGTGAAATGTAAGTTTGACATGAAGGATCAAGTGGAGTCAGACAGAAGCCAGTGCATCATCAGTTTCCTCTGAGGAACACAAAGAACACACCTCCACACAGCATAATATGCACTTGAGACCTCTCTGCAGATCCATGGATAGGATGTCCAGCACTAATGCTTCTTACTCTGGGCCTGTCTATTGAAGATGCTCTTCATGTGCCCTGCATTTCAGTTAACTGTTAAATATCTAAACTTCGTTTGTACTTTTGCAATGCTCAACTTGACTCTTTTAAAAGTCATCATTCTTTTCATTTGCTATTCCTAATGGTAACGTTACCTATGAGTGGCAAAAGCAGTCTAGACACTAATGTATTAAACAAGTAACAGTAACAGAGTAATTACAGATACCACTGTGTAATGAAATGACTTGATTCAGTCAGTGAACATAAATACTGATTTTCTTATCAAAGTGAATTACTTTACATAGGAAACCATATTGGTATAGTTTTCTGTGTGCCAAAGTTTCTATTGATAGAGAAGCATGTTGTGTTAGAGAACCATGAACTTCTCCATAGAAATGAATCCAATCGCCAGTTAACCTACAGAGTCTGAAAAATTAGCTATGTGATGCATGGAAATGCCTTTGAGCTTCCAAAGAGCTTCAACAATGTGACTTATTTTAGTGAGTTATTTGTTTGAGTTTGTCAGAAAAGATACCCAAAAAATATGAAGACAGAAAAATCTATTTTTAACACCTCCTGTGACAGTTTATACATTCTACAGAATTCACATTGGCATGTAGATTTCTTTATACAAGGATATTAACCTGAGCCAAGTTTGTGAATTAAATATAATTTAGGAAAAGGCAGTTTTATCATACAACCTTCTGCATTGTATCTGAATCAATTTGTATAAGTAATTTTAAATGACATTCATGTTGAATTATATTTCCCAATAGATTCTTTCAAATATTAGTTTATTTGTCATTATGTTATTGGATCATGGTTTTGCACCATTGACCCTTTATATTTATAATTTGAATTCTATTTTCTCTGGTTTCCAATGATGGTGATCAGTAGACTAAACCAGCACGTTTAACTGCTGCGTCTTCAGTGACATTTATCCCAATGGGTTCCAATAAGGTCATTTCTCTTTCTGAGCAGTATTTGAGAAAAAGGTGGAAAATATTTAAGTCTGTGTTGTTGATTTAATAACTTATTACTTTGCTAATCTGAAAAGATTTAGGCATTAAAGATGCTAGGAAATTATGGCATTTCTAAAATGTGTGCTAAAAGATTAAAGTCCTTACTCATTCATATTATAATGATCTTTTAAAAACTAGTGATATGCTAAAACATATTAGTCTGTAGTAAATATACAAAATACAAAAGTTCAGATAGCCTTTATTTTGTGAATTTATGCCGAAGGGCAGAGTTGTAACCACCAAAGTCCTTAGTAGATTCAATGACCTAGCTACTATCATAGGAACAGGAATTCAACTGAGGGAAATTAACTTTGCCAAGTGCATTACTCTCATCTATGTGTTGGTGAGAAATGAAATTAAAAGTTAAGAAAATCCATTGGCCATCTTAGAATGTTTAGCTGAGTTAGCGATCATTGTATTGAGCTAAGAAATTGATTTTTCCTAGAGTTCACATCATTTGACGTACTTCTGAGAAATACAAATCCAAGTTTATGTTACTAATGAATTTTGGGGAAATTTGATTGCTTAAAAATGTAGACATGTATGATTACACCAACTTGATACATGTTCAAGTATTGACATTCCATTTGACATGATCTGTTACTACCCAAACATAGCAATTTGACCACAAAAATGGATCTCAATGTGTAGATTGGGACATGTTTGTGAAACCTCTATTTCCAAAAGTATTTACCCTCTGATTCACAATGATAACAAAGTTATTGTTGTGAAGTATCAATGAATGTAATATTATGTTTGAGGAATACAATATGAGGAACTGTATTATCACTCAGCATTAGAAAGACTGAGACCCACTGGACTGTATTTATGTTAGTCTACATCCATGGAAATTCTTCACTTGTTGAAACTATGGAATGGACACTGACATTACGCTGTTTATCCTGATATAATGATCAAACATATGGTAGACAGGGAGGCTTAAGAGATTCAGTAAAAAAACACAAAATATTGAGGAAATCCAAAGTGTTAAGGGAAGGATGCTGAAAAAGAAGAAAAGGAAAAGTTATGTTTGTTTGAATAATTTACAAATGTGTATAGATATGCAAAGCTTGCATGGCTGTGGTTGTGCTATCAGCTAAGCTTATGAGAAAATACACTATATCATTAAAACACTATTATCTACTTATTTTGCGTACATGGAATAAAGAAAACCATATTTCTTAGTGATGATACCTTGTCAAGAAGATTGAACTGGCCCACCTGGGATGTTATATGTCCACTCATGAGAGAGACACTCTTCTTTTGACCAGAAGAAATTTATTTTTAAAAGACATCTTATGTGCAGTTAGTAAATCATATTATGTGAGTATTTAAGAACTTGTTTCATGTAGGTATAATTGTGCTGCTTTGTGTGGCTAAAGTAAATTTATTTATGAACCTAAAAATTCTGTGGGTCTATATGTGTAGAGAGAGCAAGAGGGCACAAACTATTATTCTTAAATAATATTTTGTTATTTAATATAATATATTGTTATATAAAAAATAATAAAATAATATATTGTTATATTAAAAAGTCTTTTTTATTAAGAGGGCACAAACTATTATTCTTAAAACAGTTTTGTTTGTTTGTTTGTTTAATTTTAAAATTCAATTGGTGTCTCTTGTCTTTTTTTGGCTCTGTAGAAATTTGGTAGCCATTCAGACAGCCATAAAAATGAGCAAACACTGCAGACCCTAAGTGTTGGGGTCATGATATCTCTCATTGTCCTTTTCTCTTCATGAAGATTGAAATAGTTAATATAAAAGTTCCTTACTTATTCTATTAATACATGCAATTTATATATTCACTCTATTTTGAAGCAAGAAAGTTAGACGGTTGGAAATTATATTATTAATGTATCAAGAGAACAGTCATTAGTGAATGTCTAATGAAATATCTTGTTTATGGGGATGACAACATAAAAAATGAATTTGTGGTGCCTCCCTCAAGGTTCTCGGCTCAGATCTATTCCACGTGTGTTATGGAGGTAATATTGCAAGCACTGAAGTATTAAAAGAGTTTTGTCTTGTGTTCTTTCATTCTGACAGGCCAATGACATATTGTTGACAAGCCATGTCTGATAGATTAAAAATTAAAACTGAATACCTTTAAGTCTTTGCTTACACCCAGTGGTGTTTGTGTCAATGTGCTGATTTTACTGCCTCTAACATGCAAGCTGCCCTAAGAAGTCTGAGAAGAGCTTGAGATGGATGAATTAAGGCTGTAAATATTGTTTAGTTTGGGCTGGGGTACATTTGAGGGACACACTGTTGGTTGGCACACTGGGTGGAAAACACAAAATTTTGGAAATAAATAACAGTAAGAACAAAAGATTTGCAATGATCTAAATGTAGCAATGACTACAAACTGTAACAGATTACATAAAATGAACTGTTTTTTTTCCTAGTTTTACTTTTACCTTTAGTGGTGTATAAAGGCATAAAAATATATTCTATTGCAAGTTCAAAATTCTATGTAAAACCACAAATTCAAAATGACTATTCTTACTGAAGAGACATTCATTAGGAATTTGTACCTGGCCAATTTTGATGAGTGATATTTACTTTATCGGCAAATTTATCCTAAATAAAGTTTATATAAAGAAAAAAAATATTTTACAGGATCTGAACTCTGAAAAGCATTAGACGATGAAGATATCTGTGTATGTGAGCCAGTGTTTCCACAGTTGGTTAACCTGTAGATACTTCTCAGATGTACATCCATAAGCACCATTTACCAAAGTGAAAAGAAAAATAAAAGGTATTCTTTGATATTTGCTTGACCTCATAAATACACAGTGCTTTTAAGAAGGATGACACCCATGTTTGTACCCAAGGTTTTAATTCCTGGAGAGTCTTCCTATCCTGTGACCTTCTTAATAGATCAACAATTTCTCTTTTTTTGGATACATAATTCAAATAGTTTAATGGACTAGTAAATTTGGAAAGACATGAATAGAACTCAAAAGATTGTGAATGTAAGCATGTTTGTTAGAACCCTTTTGAAATGTTGTTTTCCTTTTAATAATTTATTTATTACTTATTTAATCAATAAAATTATCCCTAGAGGTTATTACAAATGTAGACTCTTATTATTTTGAATTAGGAAAAGTCCTGTTTTGTCCTTGAACAGTAATTTGAGAAGGAAGAAGATTAAAAATAATGTTGCTAATTCCTAGCAATGGCAAAACTGTTGACACTTCCTAGGAATTTGCCAAGAAAGCAATAACATAAATAATGTTATATGCTAGCAGTTCTCATATATGAATATATATATATATACATATATATATATATTCATACATATATATATTCATATATGAGTCACATATATATGACTGTGAATGTTCAGACAATAACATACATGTGTACAGATAGCATATTTATATGAAAATTTTTTATTTTTATTATATTTTTTATTTTTTCACTCTATAACCCCTCACTTCCCTCTTCCAGTCACCCCTTCCTACAATCCTTTCTCCAACCCCCTCCCCTTCACCTCTGAGCCAGTGGGGTCCCCCCTTTTATCCCCGCACCCTGACACTCAAAGTCTCAGTGAAACTAGGGTCATCCTTTCCCATTGTGGCCAGACAAGGCAGTTCAGCTAGAAGAACATATCCTATATACAAGTAACAGCTTTTGGGATAGCCCCTGCTCCAGGTGTTTCAGGATCCACATGAAGACCAAGCTGCACATCTGCTACATATGTGCAGGGAGGCCTAGGTCTAGCACATGTATGCTCTTTGGTTGGTGATTCAGTCTGTGAGAGCCCCAGGGGTCCAGGTGAGTTGACTCTGTTTGTCTTCTTATGAAGTTCCTATATCTTTGGGCCTATAATCCTTCCTCCACTTCTTCCATAAGAGCCCCCAAGCTCAATACAATATTTGGCTATGGGTGTCTGCACCTATCTTAATCAGCTGCCGCTGACAGTTTGAACCTCCCAGAAGACTGCCTTGGAAGACTCCTGTCTGCAGGGATAACAACGTATCATTAATGATATCAGGGATTGGCGCTTGCCTGTGGGATAGATCTCAAGTTAGATCTATTAATGGTTGACCATTATATCCACTATCCCTTTATTTCTTGTAGACAGGATAAATTTGGGGTTAAAAGTTATGTAGGTGGGTTGGTGTTCTTATAGCTCTACTTGGGTTCCTGTCTGGCTACAGTAGGTGACCTCATCAAGTTTCATATCTACAATGTTGTAAGTGATAGCTAAGGTCACCCTCATCGATTCTTGGGCACCTGCTTTATCCCAGGTCTCTGTCTTGCCATGGAGATACTCCCCACCTCAACACCCCCATCAGTTGCAGATTTATTCTCATGGCCATCTAGCCATCTCTCCTGTTTCTCCTCACACCTGATCTTGAATCTACCCCCATGCTTTTCCCCATACCAACTCCCATCCAGTTCCCTCCATCCATCTCCCATTTATGACTATTTTATCCCCCCTTCTAAAGTGAGATACAAGCATCCTTGCATAGGCCTTCCTTCTTGTTTAGCTTCTTTGGTTCTGTGGAGTGAATGAATATAGAATACATGAATATGGAATGAATATGGAATACATGAATATCCTGTAATGTTTGTATTTTTTCATATTTTATGCTTTTTAAGTACCTGGGATAAGGCAGGTGCCTTATCAAAGGAATTAATTCACCTCTAAAATGGTACATGGTACATTCAACATTTCCATGAGCTTATATCATCTATTATGAGTGGTATTATTAATTAGTTATATTTTTTTCAGGTAGGCTACTATAATTTTATTATATAAGTGTTATTCCTGCTCTTAATATCTATCAGTTGCTTACTGTGATGCATTCACTGCTCTTACTCTCCAACAAAGAACAGACAAACTAACCAGAGAAAGAAGAGTGATGCCCACCAAGCTAAACTGGATAGTAGCACGGAGGTCAATGGGCTTCATCAACAGTGTGCCCTACATGACATTAAACATATCAATGTATGGCTATAGGAAATAAAATCACCTAAGCCTAAGAAAGGTTTGCCCTGCCATAACTATAACCTTATTTTAACACACATATTTATCAGATGTTTATTTCATAATGATTTACACAAAGTTCTCTTACAGTTTAAGTTGACTAACTATTGATTTTGAGAGCATAATTACAAGTCACATAATAGAATAAGTTGTGTAAACATGTCACAAAAATGATGCCTACAGTGATGCATTCAAAATGTTTACGACGAATAGTCATTTCACTTATGAAATTTCTGTAAAACTTATTTTCCATGTCCGCAGCCTACAAATTCAAAGCCGGTTATGATTATTTATCTCGCTCCTGGTGATTGTACACATTTGACCCTAAACGACAAAATAAATGAAAGCTCTTTTTCAAAGTAATACAATCAGTTCAAAAAATATTGTGCTAATAAAGTTATGCATCCTAATTGAAAGATTGATGGCAATCCATTTAGTAGTTACTGGGTTATTTGTGACAGACAGATGCAGAGTAACCTCATTACAGTCAGAATTGTGATGACTTGTAGCTGAGGGGAGGAATACAGCATTAAAGCCCTGTCATAGTCAACTCCACTCACCTATGTGGAAGATGATTTAAAGGAAAATATGTGGCATTTAGATATATGTTTGAACCGGTTACCTCAAGGATTATTATAAAGACGATGAAGAGATCATCTGTTTGATCCCTAATTGGCCTACTTAAAATTCACAAATGAGATTTACAGATTCCAATTTGTGGGAGAGGAAGATGCAGGGGCAATCTCTGCAGCAAGAGGCTAAGCTTTGTGCTGTGGTATTGCAGTCCGTATTTTCAGCTGTTTTCATCTTGATCATTAAGTTTGTACTGGTTTATTTTAGACATCTCTGTCCACAATCACCAGTGTGTGATAAATTATTCAGCACTTTTCATTTGTGTGTTCACTAGTAGTTCAATGTCAGGCTTTGAGTGTGAGTTCTCAGGGGAACTCTGACCACATCTTAAAGTTATGGGGCAGAAAGAAAGAAGGGATATGAAGGCACGTAATTATTTTCTCCTTGTTGAAATCTAGTGGGATATACTTCATGTATGGCTAATTTTGAAACTCTCTTTTCGTGAATTATTAAATATAATGATGAAATACTGACCATAAAATGGGGCCATCTGCCCCTCACAATTTTCACTGTATTGTTTTTCTGTCTCTAGATTTCTTACATTCATAAGCATCCCCACAAGCCCAGAAATCTTTATTTTAGTGACCACAATGTAGGACTCTGTCTCATATCAAGTCACTTTATTTAGTTACCTCTTGTTTGTGGCAAATCTAATGTCTGATCTTTTTGCATCTTTTGGCTTAGATTTATAATCTTTCTTACACTTGAACATGTTCAACTTTTCTTATATGTTTTATATAGTAAGTGTCATGTATGTGTAAATTAGAACTTACCTTCACCATAAACGCTACAACATTCAGATAACCCAAGGTGATTTCATCTTCATTATGCAAAGTCACTTAAATATTTGTTAAAATATCAATCATCTGCCCATTGATTTAGCACATGGTTTGTCAAAGTGTTTCCCTATAAATTTATCTCTCTCTGTGTGACTGAATGATAAAGTTTAGAAGCTAATAATAGAGCGTTGGTGAAGAAACCATTAATCAGTCGAGAAGTTATATGTTTAGGTATGATGCCAGAGGATAAATAAAGTGAGAAGGGGTCTCTTTCTACCACTTTCAGCTGAACCATTTGCTACAGATAACTCATTAGCTATGTGATCTCATGCAAATTATTGAACTCAAGTCTAGGTTATTTTTCACCTACGGTGATGGATGATGCAAGTTTATTGAGATATTTAAGCACATATTTTGTAATTATATATGATTGACTCATTTATTAGTCATTAAGATTGTAAATGTTCAAAAATTAAACAGACTTTTCATTCATTTAAGGATATGATCACAGAATGCCTATTTGTGAGATCAGTGGCAGGTGTCAGGATACACTGGTTAATGAACCAGAGGAAACTCTAAGTTTTCTAGGATTTAAACCCTCATGACTGAACAAATCAGTGTAGAAACCTGAAAAACAATGAACATAAATAGGTAAGAGGAAAAATATTAATCTCTCCGAGAGTTTAATGTCGAGGTTTGTGTCTGAATGTATATATGTGCTTGTCTTGTTCAGTTTTCAGTTGTAATTTAATAATTTGTGTTTCCCAAATATTTTCTCATTTAATTTTCTTCAGCATGATATTTAATTCCTCATTGTTCTATGCATTCCCTAGCTTTGGGTTATTGCTATACTAATTTCAATTTCTATAACTTCATTTCCATATTTACATTTCTGGTTGCCCCAAATAAATACTGGAACTTCTTTTGATAGATTTCCCCTACACACACACACACACACACACACACACACACACACACACACACTGTGAAGATCATATTTTACACTAGACAACTAAAACCCCTCAGTACAGTTAGATTGTTTTAGTCCTTGCCCTATGTAGTTATTAGAAAGCAGATTGATCTCCAGCACTAGACAGTGCTTATGGAGATAACGTGGTACAGACGTTGGTATAAACATGACACAGAGCTGCCTGTGAAGTTAAAGAGTCTGGAACAGTAAAATGTCAGTGGTCAAAAAGATTTAAAGGCTCATACTTTTGGAGTTATTACAAGTGCCAAGAACATCAAAATAATATAGAAAGATATATAACCTTCAGGATCTTAAATTTAAAAGTAAGCTGTTGTCTGGTCTTGATAGCACAAGCCTATAATTTCAGCTACTTAAGAGACAGAAGCAGGAGGGTTGTGAGTCCAGTCCTCTTTCTGGGCTACTAAGAGTGTTTAAGACAAGCCTGAAAAATGTAGTGAGGCCCTGGCTCAAAATAAAAGCTAAATAACAAATTAAATAAGTGAGTAATTATAAAGTGCCACTGGGGTCAGAGTTTAGTGGCAGAGGACAGGATTTGGCTGTGATTCGATTGCCAATAGATCAATCAATCATGAAATAAGTGAAAGAAACATGAATTATTGGGAAGATCTAATATAAATCAAGGCAGAAATAATTAACTTATTTAATTTTTTGTTTCTCTATACAATATAAACAAGAGCTCAGTACAATATTTTAATTAATGGCTGTGTATTTTAATTTTAAAATTACAATTTAATAGACAAACAAAAAAAGTTTATCTTTTTATATTTTCATAACAAAATTCTAAATTTGTTGGACAAATATAGTACACTATATTGTGATAGTATTATATTGTGCTTATGCTATAAAATAAAAACATTAAATTTTTGTCTTTAAAACATAACAAACAGTACTTAATTGTTAACACAATTCACTTGAAATCAGGCTTTTGCCATTCATTTTTTATTGTTTTAATAGAATGTAATTTTTAATTTAGAAAATAACATAACTTATTTTGATAGCCTATACACAAAGCTACATGAGTTGAAATAAGGATATTCTACTTTTTCCTCACAAAACAAATGTATTAGTTGCTTCATTTGCTATTTTCACAAGGTTTCTTCCAGAACTAAAACTTTTGTTACACCTCTGAGGGTATAGTCCACAGTCATAGAAAGCCTGAGAGACTGGCTCAGTCAAATTGTTTGGAAGTAGTATGAATTCCTGACTAGGGCTAAACCAGGAGTCATAGTGATATTAATCTGGAGTTTGGCTATAGTTTGAAGACATAACTTCCCTCCACCCATAGACGGTCACCTCTTCAAATTTCAATGGCTTTCCCCAAACAGAAACACTACCTGGGAACCTAATATTCAAACACGTTATTACTCTGTTGGGACTTGAGACTGAAATCCTGATGAATTTATATGATTTATAGGGCTGTCATTTTTTATCCAATGCTTGTGTATTGAATGATGGTGTTTAATAATGTTGGGATACTGTATGTCAGAAGATTTATTGTGGTTTTAATCTTTCTGAGCCTGGAGACAGAGGAATGGAAGGAATCTTGGTGATTATTGAGTGATAAGCAACCAAATGATCTTCGGAGAGCTGTGGTAAACGTTCCTGCAACTCTCTCCAATTAATATGCTCTTTTTAGCATAATGTATCAATTTTATCAGATTCAAGTTTATCATCAAGCCCTAGGAGTTTCACCTCAAGTGAAGCTACCATGAAAGCTCTGTGACTGAGTGATCATTATAATTGCATCAAAAATAATTTGTCTGCAACCAAAGAAGACTTTTATCAAACAGACACTCAACTTTTATATTATCAACCCACAGTACTTTTTATCACAAATAAACTGAAATCTGCAGAACTTCAAGCTTTGAGGTAGTAGTACCAAGAACTGATCAGTATTTTGACCAACCCTTGACTTAATTACGAGATGCCTTCTTTTTTGGAAGGCTTAAAAATGTCTCAGATACAGTCACAATGAAAAATGAATATAAAAATAAACAGAAGGATGAATTTACTTAAAGCAGTTTTGACATGTTAATGTAAAAGTTGAGTTTATTATTACCATCAAATCGCTTTTCATCATGTTCATGTGGTAGAGTGTCTGCTAAACTTAGGAGTTATAAAGGTGAACACGTTGAGATGAACAGATGGGAGATTATATTTTCAAAATCACTATGTATGAAACAATCAAAAATGGAAGTGTATATATAACTTTTAACTCCATAAATCTTTGCTCCATTTCC
Organism: Rhabdomys pumilio; assembly: GCA_030674055.1. Taxonomy (NCBI): domain Eukaryota; kingdom Metazoa; phylum Chordata; class Mammalia; order Rodentia; family Muridae; genus Rhabdomys; species Rhabdomys pumilio. The sequence continues at coordinate 54,880,074 of JANHMN010000011.1, read as the reverse complement.
AAGTGAACAATTGAGATAGTATGTATGCATTGTGTTATATAAATACAATTTTCAATATTTACTGTCTCTAATATAGAATATATCAAAGTGAAAGCTGAGTTTTAAAGAAAGATTATGTAATAAAGATTTCCATATGTTAATAAGTCATTTTGAGGGGATAGTACTGAGACAGACTGTTGATTTAATTGTTTAAAGTGTGGCTGCCTGAGAAGCCGACTATTTATGCTGCAGCAGCTAGCTCTACTGAGCTCAGCTGCCATGTTGTGTGGCCAGAGGCCACGTGCGCACCGTAGAAACGATCAGCCAGAAACACCAGCCCTGCCACCCACGAGATGCGAGCATGGGAGATGGCTCTGCCAATCTTCTATGCTCTTTCTGCAAGACTGGGCATTGCCCAGACCATCCCATCAACCACACAGGCCTCATAGAAAAATGAGTCTCTATTGCTTAGATTGGCCAAATGCTTTATATATTTGGTAATGATCAATAACAAGATGCCCATACAATCAGAAGTGTTATCCAATACCCAACCTAGATATACCAACTATCTTTGACTGGCAGAGACACGTGAACATCCTCCGCCTCCATGTTCGCCTCTCCCTCTCTAATCCCTACTCTTCCTTTAGCTCCTCCTCTTCTTTCTCCTCCTCTTCCTCTCTTACTCCTTTGCCTTAGCTTCTCCTACAACAGGCAGATTAAAGGGGAAAAAAGCAAAGGGGTAAGTTGTGGTAGAGGAAGAGAGAGAGAGAGAGAGAGAGAGAGAGAGAGAGAGAGAGAGAGAGA
>JANHMN010000011.1:54847965-54879281 GCA_030674055.1 Rhabdomys pumilio | reverse complement strand
AGAGAGAGAGAGAGAGAGAGAGAGAGAGAGAGAGAGAGAGAGAGAGAAATATGTGATTTTAAAGGTAAATGTAGTTTGAAGCCCAGACTATTTCTTAAGTATTAAATCATTACTTTGTTAAATATGTGATAAATTTTCACTCAGTAAAAAGAAAATTTAAATTGAGAACTTTCATACTACCAAGAAAACTATCAGTACTGTGTACTTTACTGTCTGAAATCTACCTTACATAATGCATGCAGGTAAGATTCAGAAATGATTAAATAATTTTATTAATCCTTGAAATAGCCAGGAAGAAGCAATTTACTTTTATGCTCACCCAAATGCTTTCTGTCCTGGTCATCTTTAGCTTTTTATATTTGTACCTAACAAAAACTTAGACTGATAATTTTCTTTGTATTTCAAGATATACTATTTTTAAATTAATGAACATTTACATGGGGACAATTTCTCAAGCATAGATATTTACAAAGAAGATTTGGCTGTTTACAGGTTGGAAAGATAGATATCTTACTTATTTTGTTTAAACAAAATCAATCAGGTATTACTTTTATGTATGAAATTCTCCCAATATACTACTGAGATGAATAGAACTAGAAACATCTAGGATTTCTTCTGTTTTCTTTACCCAAACTTTCCTCATAGAAACAAAAAGGCAAAGTTTTCAATGTATTTTTCTTCAAATATTTTGCACAGTCTGAGGCCAGTTTTGATTTTTAAAATGCTTCAAGAATTGGAAATATCACAATTAAGTTTTGAAGTTTTACAGTGATTTGGCTCATACAAACTTTTAAAGATTAAAGACTGACAAGGAGTACTACCTGTGATCTGTTCCTCACAAAGCCATTATTAAGTAAGGTATTTGTCAGGTGCGAGGAGCTAGATTTTCAAGAACACAATATAGAAGCTGAAGGACAGAAATTAGGATGAGGCTCGTTTATGAAAGTGACATCCAGAGTTGTCATTGGTATGTGTTCTGTCTATATTCTCTCAGTTCTCATCTGACAGCTCTGCAAAGAGGGTTTTGAGAAGGTTCACATCTCTAACCTGTCAACACGTTGGAAAAACTCTCATCACCCTATCTTCCAGCCGATCCTTGATCAAAGCATGATCTCACAAAAGCTTTCATAGGATAATAATTTAATAAAAATAACCTGAACCAGAAGACAAAGGAAGAGCCTGTGTAGAAGGCCATTGCTAATTTCCCTCCCAATATAATCAAATCAGTACAGCTATCCAGTCAGAACTCATAACCCTTAATAAGTCACTCTACTCGATTAAGAGAAATTGATTTTCTTCCACTGTGGATCACAGTGATTATGATAAATATGGTATCTGCCGTTCACTGTGCTTCCCTTGGCTGACTGTCCATTTGTTTTCAAGGCAGCAGGTAAGAGAGCTGAAGAGACGAATCTAGTTGATATCAGCACTTTGTCAGCTATCGAATTGAGTGGTCCATGGATCAAATTTGAAGCAGTCCTAAGAGTCTTGCCTTGCCCAACAATGGCATAGTTCTAACAATGGCTTCTGGCAGCCTTCAGCATGCAAAATAGTGCAGCTTGTAATTTTTAATTGTAAATGCTATAACTAAAAAGAATAGATGAAGAAGTTGACGTTTGAGGTCTTGCTTGGTAATATAAAACAAGAGTTGATGTAGAATTCAAGCAAGAGTGTACTACATTGCCTAAGTTATTACGTGATTCTAAATAGTTCAAGTCTGTGGTTTACAGAAATCAGATGAAGGCTTGCATTAGTTATGGGGAAGTTTGTCTCTTTTTCTTGTTTATCTGAGGAAGTGTGATGATGGTGACTGTATTTTGAAGTAATTATTGAAGTAACATTGTTTGACATCTGTATGCAGTTTATCTAAACTTAGTGATAAGAAGGAAAGCAAAATTGTCATATCCATATCAGAATGATTATAAAATATTTTATGTAAACTTTCTTCTGGAGATTATTAAATTTTTTCTCATTAAAAATTCATGAAACTCTTGACGAAGTAAGAGACAGGGGTTTACCATTGTATAGACATAAACTGAAAATAGGATCGAGTTCTACCATTTTCCATGTTTTTAGGCATTTAAGCTTGGAATTTTATATACTAATGGTGTGTGTGTATGTGTGTCTGTACACTTGTGTGTGTGCACGCATGCATATGTGTAGTGTGCTTATGTAGCTAGATGAGGTGTTTAGTATCTATTGTCTCATACTCCCAAGCTACAGAACTCAGTTGCAAATGGATATATAAAGAATATGTTATTTTTACCTGGGATGGGGCAGTAACATAACTACGTGAAATACTGAAAATGGAAAAGCGATGTTTTATAATTAGTTTCTTCACAAAATAATAGATTCATACTTTTTGATTCAAAAATTGTCTGTCTAAATCAGAGATAGACTTTTTATGGATGAGACTCTCATTTATTTACATATTATTTTTTATGAGAAAACACTAAATTGATGTTTTATTCATTTGAGAATCTATTCTGAATTATTAGTAAACGTTAGTCTTTTTGATTCAGACCTTGAAAGATTTCTCGTGGTGAACTAGGTAAGAGAATAAGCTATTTCCTAAATATAAAAGTTAACTGAAGGATTTGTTGTTTCTCTTTCTACTGTCAGTGAAAAAAAAATGATCACTTTTAAAAGAAACTTTTACATTTTACTTCTTTGAGTTCACAAGAACAGAAAGCCATGCCTTGGTATTAAATGGCAAAGCACAGTATCTGGACTTCCTCGGTCATTTGCATTTGCATTTGTCTTTTGGCTACTTGAAAAAATAAGGGAGAAGATGATAAACTCATGAACTCCCTGGTTCTTTCCTCAGTGATGTTGAAGGAAAGTTTCTATTATTCAGGGATTCTAATTGGTCTGGCCACATTGTTTAGACAAGCCTTTGTTTAGAAGTACCTCCTTAATGCTTTCCTGTCCATCTATAAGAGGCACTTGTTCAGTGAGAGGCTATGTACAGGATGCATTTTACTGTCATATATGTATAAGTTTGAATGATTTTAAATAAAATACAGTTCAGTATATTTAAAATTGTCTGTCTGTGGGCTGGTCCTTGTATTGACAGCTCTTTGATCCTGATGCAAAATGTGGTAGACACTTTCTAGGCAAAATCAGTAACATTGACAAATTGGTCTAACTCTGGGCTTCTAAGTTTGGGCGAAAATGCATATCCATGAACATAATATTGGAATAACTGGCTGGGAAATAAGCAGACAAAATACAAACCCAGTCTGATTCTCTGTCTGAAAGTATAAGGATTCACATGTGTGGGAGGCTGTGTGTGTGTGTGTGTGTGTGTGTGTGTGTGTGTCTGTCTGTCTGTCTGTCTGTCTGTCTATGAGTCTGTGTCTATATCTGTGTCTATTTATTGTTTTGGTTACTAAGTGGTAATATGGGTAAGTAGCACAATTGTGCTTAAAATGTCTACAATAAAAAAATTCACTACAAACAAATTCTGCATTACAAGATCAATTCAAGATCAATTCAGTGGTCAGGAACCCCCTAGTATGTTCTAATCTCTAAATCTTTAGGAAAATATGTAGAGATTAAATTGAAAGAGCAGCAAAGGGAGTAAATGATAAACTATGTCCTCAAAGTGTTCCTGAAAGCCATTGCAGAGTAGAATCAAGCATTTGCCACTATCCAATTTAAGCAAAATAAAATAAATTAGCTTGGTACTGGGGCAATACATGGTGCAGTGAATAAAATGTTTGCTGGAGTAGCATGAGAGGTGGAAACTGAATTGTCACTCACATGTAAGAATTAGGTAGATATGGTAGTTCATCTATAATCTAATAGTCCAGAGGCCAACCAATACCATGCAAACTGGCTAGTTAAACCAGTTGGCTAGCACTGGGCATCTGCTAGAGATCCTGTCTCAAAAATAAAGGTGGAGAGTGACCAAGGAAGGCAATGGGAATCAATTTTTCCCTTGGTGTGCACCCAAACTGATACATACACACAAATATAGACACAGACTAATAGACAGACAGACACACACACACACACACACACACACACAAACACACACACAGGGCCCCACATACATGTGCACATGCATACAAATGCACATGCATACAAATGCACGTGCATACAAATGCACATGCATACTGCACATATATACATGTGCAAGGTTTTTCACCACACAGAACTATTTTCCTGATGTTGAAACTAAAGCATAATATGGACTGAAAATATTCACTGTTATATACGTTTTAGTATTGAAATTATTCAATTTTAAATCTAGCAAGGCATTGTTCTTGGTATATTCTTTAAAACAAGCACTCACCTACCTTCTATTGAAGCCAAACCTTCCCAAAGCCTCATGTAGCTGCACTTCCAGATGTTAGACATGGAAATGTGATTTAACTCATAACATTTGATCATGGATCCAACACTACTTGATTGATTTGAAAATAAAATATGCAAGGTGAAGATTTGGAGCCTGTTCTATAGTTTAACAGTTTCTCACTTCAAAGATCAATCTTTTTTCACAGCACAATAATTTCAAGAGAATGCTAGCATCATGACCACTTCCTGTTACCAAGTGATGCTCCATTGTCCCTTAGGTAGTTTATGCCTACAGCTCTTGGTATTTTGAAAAGCATCTCATACCCATTGGCATTGAAGTTGGCCAGCAGCAGTTGCAGCTGGCTCTCTCATCACTCTCCCTTTCTGGTTTTTATAATTATGAGCAAAGGTCAGTCATTTCCCTGTCAAGGCAAATCCTGACACCCGCACATGTCAGAGCCTATGACATAGATAACATGCTTGTCAACATTAAAATCAAAACCAAAAACATTCTTTGCTTCTTTCTCTGACCAGATTAAAGTCGATACCCTACTGCACACAAGTGGCAGAAGGAGAATGGGTGAGGGTGTGTCTGTGGTCCTGCCTTGGTCAATGGCAGAACAGAAATGTTTCTGACGAGATTTTGTCATTTCAAGCTTCACAAATGGGCAATTGCATTCCGCTTGTTAAGCATGAACTGTGAGCCTTCTGACAGAATGCAAATGATTTTGTCAATGATTTGACCTTGCACTGTCACTGCATTGTCTTCTTTTTATGCGATAAATAATCTTTTCTGAAGCCAGATTTGATTATTAGGTGTGATGAAACACTTTAAAACTAGGAATAGAATATAGATATTGTCCATTTTTTTGTTTTGTCTTAAGTAGCAGAATTTTTTTGGGACACTGTACTGTGGCTAGGAGTGACTAATGCTGCACACTAAACACTGACTGGACCAGGAGAGATATATTCTATTTATATTGTGAAATTTGACATTAAAATTTCATTGGTCAGATTATATCAAATAACGACTTGCTTTTATGTATACAATCTCTGTCAGTGTACATAGAAGCAACAACGATAGACAAACGCATAATTGAATCATATGAGAACTGGACCCAGATCGTGTAGACAAAGCAGGTCTTAATACTCTGAGCAGTGGAGTGCTTGGGCAATAAATCGGTTTGCTATTACAATTTTTCTCTGTCCCTGTTAGCAAGTTATACTTTCAAGAGTTCCAATAAGTTCCACGACTTGGTGAATAAAAATGGGACTTAAAGTGCAGCCCAGGCTTCCGATTTGATACCTACTCTGCATTTGCTTTCCTTTTAAAAATACGTATAAATCGAAAGTATGTTCCAAGATTCTTTGTCTAGTTTTACTGTTAATAACATATTGATTAATGATTGTCTTTATTAGGAAAAGGTAGACATTTTCTACATCCTTTTCTTGAAATAATAATGATATCTTTTATATAGTAAGTCATGATCTCTGTCTGTTTCCCTTTTTGACATCGTACTTTACTTATTGCCTTCTATAATTGTCACTCAGGGATGCTGAGATACATTTTATAATGGATGTTTATAGGTAAAAAGAGAAATTAATTTCTAGTAAGTTGTGATCTAATATGATAATTTTGAATAAAGAAGAACTTTGTTGTGAGGGTTTCACTTTTATTTCCCTGAAATGAATTAATTTAACCTAACCTTGTCCTGGATGGTTAAGAATTAAAGTCTACACAGGAAAGGAATGAACTGCATGCATAACTATATCATAACTTAGCAGTTATAACCTTTTATAACTTAAGGAAAAATAGACAAACTCATGATAACAGGTTCATAATAAGTTAACTTGTTCTCACTTGTTTTACAACCGGCCGTTACCCTTAGACACATTAGTTATTAGACACACCGTTCTGCTGGTGGTAATAACTTGGAAGTGCATTTCACTACTTGACTTCTGTTCTTGTCAATCATCATCTCCATCATCTACCTTATTGGCTGACCTCCAGTCCTCTGTCTTCTTTGATTCCTAAGAAGAAGAGAGTCAATGGCTGGCAAACACACAGGTGTTTTGTCCCTTTTCAACCCCCATCTCTCAATTATTCATTATGTTAATGGTACTTTGTGATGTGCAGTTTGTGGATTTATGACCCATTCTCAGTAAGTGTGAATCTGGACTGCATGTACATCTTTGATAAGGTTCTAATTGGATAGCGGTGACCTTTCTGGATGTAATTCAGGGAGGAAGATTAAAAAGCAGTCCTGCAAATGACAGGTTTGGGACAATAACATATGAATTGGGCTCTCCTGGCAGGCAAGAGATGTAAGCTGTGATAAATTAGAGACAGATCATCTAGGCTTCCTGAATGATTTTTCATCTCTGCTGCATCCTTAGGTTAAAAATCTATTGTACAAATTGTGCCAATGCCACATTCCCCTGACCAGGATGAAAGTTCTTGCTTACTGATTGCTGCCACTAGCAAATTATTCATTGACTGTAGATTTACAGTGACTGAGAATTACATATCAATTCTAAGTAAAGGTTCTAGTTAGCATGCTTGAACAATCTAATTAGTTGAACAGCCAAGAATCATCTAGACAAAAAGTGCCAAAATTTAGAAAGTGCCCTTTCTGTTTCTCTTTATATGTATTTTTTGTAAATGTAAAAAAATGAATATTAGACATTATCATGTTATGAAACACATTCAGAGTCCAACAATACATTTATCTAATCTAGAGACTTTAACATGAATTTTCAGAAATAATCAATTATAAAGTCATATTGCATATTTTAATCTATATATTGAAGTCTTATATTCTTACTGTTTGTTTTTGTTAGGGTTTCTTTGCTATAAAAAGACACCATGACCATGGCAACATTTATAAAAGAAAACATGTAATTGGATCTGGCTTACAGTTTCAAATATTCAGTACATTATCCTTATGGCAAGAAGCATGGCAATAGGCAGCCTCTGCAGGAGCTGAAAGTTCTACATCTTGTTCTGTAGGCAGCAGAATCAGACTGTCTTCTGGATGTAGCCAGGAGGATTTGGACCACACTGTCCAGACTTGAGCATATATATGAGACCTCAAAGCTGTACCTCTATAATGGACACTTCCTTTACAAGGCTATACTTCATCCAAAAAGTTCACATCTCTTAACAGTGCCACTCCCCATGGGTCAAGCATATTCAAATCACCACCCTGTTTCTTCATCATGTATGCAGTGGAAATATACTTGTATAGTAAATATTATTATTTAGTTTAAAGCATAAGAATATATACTTATAAGCAAATAAATAAATTGGGTCAGAGAAAAAGATTTTGTTTTTCTATTACATTTTTTCTCAGAAGTACCTATATATGATAGTGTAATCTTAAGTTTGTTGCTAAACAAAGGATAGAAGGCAGTTTTGTTTGATGATTTTGGAACACTTACTGTCCTCGCCATTAGAGCATGTTGCTTCTTACCTTTGGGACACAAGATCCATTTCTCAAGTAGCATCTGTTTCATTCCTGGACTTCTCCATAGGATTAGTACAAGTTTGCCTTTCTTTTGCTCTTCACACAAGTGTACAGTGAGTGTGTGCATACTCCATCCACCATCAGGGAGTGTGTGCATACTCCATCCACCATCAGGGAGTGCGTGCATACTCCACCATTCAGTATCTGCTTTGAAAGAGCACACTCTAAAACTTTCCATAAGGAGAAAGAAAGAAAACTAAGTGTTCTTTAACCTCTGGCCTTAAGTAAATCAGACACCGAGCTAGTCACTTGCCAACAGAGAACTGAGTTCTGAGCAAACCATGCCTTAGTTTCTGTGATTTTTTTCTAAATTGGTGAGAAGTATTTTCTCAGCCTTCACTCAGCAGGTGCATCGTTTCTGCATGAAATGTAAATGTAAGTTCTTTTTTTATTTTTATTTTTTTGTGGGATATTTAATTCACATTTCAGATGTCATCCCCTTTCCCCTTTTCACCTCCCTAGAAAACCCCTATCCCATGCCCCCTTTTTCTTTTTGCTTTTATACAATTTTTTAAAATGTTAATCAAAGGCTTTGTAAGTTTGGTAATGCTCAGTCAGAAGTGTAACCCAATACTCAACCTAGATATATCAACTATCTTCGACTGGTGGAGACATGTGAACATCTGCCTCCATGTCCCCCCCACTTTCTCTCTCTTTCTCTCATCACCTAGCTTCTCCTGTCCTTCTTCTCCTCCTCTCCTTACTTCTTCTCTTCCTCTCCGTACTCCTCCCACCTTAGCTCCTCCTACATATCACCCTTCCTGTTAAAATAAAACATTTCTCTTAAAATACAATTAGAGCATAATTATGCCAATTTGTACCAGTGAGGTACAAGTTAGTCCTAATAACCAGTCCATCCTTTTGTTGACTAACCAGAACTTCTGTCATCTCTCCTAACTAAAACACTTAGTTCTGTAAATGTAAGTTTTAAGGCTAACATCAATTTAAAAACTCAAGTTAAGTTTCCACTAACTGAAATGCAGAAGCCTGAGTCTTTCCTGAAATTATTGTCTCAACAAAAAGACATCTGAGACCACAAAGACAAGCAAACTTTGATTGTGTTGCTTCTAAACATTCTGCAGTTCACATCCACAAGCTATCCTTCAACCATAGCTTTACTGTGCTTTAGTTCATATGCCATAAAATTTGTGCATTTAAAATGGCAGGCGTCACTTTCCGTGTGATATTGTATATCTACTATAAATTCAAAACACTGCCTCCTCTCTCGTGTTTGTTTAATAATTATGGAATGAACAACTACTAGATTTTAACCTAAAGAACAAAGGAAACACATGTATCAACCCTTTCATACCCAGTGACGCACATATCTGATAAATTTTGGTTATTTTGTTTGTCATATTCTAGAATTTATCTAATATTCCTGATTTACTAGAATTATTTTAAAACTCAAGCATTCTGAGCCTTCCGGAGGCATCCCACTTTCCAAGAGTCACCCAACGGCTGCTCTATCAGAGGATCTGTTGTTCTATCCCCCTGATATATTTACCAGGAATCTAAGTTTACTTTTTTATGAGATATTGCTTGTTGAATGATAATTGTTCATCAAATTATGTTTTAAAGAAAAGTCCTTCAATAATGGACTATCAATGGTACACAAAAGTTGATTCAGTCCTATTTATAGAGCCCTGTTTTTCACATTCTTTGCCATAGCATACTTTCTCTGCACTGATAAGCCCTTTAAATTATAGTTTCATTGATTTTTGATTCTGAAACAGTGACTTTTCTTAATTGTTCATGAATTTGGTTTTCTTTTTAAACGTGACCCTAGATGATAAAGAAGTAAGGATTTTTTTCACAATCCCTCTTTTCTTACATGTCCACCTTAAGTCCTGATGAATGAATATTGTTTTAACACTTCAGAACAAATGGCTTGTTTGTTTTTCTCCTGGGAGTCACTGATAGACATCATGACTCTCTAAAAATATTAATTTTGTGAGAACACATTGCACATATGATACATACTCTGGATAACTTTCCTTCTTTTCAGCTTACAGCATATTATATATTATATATGTAGGCTATAACCAAATATGATGTGCATAGATATAGTGCATCTGAAGAATTATTTACAAATTCCTACTAAATATCAAATGACAGAATGAAATGAAGGAAATACAGATATTTAGATTTGATTGGGATGTATAGATGAAAATGATAGTAAAGTATATGAAAACAGGGTTCACACATGAACAATCATTTTGAATTAAGAAATACAAGGAGATATTTTTTGGGTGGAAGGTGTAAAAGAGTTAAAGTTTTACTAATTTCATGATAAATAGTTGAGGAATAAATTGAGATTTTTCTTACTCAGGTCTCAAATTAAGCTTATTAATAGTCTTCTGTCAAGAACATGATGAGAAAATGTAGATCTGCTACTTCCCTGAGTATTTGTTCATTTCATTCTAATTTTGGATTAGATGGATTAGTATTGGATTGTGATAGGCAATGTCAGTAGCTATGTAATAATTAGAATTTTCTATTTGCATTTGAATATTAGTATTTAAGATTAAACTGTAAATAATACTTTGTTTGCTCTGAGTCTAAAACCCTAATTAAGAAAGACATTATTTAAAAATTAAATCCTTCAAATTTTATATTATCATAAATGTATAAATATTACAGAATTTATACAAGAAGAATGGTTTCTTAATTCAACATATTAAAAGAGCACTCTTTTGTCCTGTAAGAATGTAATTTTTTATTCTTTTCTAGACAAGAGAGAACTAGTGAAGGGAATTGAAATAAATATAAACATGTCAGCTTGGCTAATGCTAAAAATGTCAATTATTTTCTCACATTAAACAACATGGGAGCTATTCTAATTGGTATTCTCTGATTGCTTAAACTAATTTAAAAAATCCCATGTTAGACTTGAATTTGTTTATGTGTATAAAGGCAATTGATGTTTGTTCAGTGAATATCAGGGAAGCATTCAGGGCATGTTTGAACAAAGTTTGTGAAGGTGGTGATGAGGAGTCCCAATTCAGGCTGGCAATGTGTCTCAGTAGACAAAAGAGCTTGTCTTGTACCACAAGCAGAACAACCTAAGTCTGATGCTCAAAATCCTTAGATAAAGCCAGATGTCGTGGCTCACATTTGTAACCAGTGCTGGAAGCCAAACCCCTGGATCTTTCCAGCTGGCTAACTTTAGCAAATTTAGTTTGATAAACTGAACTCTGGTGTGATGAGAAAGCTTGTGTCAAAAAAATTCAACAATAAAAATAAATGGAGGTATATTGAGGACGACACTGGATTTCAATGCTTGACCTCCATATACCTTCCTACACTCCCACAGAAATTCACAGTCCCACATACATGTACACATAAAAACATATACATCCATGTATGCACATATAACTCACATGTAAGCTTACAGAGTCCTAACATAAATATGGAAGTGTCTCTGCTAAACAGTGTTAAAATTTATACTAGTTAAATATACATAGTGAAGAAGAAATTATATCCTCTATATACTACAATGTCCCAGACTGCTGCCCTCTCAGGAAGCCAGAGAAATCAAAGAGCCACCTACTGACCCTCCCTATTGTCTGGGCATGTAGTCTTCTATCAGTAGCATGCCATAATCAGCTCAGTACACATGTACCTCCTGCCTGTTCAGGGTTTGGCAGCTGGATCCCTGCACCTGTTTGCTTATACATGAGCTATGCATGTTTGAATTTAAATAGATGCAGGGGGCGGATCACAGGGGAATGGGGAAGGGCAATGCCTCTGTCAGAAGCAGTTCATTTCTGCATTTAGAAGAGACAAACCAGCTTGCAGAAAAACTGGGTATGCCATAAAGACTAAGCATCGTTTTAAATATAATATTAATCAAAACAGTGTCCTTGATTGTGTAGAGAATTATGAGTAAGATCATTAATTATCATCAGAGTCATTTTTCATATTACCATTCTTTAAAAGTCTTTAAAGGATGGCATAGTAAAAACATCATGCATAGAAGAGATAACATGAATGTCTGGCCTTCACACAAGTGAAATAAAGCCAGTGTTAAGTAAGCACACTCAATTTTGGTTAATATTTGAAATATATATGTAGTATAAACCTTAGATTAGATTAGATTATTAGACTAGAGATGAAGGTGCCCTGCCCCCTATGAGAAACATAATTACTGACTCTTTGTTTTAGTAAGTTATGTTCAAATTTGTTCAAATAAACTTATTAACTTCTTGCCATTGAGCAATGACTGTTTTCACTTTATATGTGAAATACCTTAAAATTAGTTTCTGCTTTCGGTGTGTGACAATCCTCTGATCTTGAATGGTATATTTAATCTGCCTGAGTAATTTTACTTCTGAAAGGCCATTGCACACTTGAATAGTGTTCAAAGGTTGGAAATTTAGGGACATAATTCTTTTGAGTGTCATTTTTCCAAGCTACAGAGTATCATATAAAAAGCAAACCTGGTTCATATTGCTGTTGATGTACAATTATCTTGCATTTTCAAAAGATGAGAGGCTCAAAAATTTACTGTTGAATATACTTCATAAAATCTTAGAAACAAGGTTTTACCACAATGAGTTTTGGTACTTCACATAATAGAAGCGTTTTGTATGTATACCACATTATAATGTGTTGAAAAGTTTTCCTATCATGTAGACTAAACTCTGAAATATCAAAACAGAGATTTCACATATAATTGTGTAATTTGATACTCCGAGTATAGAGGATCACAAAACAAACAAAACTAAAGGCTGAAAAAGATCTGTTGCGTGTGGACACACCTTGAAGGAGTCTAAGCTGTCTCCCTATGAGGACCCCATGCAGTTTTAGCAAATGGACAGCCTTGAACTTTGTACACGGAGTTCTACAGCCTGGGCAGAAGGGCACGCATCTGCAGGTCCTTGCATGACTAATTTCCTGTCAGCAAGTGATTTTATTATCATTTAAATACAAATTTATGATAATATCAGTAAACATGGCAGATGGCCGGATTGGTAAATTTTAAGGATATGGGTTTAAAAACCTATTGTGTTTCCCTTGTGAATGCTTCCTCTGTCTCTCACCTTGCTTCTATCTGTGGCTGAGGTAACCACTTTATTCTGTTATTTTTATCCTTTTTAAAGAATAAAGGTGCCTAACACCACTTTGCAGAGTCTATTTATCTGAGGATAAAGTCTGCTTTGCCATTATGTTTTGCATTATGGATAGAGAAAAACCCAATTATGACTAGACATTTCCCTGTGATTCTTGATGATTTCTGCATATTTTTTCTTTTTGGTCACTACTGACTTATAACTTAACAAGACAGAAAAACAACCAGAACATCTTAGTTTATATTTGGTGTAAAGTTAAAATAATGTATATGAAGAACTATCCAGTTTTCATAATTTCATATTTCTTCCCCTCATGAATCTATATTTTTTTAATTTGAATATCAGTGAGGGTCTCTGAAACACAGGAGAGGTTGCTGATATCGCAATGTTCACAGCATTTTTCCTAAAGAGAACAAATACCAAATAATTTACATCTAATGAAACTTGGAAAATATTACATAGTATATCAAAGTATCACTAAATAGGAAATAAAATATTAACTGCAGTTCATAATACTGTTAATAAAATAAATCTATTACAGGAATGTAAATTGTTAATTAAGTTTAGACAAATGATTAAATTTCTTCAATCATAGTTTTGAGAAAATTAAAAATAAATTTAGTGAATGCTCTCTCCCCGGCCGCAACACAAAAATTGTTTGAGAAAGTTGGTATTGAATTAAAATGTAGAGTATTTATGCTGATGACTAATGACTTATGATAGGGTAGTCATTGTCCCAAAGTATATTTTGATGGCATGACACAGTAAAATATATGTAGATAATAGTAATAACTGAGAAGTAAACACTTGCTTGGGAAATTACTGCCAGTGTGTGTAGCTTTTAAAATGTTTCTTAGGAAGGTCTTCTATGCTTACAGAACCTTTCTCAGAGTCTATGAGACTGAAAATTTCCTTTGAGTACTTGTTAAGGGAGTTTGTATTCCCCTAAATCAGTGGTGGATTATGGGAAATTTAGATAGGTTTGTTGGCATCAGTCAGCTTCATACATCGTTGTAACAAACTCACAGCTTGAACCTCCTCACCTTCCAATGACTGTGTTGGCTGCCTAGGTAGCAAACTGTTGAATGACAGACAGCTTTAGGAAGGAAAGCTTCTGTCTGGGCTTTGTTCAGTTCTGCCCTGGTAATGAATAATTCTAATTATTTTGTGATTTGACTCTTTCTCTCCACTTTCAGTCATTCAACTACCAATACATACCAAGATTCTCCTTTCATTTAATTTTAAAAATCCACATATTTGCTTCATAATTATTTATTGGAAAAATTGTTTTTGTTAAAAAAGGAAAATAAATAAAACACCAAATTATCTCTGGAAAATATCACAATAGAATGCTTATTTTTGTTTATGATTTTGTTTTCCATTTCAGTAGCTCTACAAATACACACACACATATACATATACACATACACACACACACATATATATATACATACACACATACACATATACATATATATATATATATATATATATATATATATATATTCTTTTTCTCTAATGTGAAACGGAAATTCGATGGGTGAGAAGTCAAAAAAAGGAAGTAGGATATTCTCTTTTGAAATGATGAATTAAACTGAAGCACTCAGAAATCCCCTGCTGGGCTCAGGCAAGCTGAAATTAATTCAAGAAGACAGATAAAATTTTTTACCAGGCCGGGTGGAGATGACGGATGTGACAGCTCTCAGTTAAAATGTCTTTTTAGTGGCAAATGCATGTGTATTAGTCAGGAGATGTGACACAACCCATCCCTGGCAAGAGAAAATGAGCCAGTGACCATTTGCATTTAGAACAAAAGAAAAATTCTTAATGGTAAAATGTAGTGCAAAATACATTTTGTATTTATTTTTTTACATTTGAAAATATTTGACATAATACAGTCACTTTAGGAAAAACAATAACCACAACAAGACTCTCTGGAAGTTAGAAGAAATATTTTATTTGAGGCATAAAATAAAATAATAAATACATTAAAAAAAATCTTGTCCTCAAAAGTTATTGAATGAAGTTTCTATGCTGTGCTTTTCCCTGCCCCTAAGAAGGATATCAGAAGAGTTTTTGTAGTTTCACACTTCCAAAACTGGTCTAGTAATTCTTTGCAGATTGGAAACTCTGATGTGGATACATGCTTGAAATCTTTAAATGAACAGTGATTTTTTTTTGTTTGTTTTCTTTCTCTTTTGTTTTGGTTTTCTTTTGGAGGGGTTTTTTTGTTTGTTTGTTTTGTTTTGTTTTTCCAAGAGGATACTGTTCAGTGTCTCTCCCGTCCCCAGGAATAAACACCTTTGGTTTTTATTATAAAGCAAAACAAGCAAGATGAAAGGTAATCAGATGTAATGCTCTGGCAGACTGCTCTAGGCAAGGAAAGTATTTGGAAACTGTGGTTGGCAGGATAGGACTGTGTGAAAGTCAAGTGTAATTAACTGTGTGAACGGAAGCTTTCAAGACATGATAGTTACCAGTTCGAACTGAAAGTATCATTGAAGTTTGTCGAATGAAGTTTATTTTTTCCAATTAAAATCAAATTGTATTATCATACTTTTGTTATGATCAGAAGTAACACTCTGAAGAATTCTCTCCAGTATTAAACTAGAATTTGCTCTCTTTAGAACAGAAAGGGAACCATGAAGTATTTTAGTCTTAGTATAAAATAAAATTTCCTGTTTTGTTTATTATTTTCTTGAAACCCTTATTACTCTTAAAAAGATTATGAAATACACTAGTTCATAGAAGTTGAACAAAGTGAAAAAAGAAAAAAAAGAAAAGATTCCCTAAGAAATCTAAGTAACAATTTGGTTAAAATTGGTATCCTTTAACTGAAGAAGGTGCTTTTTATTTCATGTAAGGTGAACAGAGAAATAAGACCAAATTTATCCCTCATCTCTTTCTTGATGTGGTCTCCACGGTTGCTCTGACTCTTCTTGCTGCTGCTGCTGGACTCTCAGCATCTTCCTTCTGCTCTACAGCCTTAATATGTGGGCAACCATTCCTATGGCGTTTCCCAGGACAAACTCTTTGCTGTCCTGTTTAAACTGTCTTTGATTGAACTTGTGAGGAAGCACACTTTCTTTTATGCTCTTTAAGCTGATATTGCCAATACATCCATAAACCTGAGAGAAAAGATTTCTAGTTTAATTTCCATGCCCAGTTTAGCACAAAATGGCATTTTCCTCTGTCTTGCATTGTAATTTGCGTTTGAAGATGACACATTTAAATGAGGCTGAAGAAATTAAGCTAGATTATTTGTGCTTTCTCTTGTTCATATATGGAAAATTTGTCTTTGAACCTGAGTCTATTCCTGCTTATCAGGGAGCCTCTCAAGATGTTTCAAACATACCTCAGCTCTGGGCTTCTGCTGAATCTTCAGCCTTTCCTTGTTACAAGCATCTGCTACTTCTACTAGATTCCAGTTCTGCATTATTCTTCATTATTTGAAGACATGCATTTTAAAAAATTTCCATATGCTCTTCAACTTTTTTTTAAATCATTCCTTAGGGAATCATGAAGTTTAGTCGTTATATCCATGTGGTAATATCTAGTCTTTACTGTTTATGTGAATGTCCACTCTGAGCTGTAGAGAATTCAGTTTTCTTGATGCCAAAATATCTTGTTATCTGCAAGCCTGTAATTTGATGCAATTGCAAAGTTATGATTGTCAAAGGTAATACAGCATAAACCACTGGAGGGATGTAACATGCTCCAGGAGCTATATTAAGAATACAAAGAATAAATGAAATTTAATGTACTATAATTAATTTTAAATTAAATTTTATGCAATAGGTAACAAGTATAAATATTAATGAGGCATATATTTTTCATAGAGAGACCTACTTATAATGTGTATTTTATACTTACAACACATACACTGATCTAAATAAGCAGAGTCTCATGACCCACAGCAACACGTGGAAGCTGCAACCATATTGGGAATTATCACTCAATGGTCTTGGTTCTCTTAGGGGACTTTATAACCAAGTGACATGAATCTTTTCTGAGCATATTAAAGGTATATGATACCAGTCCTTCTACTATTTGTTATTCCCAATTTACTTTTTTACCTAAATATTAAGGCTAGAATGTCTAGTACACTGCTCAGCCTGAGTGGGTGGGGAGAGGAGCACCCTCATAGAAGCAGGGGAGAGGGGGATGGGGTAGGTGGCTTAGGGAGGGGAAACTAGGAAGGAGGATAACATTTAAAATGTAAATAAATAACCAGTAAAAATAAATAAATAAAAATAAATGTAAAAGTCAAAACAAAAATAAATAAACAATAGAAATGATAAAGTCAAGGTTGCAAATTAAAAAAAAATTAAGCATGTTTCTAAATGTGGAAAGGCAAGTAACATTCTATATTAAATATGACAATAACTGTGAAATTTTTCCTAGATGGTATAGGTAAGATGTTATTCCCTTTTCTGAAAGTGAATGTATTCCTTGTCTAAAAATGATTTTTACCATAAAAAGAGTATTGGATTTGTGCAAATACATTTATCAGGTGATTCTTATTTCTTAATATATAAATTGGCATATCAGCTTAATTGGTTTTGTATGTTAAACTAAGTCTTGCATTCCAAGAATAAATCTCATTTTGATTATTGTGGAGAATGCATTTATAATTATTTGGTATGTTTCTTGATTCACTTTGCTAGTTTTACTGAGGCTTTTCACATTTATATTCATAAGGAATTCAGATTTACATTTGTTATTTATGATACCCTTGGTTAGCTTGAGTTTCAAAGAAATACTAGTTTGTTAAATAATTTAAGAAGTGATTCTTGGGCTTTGAAAGATTTTGTAATGATTTAACTTTATTTCACTTTCTTTAAAACATTTTATACAATGTCTTTGAAATATATAAGGTAAATAGTATGGAATAGACAACTTGATGGGTCACTTCTTTAACATCGTTTAAAATATCCTTCTATATACCTTGAGAAAGTGGTCAATAGTCACTCCATTGGGGTGGAAACACTTGTGTCCAAAATAAGGTCTGACTTGATTTTACTTTCAACACATTGTATGAGATTGTGAATGTCAACAAATAGAGCATTTTATACACTCTCAATAATTAAATTTATGCCAAATGCCAATGAAATGAAACTATAACTATCAGGTAGTGCATACCTGCATGATTAAGCTTTGAGTGTAGTGAGGTACCCCTGGCACTGAAGAGCAGTTCAGACAATTCTAGCATAGATGAGTTGCTCAGCTGTAAGAAAATTTGGCTGTGTGTTTCAGATCAATGCATAGTAACTTCTTAACATTGTAAACCTCCTATAAGTATTGTCTAACTTTTCCTCTCGAGGAATGAACAAACTTCTACTCATCCCAGATCAAAAAAATTATTTTATCATAGTTCAACTTAATGAATGAGTGAGTTTAGAGTAACTTTCAGTATTGGTGAAGTTACTTAGAGACACATAATTGTCAAAGGCAAACCACATCACTGAATAGCATGTGTGGCAATTCAAAAAATCTTCATCTGTGGATCTTGTTGTATGCTAAATAACTGTACAACTCTTAAGACTGATATAATCTGGAACATGAGCTTTATATAGCAATAGTTCAAAAGGTATAGTTTTATCACCAGCAGTGTAAGTACCACCAAGAAGTTTATTAGAATTACAAATCCCTGAATTTTTTTTTAATGTACAGATCTGTATTTATTTTTGTGAGTTGTAGTGAATCTGACTCAGTTTTCCCCTTTCAGTATGTGGCTTCTGAAGACTAAACTCAGGTGGTCAGGCTTGTTAGTGAACATCTTCACTTGCTGGGGCCATCTTGCTGGCCCAGGAATACAAATTCTTGAACCGCGTTATAAACTTCCAACCAAAAAATATTGGAGATAAAACTTAATACAGTTGATACAGTCAGTGTAACAGACCCTTCAAAGATTCCAGTGTAGATGGAATTTAGAAACCCATAGTATTGTATATCTAATAATCCAAAGATGCAGCATCTAAATAAATTTTCATTTTAGCTATTAAACAGAATCACCAAATAATTTTGCATTTTTTCCAATATACTAACAAAGAACTTACATAGTTAAAAATTACCCACTTTTTAATTAAAAAGGGAAATATCTGAAAAATTGTTGATTTTATCATAGTATAAACGCTGTTTGGCTTAAAGGACATGTGGTAAAAGTTTGATTTCTTTCCAAGGAAAGAAACCCACAGCAAGGGAGTCTTTACAAATTGCTTGACTTTGTGCATGAGAGCGAAGCAGTTCTGTATACACTCTTTGCACCACTATGGAGTGGATAAGGTAACAGGGAAGATAGCAGAACTCCGTGGGGGCCAGGGAAATGAAGGGGATTTCCGATACCTATTTTTGGTCATTGGTATTAAGTTGATTTGACCATCCTTACTTGTATGTTGAATGGATGTTTTTTCCTTTGGAAGGAAAATTATTGTGTCTTCAAAAACCAATAGTAAAGGAGATTTTGGCCCACACAGTATTTCTATATTAGAGACTGTCCTTATTTTGCACTGGATAGAACAGGTTACTATTTATATATTAGTTTTTAGTATATCTATGTTTATTGGTATTCTTACAGGACCTGTGGAACATAGGCAATGACATTATCCCATATGGTACAACCTCCACATCACAATACCAGCTGCCTCGGCTTTTATAATGAGGCTTCCAAAATCAGTTGTTTGATTTAAAATGAATAAAAGGGCTTGTGGAGAAATATTAAAATCAGCACTCAAAATGCTCTTATGAAATTAACTATGTTCAAGTCATCTAGTCCTTAAATATAGTCATTAAAGCTATATTCAAGTGTTCCTCTCCTGCAGGCTGACCTCTGGGGTAAACAAAGGCAAGGTGAAAACTTTAAAAGAGATTTAAATTGATGTTGTGCAATACATAAACTGGTCACAATATTAAACCGTTTGCGTCAGTGTCTATTTTGACGAAGCATGCTGCTACTGGAAAGTATTTATAGTTTTCCTAATCGCTCCATGGGTTAGGACAACCTTCCTGGGATAGTTCTCATTTTTTTCTCTCAAGTAAATTACATACCCCTAAATAGGTGTGACTTAGGAAGCTGGCCATTCAGCCATAAGTGTAGTTGAATGTAGGTGAAAACAACTTACCACATGAGGTTAGTTGACACATGTAATTAGGAATATATTGTGAGATAGTAAGAATTCTGTAGGAAAAAAAAATACTCTCCAAAGCAAATACATTAATAATAAACTTTCATGGTGTGTTTTCAAATAATGTAAAGAATAACCAAGGGATAAAATGCCCCATTTATGCTTTGCAACTCAGGGAAATATTTTACATATGAGATAATAAGTAGTTGAGCCAGGTATTAGCTGACAACTAAACTAGGTACTACGAGACTCCCCTATAAGAGTTTGTCTTCTGATGTGCTGAATTGCCCATGGGTGATTGGCAGCTTAATAAAATCAGTGAGTGTTCAGCACGGAGCTGTTACGTTATTTACTCTACTTCTGATGCTGCATGCATGAACTGCCACCGTGTGATGGATCACTGAGGAGAATGGGAGGTGACACACACCACTTCCTGCAGTGACTGGTCACACTGACAGCATCAATAGAAAAACACATCATCAGTTCTAAAATGCCACATTTTTGGGCATTTACCCTGAATAAGACATGAAGCCCTTTAGGCAAAGCAGTAGTATGTTATCATTAAGGGCCAGCTGACAGAGAGGCGGGTGTGCTTTGAACTCTCTCTAGTCATCATTCTTAATTTCTTCTCTTCTTCGATGGAAGGCCCACCCACATGGGCGTAAAGCAAGGCAGGGGCTATTGCATGTTTTAAAATCTCATTGATAGATTGATTTCATCAACACCCATCCTGGCTCTCGCCCATTGGGAGAAGCTCCTGTTCTCATTAGGGTCCTATAATGTCTGGAGCTAACATTGTTCTCATGCAAATAGAATGACAGAGAAGATAAGTGCCATGAAAATTCAATTTCCCTCGACCATCATTACCTCTTTTCTTTTACTTATTCCCACTCCAATCTGCAGGAGGTAATGCCTGCAATCTGCTGGTACTTCTGCAAGATGATTACTACATTTTGGTAATGAATTTCCCAGCACTAGGGGGTGTTTTAGCAGGTTCCCTGGTTTACCTAATGTGAACTTGGCAGAGCTTCGTACTCTGTCTTTACCCAGTGGGTTTCCACTATGGTGGCTGCCTTATTAGTAGAACTTGTATCCAATACTTTCCCTTCTTTAATCATCAGCAAGCCATTTGGTATAGAACAGATGATTTGCTCAGTGCTGTCTGGAAAATAAATCAAGATTTATGTCTACTTATCCAAATCAAAGGAGAAAGCCCACACAGAAAACCTATAATCTCTCTGCCTATTCTATCAACAAATGTTGATAGCGTAACTAGATTGTAAATCCAGCATATCTCAGGTAAACATACTACAATGATGAATTTAAGCAAAATAAATTTCATTTTGCAACTGCAAAGAATTCCTCTGGGTGGTTAATATAAAAAAAAGTGATAATTAATAAGGTACATTTCAAATTCTCATATCTAATAGTATTATTAGATATATTTTAAGGTTTTTCAACAGTGTGATTAAATATGTAAAGACAGTATTGTCAACCATTTGTCATATTTTAGAAGGTTTTTGCATTGCTGAAATGGTACTCCTCTGTGCTTTTTAGTCTTAGAGTTTGCTGGAAGAACTCTCAGACTAGAAAAGCAGAAAGAAGGAAGAAAGCAGAGAAAAGAAGGAAGGAAGGAAGGAAGGAAGGAAGGAAGGAAGGAAGGGAGAGAGAGGGAAAGAGGGAGAGAGGGAGGGAAGAAAAAGGAATAAAGACAGAAAGGATATGGAGGGAACTATGAGAATTTGTCGGACAACAAATGTGGAGATTCATCATATAGGTTGTGAGTAACAATTTCTCTCATGAATATTATCTCTGTAGTAATTGAAAAAGTCTACAAAATTCTTTTCAATGACATTTTTTATGAAATTTATTTCCTAAATTGGAAAAGCACTTTTATACATAGTACCATTTTATGCACTATATAGACAAATAGTTCAAAATTTTCCCATATTTGTAAGAAAAAATTCCACTAATCCTAGGGCATAATTTTTGTATCAATATTAGAAGAGTTCTAAAAAAAAAAAGTGTATTCATGCAATTCTACCTATATGATCTTGAGTTAGTCTCTTTGACTTCATGAACTGAATGTGTTCTCCTGAGTTGTACACATGTATTAATGTAAGCTACACAATCAGAGTTGATCAAATAAGAATTCCTTTCTCTACATGAATTACTTAATGCTTTCAAACTGTTTGCAGGACACATGTAAAATATAGTTTAACAGTCCTAAAACTGTTCAGCAGATCTAATACATGTATTATACAGATTAGATGTGAATAGTTGCTGACATACTGTATAGAACTTGATGTTTGAATTCCAGTTTCAGTATTGCTACTCCAAGTTAGATCCTGATCACATAATTACTGCATTCTTAGCATGTAATTACACAGCAGCTACAGTTTGTGTTGACCTACAGAAATGCAGAGACTGTAATTTTAAGCTAAAAACTACAACTTGAGTGTGAAATTGTAGGTTGATTTAAAAACGGCCTGTGTTTTGAGATTGCTCTCCTGGAGAATCATCTACTGCTATGATAATTTTCTCAATTTCCCATGGAATTAAAATATGTAAAGTGTTATTAAAGCATCTTTCTTGGCTGAATGCTTAACTGGATACACAGATAGGTAAAAGAAGGAACACTCCAGTGGCTTGGAAGGAGTTGCTAATTACAACCCTCCATTACAGTATGCTTCATACCCTTCTCTGCCCAGAAAAATGAAGCCAATGGGGTATGACTACCCAATGTACTGAAGCCATAGGAATTTAATTGTTTGTTTACATGTTGAAAAAAAAAGCATTTTATGAACACAATAACAATTATGCATTTCGATTTTTGCATCTTTCACACAAAGTGCCATCTTGCAGGAAATGTAGAGTCAGCAGCATTTCTCTGATCCTGTATTTGCATACAAAGCAGTGAGGAGTGATTCAGTCATAGACTTCATTGACTATGGTACCACTCTTCAAACAGTGTTTAGACGCTATGCAAATTGTAATTATGGTTGTAAAGGTTGCAAGGAAAAGAAAAGGCAAATAGCTAAGAATAGTTGTCATCTCTATGCCAGCAATGAGGACATGGACTGTAATTGCGATGTTTTGAATCCAATAAATTAATAATAAATTTGACAATTTTTTTCTCCTTGAAGATTGACAATAATTTCTCCTTGATAAGTATTGACAGGACATAGTTAGATGTAATCCATACAAGAATAAATAAAAAATATTGTGCTTGGAAAACAATTAATTTTCTTCCTTGTTTAATTAAAATGACTTTCAAGCTGATGAACTGTTTTTATGAGCAAAATCCAATAAATACTATTTTACAGATTTCGAATTCAGAATTTTCCTAAACTTGTTTGATGGAAACTTCATGGCACTCACCTGACTATCTCAGCCCTTAAAAGGGATAAAGCACAGATCATTAACAGCCATCTCTTTCTAAAGAAATGAAAGAGTGTATCCTTCATAGGCTATATGTACTTCCCCCACCATGATGATCCTGATACTGTTTCAAAGTATTATGGATAGGGCAAGTATTCGGCTCGGCGTTAGAGTTAGAGGAACACTTAGAAGAAGCCTCACAGTAAGGATTCATTCGTTGGAAGTTTCAGAAAAGTTGATGTTACACACTTTTTGTTTGTGAATCCTATGTAATACTTCATTTCCAGGCAACATTAATTTCAACTAACTTTTAAAATGTATAAAATTCATATATTTTACTTCCCCTCTGAACATGTATCGAATAATCTATCTATAGAGCTGTATGAATGCTATTTTAAATTATATAACCCTATATTTTTAATTGTTCTAGTCAGGCAGAGACTTAGATGATTCTATTAGTAGTACTGTAGCCCATCATTAAAGTCTTAACATGCAGATAGTCATTAATCTGAAGGTAAACATTGTGTTCTAGCCCATTAAAGTACAATACTATGTATTTTGAAACAATTTAATCACAGAGATCAGCTATAATTGTTAACATTTTTTAAGAATTTTCCTGTGTTTTCCTTCAAATACTCTGTAATTTCACATTACACTATTTAATATGATTTGAAAGTATTTGCATGTGTTTATTTAATTAATGCCTATTTTCTAAGATGATTGACAGCTCTGGATATTTTTTTTTTTGCTAGTTTACACCTGATACTTACACAGACATCTCAGGCACTGACTAAGCACTCAAGGAAAAGTGCATAAGCAAGTGATTATATGTGACTTATAATCACTTGACTAAATATCTTACAGTTATATATAAAAAAAAACTAAAACAGCAATCAGTGTTATATACTCATTTCCTGCAGAATTTCAAGTGACTATTTTTATCATTTTTTGCATATGCTTTAGATTATATTTTGACGTTTTTATTACTTTGCCTACTTGGGACCTAGACCAAACATAAATTCCTTCTCAAATATTCATCATATCTTTATGAAAAAAATCAAAATCAATTCTACTATTTTTTTCCTTATACACTGTATTGTCACTATCTATATTAATACTACTGTGCATAGTGTTGCAGAGTTCTTCAAGGGTCAAATGACTGATTACAGACATGCACATGAGTAACCATAACAATGAGTATAGAGTATGGGACATAATCGGCAACATGTTTTTATCAACTATATTTTTCATTAGTTTCCTACTGTATCCTAGATAGGATAAGACCTACTTTTAACACAGCCACGTATATAAATGAAGTGCTATGCTGTGATATTCTAGATGTGATTTACTGAGATGCTCCCACTAGTAAAGTAGTAATTGTGCATGGATTTTGTTTTATTACTTTGTACATACACAAGCACCACTGTGAACATGTTGAGGTCTCAACAATTGTCAGGAGTTGGTTCTATTTTTTCATCATGTGAGTTCTTGGGATAGAACTCAGGTCAACAAGAAAAGCCTCTTTATCTAGTTCTAGTTTATTATATATTTCTATGATAAAACACTGTGATCAAAAGCAACTTGAGAAGGAAAGGGTTTTATTTGGCTTACATGCCCCAGTCATGGTCTGTCAGTGTGGAACAGCCAGGCAGGAACTCAAGCAGAAACCTGACAACAAGAACATAGGCAGAAATCACAGAGAAATATGGATTAATGGTCTTCTCCTCATGGTTTGCTCTGTAGGTTTTCTTAAATGACTCAGGGTCTCCTCCAAAGGTATGGCACAGCCTCCAGTGTCTGGACCCTTCATTATCAATTATCAATTAAAAATGCCCCGTGGACTAGCCTACAGGCAATCTGATGAAGGCACTTTCTCAATTGATACTCTCTCTTTTCAGATGACTCTAGCTTGTGTCACATTGAAAAAAAAAAAAGAAAACAACTTAACCAAAATTCTCAATAACAGGTCTTGTCAACCTTCTGTGTTGTTTTGATATATCTTCACACGAAGGTAAAATTCCTTCAAAATGAAATATGAACTTTAATAAAACTATGCACTATACATCTATTAAAGAAAACCACATATAGGAAATGAAATATAAAAGAGTCCTTTTGGTATTGTTTTGACATTGGAAATTTTCTATACCCATAGTTTTCACACTTAAATAATTTAACAGGAGAATTCTAAAAGTATTTGTGATGATATTTAACATACTTATGAATTCTTCACATTGCTTTACACACACACACATGCATACACATACACATACATATATTGAAGTAATATGAATTGAGCCCCAGTATATGTACCTGCTCAAAAATATTATACTACTGAGGTATACTCCAAGTCCCTGTTTTTATCAATTTTATGGAAATTGTATATATAATATACATATATATATGTATGTGTGTATATATAAATTATTTATATAAATAGATTATGTTTTACCCCTATGTATGAGTATATCTGCAACAAGAATACATATTTCATGTAATTCACCATGGTACTCACTGTGGAGGTCTTCCAATGCTTCATCTCTGGGCTTATTTCTCAATAGAAAATGTTTCTGTATGGAGATAGACTCTTTTCTTCCCCATACTTTCTCCACATTAAAAACTGAAAATATACATAAATCTAAAGTATGAAGTAAAATTTATGTTCTTTCATAAAATGGAATTACTTGTTATTTCTTGAGTGAAATACCTGTATGTATTTCTCTATGTATATTTGTAAACATCAGTTGAGTGTTATTTGCAGATAGTGACAATTTTCTTAGAACATTATGGTTTTTTGTTCCTCAGACTATGAGACTTCATCAGGAAAGTTATTATAAATTATTTAGTTAGAAACTTTCTAATCAATTGCATATAAGTTATGATTCTATATTCAATGATCACTAAGTTTTTAAGTATATTTTACAATATATTTTCAATATATTGGAATTACTTTATTTGCATTTGTGCAGGTGTGCATGCATGCCTCAGTGGGAATGGGGAGCACAGAGGCCAATATAGACATTGGTCTTAATATATGGTTCCTGGGGATTTAATACAGGTTTTTAAGCTTGGCAACAAATGCCTTTCACTGCTAAGGTATCCTCCTGGCTCATATAAAATATATTTTTAGCAGGATCTTTGATTCTGCATTATACAATGTTTTTACATATCCCATGGCTCAATTCCTCTTTAGTTATATTCTCTTTTATTTCTATATCTTTAATTTGAAGAAAAAATAATGACTAGAATTCTTCAGTTTTGTAACATTGAAGTTTTTGCATTGTCCAGTTTAGCTATTTTGTATACAAATGCTTTGTAAGAAAGACTTGGAGATAGTTATAAATTGAGACCAATTATGGAATATCACAGGTTTCTTTATTCTTTCTTCATTATACTGTCAAGTAATGGGTCCTGATTACATACTATTAGTGTGATATTACAATCACACTAGATTGACATCTTTCTAATTTTATAACAAAGTATATATACACAGGCAGAGTGGTTGACTTCTGTGGTGGTTAAAATGAGAATGACCCCCTTAATTTGAATGACTCACATATTTGAATATTTGGTCTCTAGTTGGTGAAACTATTTTGAGAAAGATTAGTATACTTGACCTTATTGAAGGAGTGTGTCACCGTGGAACATTAAAATTCCAAAAGCCCTTGCCAGGCTCAGTCTCGTTCTGTGCCTCAACGCTGAAGACAGATGTACTCTCTGAGCTACTGTTCCATTGCCAGGCTTGCCTACCTGCTGTTGGGCTCCATGTTATGAAGGTCATAGATGCTATCTAACTGAAACTTTAAGCAAGTCCCCAATTAAATTATTTCTTTTGTAAATTGTCTTAGTCATGGTACATATTCTCAGGAATAGAAAAGTAACTAAGACAGCTGTTTTATAATTAAACATTATATTTTAAGTAAATTGACTGGGGTAAGTTACATTGCTAATATAGTAATATAGTAATTAATATAGTAATATAGTAATATATTATTATTAGAATTTTAAGGTTCCACGGTGACACGCTCCTTCAATAATATATATAATATATACATATATATATATATTATATATTACCATACTAGTCTATTTCCAGGTGTTATTTCTATCATAAACAACAACAATAACAACAAAAAAATCACAGCAGTACTTCATCATCTACTATGTTTGGAATAACAAATAATATAATAATACATAATCTTATGTATGTGAAGTTATCTCTGGAGAGTTTCAGAATATTATCTGTGGAAGTGACATGGCCAAAGCTATGTGCAGTTTAACTATTTTAAACATTCAAACTACAAACCATATTTTAGAATGTGACTTATCACTTCAAAGAAATAAGACATTCATGTTCTTGTCTTTTATACATATTTGAGAAGTTTTATTCTTCCTTTACATTCCAAGATTAAGTAGGGAAGATTAAGGGGGCTTTATTCTCTACATTTTATATATATATTCCATTTCATAAGTCAATATATTTTAGCCTCTATAGAAAGATTTAACTGTCAGTACATAGCTTTGACCTTCATAATGTATAGCAGTGTTATAAAAAACAGAAACCATTTTTTTTCTAGAATAAATCAAGAATGTCACAGTGACAAAAACATAGATATAGAAGCCTGTGGCTTTTACACACACACACACACACACACACACACACACACACACACACACACACCAGCTTTGTTAATATTTATATCACTCTAGATAACAGATAATCAAAATACCCAGTATTATTTCTGCACTGTATTTCAAGTGTATCAGTATGATATCTTTCTAGAGCATTAAGATCATAGGTCAAATGAAATTTGAACAGCAAAAATCCAAGCGTGAAAATCAGAAACTTGTCTTTAGCTTGACCAGAGAAATGAGATCTGTGAGTCAAATGAGAAGTTAATGAAATTAATGCAGCACCTTGAAAAATATGATGAAATATTTTAATTTGCTTCTTAAAAGGTAGACTTCAAACATCCTCATTAACTCATTGTGCCCATTTAATAATGAAGAGGGTACAGTGATCTCAAATGGCTCAGCATTCTTACAGGATTTTCCTAAACATTCAAATTGCCTCCAGCTACATGACAGTCAAGACCAGATAACATAATCAAGTCAGCTATTAATTTTGATGACTTCTTTGGTCCTGAGAAATTTTGGCATAAATGATCACATTGTAAGTACATATAATTAAAAGAAGACCACTCTCTGATTTCTGTTTTATGAAGCTGCCCAACCACCATATGGAGATTCGCTCAATTATATTGATCAATATTGAAAATGTAGGGACAATGTGGCTGCCTTAAAAAAAATGACCTGAACAAGAGCAATAACAAAAGACATGTTAACATGGAAAGAAATCTTATGGATCCCAACTCTTAACAAAATATTCCAGACAACTATGTGATCCTGAGAATGAGAGATATAGTGTGAAACCACTCCCCCTCCTCCAATGAATTAGTCAATATCAAGAGGTCAGCTTTGGAATGGTACAAGTAAAGGTAACATTATAAGGACTGAAGAAGTATATATATATATATATAAATATAAATATAAAAATATATATAAAGTAGCTCTTTGTTTTAGTGTTTGCCTTTTAGCTTTTCAAGTATTCATGAATTTTTTTTTATTTTTCTAACTAGGCAGAGAGTGTAAATTAAATAAAGTTTAAAATAAAGTTTAAAATAAAGTTTAAAATACAATTATAGGACTCTTACCTTGACAGTTGTTTATAAGCCATCCTTACCAGTTAGGAGATGTTAACTTATATGCCAAAAAGAATGGTCCCATATTTTAATAAAAATATCACATACCAAATAGAATAAAAACTTATGCTGTGTGAGTTTTGTGCATCTTGTTTTTGAAAATCACGTGGCACTTTTAAGTGTAAATTATTTTTCTGTTTCTAAATTAAAAATCACTTTCCTCCCACCCTGTAAACCAAGCTCCATACCTCTGCCATTTCAATGGAATCTCTTCTGGAACTGATCAGTGCTCTATATTGGAAAGCCACAGAGAATACAACTATCTTGGTGTACAACATTTTTTCCCTTTTTCTAAAGATAAAAGTCATTCTAGTAAAGTAGTTCACTAGTTAAAAGTATTCCAAAAGATTGGGAATCACAATGAAAACGGACACAGTTTCATATAAGGGGACAACAGTTGAGCAGGACCTTCCTACTGTAGTCCTCCCGGGGTCTCAGGGGCTTGGATTGGATCTGACAGTGATGGGCTAGTCTTGACTGCTTCCTTTCTTTGAATCTTGCTCTGGTCCATGAAAAGAGCACACATCAGGCTCCTCCTGACACCAGGGAGGCTTCATAAATCAGCCAGTGAGTGCTCTGGTATGGACCTTTAGCCACTGCCTTCCCTCCAGACCTGACACCTGTCACCTTTTAAAGAGTGTACATTCTCTGTCACTGTAGCTGAGCCCTGTCTCTCATTTATCCACTCTCATATTCTGTCTAGGTGGCATTATCAGGATGCCTGCCTACATGATTCCATTGCTGCTATTCTGGAATTAACTGGCATATATTTACACCCTTTAAAATGCCATCCCTGATAAAAATTGGCTAGACAATTAATAACATAGTATATCATGCAAGATGTATAACATTAAAGAGCATAGCCTGTTTTTTTTTAATTTAGATTGAGTTTATGTTTGTAATTTTTGATAGAATGTTGTATTTAGTGAGCTTATGGATTCTAAGTGTCTTAAAAAGCAGTGAATTAAGGGCAAATGTCTCAGAAATCATAAAACAGTATCCCTTATCCTAAGTCAGTGACCTCTCATCTAATTAATTTAGTTGCATATATTCTTTCAGTGATAGCCTAGTCCCAATATTTCAAATTTTATATGAGTCAGCAATAGTTTTTCTCACCTTGGTTTTATACTATGTACGCTATATAAAAAGGTCTGTAAAACCTTTCCACACATGGAGTAGAGTTATTTAAAAGGCTTGGAAAACCTTTGCAAATCACAGATCGACAGAAACATATATTGCCAATGTTTGCATATTAATGATATTAAAATGAACATATATTGGGCCTCTCTATCCTACCCTAAACTAATGTTTGAAATCGTATTTTGAATTCTTTTGAGGCAAATGAACACCTCAATGTGTTTATAATTGGAGGTATTAAGTGCAAAATACAAGCAGAGGGTCCTTAAAAGGAACAGAAAAAAAAGTCAGTTTCCTATTGATTGCAGTATGGTGGGATAAATGTGTGGCTTCTGCCTTTAATGGAAGTTGATTGTTCAGGGATGTGCTGGCGAGACTGGTCGATGCTTGAGCTGTTGTTTACTGGGAAGGACAATATCAATTTTCCAGAGGAATGATTGGTGAGATGTCAAGGCTGTCACCCTTTTCTCCTCGTCACTGACAGACAACCCAGTGACAATTACCAGAAAGGGACATTGACTGCATTGGCATATACACTAGAGGATATAACTGGCAAACAAAAAGAGAGGAAGGCACTCCAGTAAAAAAGATATAATCAGTAGTTGTCAGGACTGGTTACATATATGATGACTGAATAACAGGACCAGAGTGCACTTTCTTTCTTACTGAGGGACCTCAAGACTGTTTCATCCTGCTTGGGAAGTTAATGTGGAGTACTGGGAAGTTTTATTAATTGCTGAAATTATTTTTCTCTCCTAGTTACCATCATAACAAAAAGGTTTTCATTTACTTATTCTTTTTCCTCTTTTTTGTTAAAAGAGATTTCTGAAATTATATTGGGTTTGAAAGTTGATATTTTCACTGGCAGGAATGGTTATGTGTGCTGTTTCTTCCAAACTTTCACAAATTTTCCTCATGGACTCATGTAACTGGCTTATGTGCAATGCACAAATAACAAGCGAAATGTGTGTGTGTGTGTGTGTGTGTGTGTGTGTGTGTGTGTGTGTGTGT
>JANHMN010000011.1:54811856-54847955 GCA_030674055.1 Rhabdomys pumilio | reverse complement strand
TGTGTGTGTGTGTGTGTGTGTGTGTGTGTGTGTGTGTGTGTGTGTGTGCTGTTCTAGAAAGCATTTTTTGTGGTCCCATACTATCCATTTATTTCTACTATAATGCTTAATAGTTTCTGTAAACTTAAATATAAAATACCAGGGCTTCCAATGCTTCTATTCACAAGTAGACAAACTCACAACTAAGTGAATCAGATTATCCTACAACATCAGAACTGCCAGATATCTACATTTTCCCCCTGTAGGAAACTATTCTATGTGCTAATTAGCAAATGTAATTTATTTACTTTATTATGTCTATCCAGATATAATTCCCTTTAGCCAGCATCTTTGTATCATCACATTCTACTGGAACTTTAGTATTTGCTAAAATTCGTGGGAATAGCTTCTGTATAGTCAGAGTTAGACATGTTAATTTTGTAAGAAAGAAAACAAATTCTCTCTCCACAAAATTCTCATAACATCAAGATGAGGATAGTTATTCGTTTGCGGGTAAAAAAAATTAACTAAGTTGTCAGTTACCTGAGAAGCAGTACTGATTGGCAGCACCTGCCTAAACTTATGTTCATTTGCCTGAGGATGATTTACTTCTGGAACATTGGGCATGAAAGAGATTATAGTAAGGAATGGCTGGTCATTTTTCTCCATGTGCTATGCACACCAAGCCATGCAATTTACACATGTTTTCACTTGTGAGAAATACTTTTTAACTCCATTTCACACAATTTAAAAAGAAGTATGTAATTATTAAAACTTTGCAGGCATAAGTATAAATAGTCGTATGAGCAGTTACGTATTATTCTGCCATTTAGAGAAAATCAATGCCATTTTCAAAGTTGATTCTGGTGGCCTTTTGGTAACATTTCTAGAGTTTATAACAAATGTTATTTGAGCATTTTAGTGGTGTTAATTTCTATCTTAACTTATAGATCTAATGATTTTTAGAACATTCTTTTATTTGAAATAATTAGGATGCAATAATGTTAAGTGATCATCTATGAAGGAATTTCTGATTCAGCTTCCAGGATGTTCATGCAAAACTTATCATTAATTTCCTCCATACACCATGGACTAATTGATTTTCCATTTAACTCATTAAAAATAGATACTTAATTTTTCAGAAGATTGTTTCAGAAACCCAAATCATATCCAGGTCCTCTGGGAATTGATCAACTGACCATTGCATCAGTCCTGAAATCGTGACCCTCCTCCTTGTCAAGACTGAAGTATTTATCCCACTTTCCTGCAGATAAACATTTGCAAGGCAAATAATAAATTAGCCATTAATCAGAAGAATGTTTCTATTCAATGAACTCTAAATGGAGTGGAGATGTTAGGTAGATAGACAAGGTAAGTCAACAAGACAGAATCAATCGTGAGAAACAGTCTCTAGTAGCTTAGAAGATATCAGCTAGCACACTGAAAGAATTTGGAAGGCAAGAACATGTTTTAAGGAAAGAAAAATTACTGATCAAAAAGTTGTGGCTGAATTTAAGAGTGGATAGAGAAGTCACACTTTTTATGTTTATTTATGCCTCCAGATTACAACTGTGTCATTAAGAAGTTTGGCTTGATGTTACGTATTTCTTTTACAGAGTTTGGTTCATTTAATTGCTTAAGCCTAGAAAAACCACCATACTTTTTAAAAAATTTCCTGTGTCATTATTCTATTTTAAATGAAGGACCTGGCAGGTATATAGTTTCAAAAAAACAAAAAGTGCTCTCAGTGGTGTAGGATTCTCTCTTCTTAAGGTGTTTATCAGTTCATTTGTAAATACAAAGACTTACAGGTTCTAACTCTGAGAAGCCATATCTTAACTTTCCCTTAACTACTTAAAGACCACAAGACAATGTGAAAGTCACATCACCTTTTATACCCCATAATTTTCTCAGATATAAAACAGGGCCAACACTGCCAATGTTCATAGAATGTATGTACGCGTTATGTAAACCAATTCTAATTTTTTACACATAAATATTTCTAAAATTTAGTTATTTCTCATGTTTCTGAAGATTAGATCTAATAAGTTAGAAACGGATATCTTGTTTCTGGAGATATTATAGCTAAAAGGACTGAGAGGCCCAGTAATTATGAGAAGGCAATATTATCTTCTGCTATTCCCTTGAGGTTAGAAAGTACAACCTTTGTTTTCTTAGAATTAACCATCAGGGAAATTGCTCTTGACTCCAAACACCTACCATCTGGCACATTCTGTCTTAGCGTTGTCACATGGAGCACATTAGGCTTCCTAAAAGGTGAACCTTCAGTGGATCCTGGACTCTGGAAATGCTTGTTCAATTATCTACTCAAAAACACAAGAAAGAATGAAAATTCAGCAGATCCTAATGCTGGGAGCTGTTCTGTGAGCTCCTTTGCTTCTGTTCACTCTCTTTCTTCTCTCCAGTGTAATTCTATCCCCAAATTAGTTTTCCTAGACTAGAAAGTTTGTGAAGTAATAACACCTTTTAACCACGATATTAAGTGGGTCATAGATATCCCATCCTCAAAGCTTTGTTGGATTAAAAAAAATATTCCTAGTCAGGAATTTTAAATGAATAGTTAAGGTATTGATTAACATTGCCCCAAGCAGAGTGTAATTAATTTTTTTTTGAAATTTGTAAGACTTGAGTTATATTCATCTAGGAAAAGGAGACTTCCTATTATATTTTTACTACTGACAACATATACAAAATACATTTTAGCTGATTTTTATACAACACTTGCTGCAGTTCTTGTTTGTTTATTCATTTACCTCTAGATAATCATTCCTATTTCTTTGTGACAGTTGATATCCTTAACATGAATTTTTTTGGGGACAGTTATTTGGTCTTCCCATTTATCTCAAGATTTCCTCAAATCTCCTCTTTTTGGTTTCTTTAGATTCTCCTCTGAAGTTCATTTCTAAGATTAACTTTGAATTTTCTTTTTTACTTTCACTCTGTGCTTATCATATGTATCTCTTCTCAGTATTATATTTTCTACATTAAACCAAAAAAAAAATAGTGCTCTTCCTTCCATTCTAATAAACATTCTAATAAAATAAGCATATAGTCAGACAAGCAACTAAGAACCATAAACTTCAGGTAGTATTGTGTGCTAATAAACATATACATGACAGTCATTATTTCTTCCAGAACTATGCTTGGACACACATGCATATACATAAATTGTCAATCTATAAATATAATATAAAAAAATCCAAATGAAATCTCCTGTATACATTTAACCTGAACATATGAATAAATAGTTCTCCAATTCATCCGATCAATCCAGAGGCTACAGAATGCCCTCTAAAGAAGAAATAAACAATGATAAAACATTACATCTTACTCAGTGATGACAGAATTTTATATAGATGCTTCTTAATTATTTCATATATTTGTTTACCTTCTTCATCTCATAAAGACCTGCATAATCAACATATATATGTTGAACTGCATGAAACATATTACCTTATGTGTATATACTCTAAGACATAACATTCCTTTTTTGTTTAATGCATTGCCTCAATATATTGGAAAAAGATATCCTATTACAAGTAAGATCACTGTTATCACAATGTCAAGAGTGAGTTGGAATAAGACCAGAAATACCAGTTTCTCTTTCTTTGTTATTGTTTAGACACCACAGCACAGCAAAGCTGTGGACTCATGATATGAATGCAGTTAACTTGGGTATTTGCCAAAGGTTTCAAAGTAATTCTCTGTGATATAATTAGGATAATGTAGGTATTTGTTATGTGCCTACTAACTGTGTGTGTTATTTCTAAGTTCATTATTTTTATGGTTTCTGTCTTCAGAGTCTTACTTCAAAACATTGAAAGTAAAAAGCTGTTTTATAAAACCTTGCATAATCAAAACTCAGAGAGTTTACTATTTAATTATCACCTGGGTACTTGCTTTAGAGATAGTTTGTCTATGTTCTTAATATGAGTTTCAAAACCTGTGTTCATTTTTAAATACCTCTTCAGGTCTCAGAAGGTTGAATAGCTGTGGGGAATTTTACTAACTAAACTTGTGAAATAAAAAGAAAAGTGTTAAGTAGAAGGCCTGAGTACATGGCATCTTTTCAATTATTTTCTACATTTCTATACAAGTATACGTTATTCCTTTACATAGTTTATGATCCAGTGACTGTAGGTGCATGGTTATTTAATAAAATTTGTATTTTGATTAAAAATGTGGTTATATAAGAATGATATTATGTATTATTCTTTAAAATTTAGGAACTGCAATATACCTACTCAAGAAAATCATATATGAAATCTGCAGATCACAAGATATAAACAAATACTCTTGGAAAAAATGAATAACATTTTGAAGCTAGGTTAGGCAACTTAGTATGATTTTTAAAAATTATATATATATATATATATATATATATATATATATATATATATATATATGAAATATGATATAAATAAGCAGTGTATAATGACCTATTCAGTTCTCTAGTTTGGGGACAAAATACAAGCTGTGACATGGTTTGAATTAGTGTGCTGAGCATTGTGCACAGAAATTAGGACGTTGGACAAGGAGCAGAGTGAGATATAACAGGAGCTATTCCCAGTGGGGTGTGGGGGAAAGCCCTAGCAACAACAAAAAGCAATACACCCAATTTTACATCTGCAGCTTTCTACTAAAACACAAACAAGGAAGAATAAATACAGAAACATTAGATAAAGAAGTGACAGAGGCTTTGAAAGATTCCAGGTGAAGACATTCTAGACCACTTCTGTTGTGTTAAATTGTCTTAGAAGTTGGGGTTCTGGGCGTGCTCTCAGGAGACAGGCTGCGGAGGAGTCCATTTGTAGCCAGATAAGAATGAGTGACAGCAGCGATCAGGCTCATGGCTCCCATGGAATGACAGCTATTGACAGGATTCTGGGCTGTGTTTGAGACAGTGAGAGAGTCGATAAAAACATCAGGGCTGTTTGGAGTAACACTGCAAGCGATGCTTCAATTTACCACCTGGAAAAGAGCCACAGTTCTTTCCTCATATTTAGTGTTGATGTAATCTAAGCACATTGCTTAATATGTTTACCAGTAAAAACACTTGTAAGGGGGGGAGTCCTTGTACTACACAGAGGAGAGAAGATACAGGAGCATAAGTTTTTGTACTTAGCTGCTTATTAGGCCTAGAAAGTAGATCACATTTGAATCACCAAACAAAATATGAAACAACAGTAATCACTGGACAATAAAATTGTTAAATAAAGAGGATAAAGTACTCTTAGTCTGTCTTCAGGGATTTTTTTTATATGTGTTTTACATTATCTTTAGTGAAAAAAGGAATAAACTTCATATAATTAGCAGAATATTCATAAATGCACAAAGGATATATTAGATATACTATCATTATTTGCAAAATCTTATGTTACCCTTCAGTCTTAAATAAAATATTCCTACTAAATACTCCACATGTATTCCTGAAACTTACTATTTAAAAACATATACTCGCAGATAAACATCACACAATCATCTCCATTTTAATATTAACCCCGATAATTCAAGAAACGACTTTTGAAAGAGTTGTTCACAGTCTAAAATCTACAAAACTTTACTTAACTCACCAGGATACCTGGTGAGTTGTAAGCACAAATATTATCACAACTTCACACCAAATCCTCAATATGATGTAACCAGATAATAAGAGTTTTTAAAAGTACTAGATTATTTAAATCTCTCTTGGTTTCCAATGTTTAATATTTCCTATTTACTTTAATAGAATCTGTACTAGTATGAGTGGAATTGTTTATGGTTGTGTCTGGAACATTTCAACAGCTTAGGGGGTTATAGGGACCATTTAGCTGAACTGATCACCTAACCATGTCCTTTGACATATTGTAGATATGATAAACACAAAGAGGAACACTTACTCAGTTCTACATATTTTTGTTCCTCAATGATATGTCTGTCTCAGACCTGCTTTGCCACTTGAAGCATTCTCAGTAAATAAAATAAACCACATACAATGGGGAAAAAAATCCAGAAAAGTTTATTATTTACTATTTATGTTTAAAATGTAATCCTGTTTCTAAAATTTTTGCAGAAAGTAAAGATAAAGAAAGAATATGACTTACCGAAATAATAGAACAGTCACGTTGAAAACAGCATTCTCTAACAAGAATCATATACAAAAGTACTGAGGTTTAAAATCTTTCAATATGTATTAATAATGCCAGGCCTAAATATCTTAGTGATATTAATTGCTGAATATCTAATTATGATAAAATAATATTGAAATTTAAAGTCATGCAAATTCTTGACATTTCTCAGGTCTAATAATGTTAGTTAGTTGGGTGTTATTAAGGGTGACTGTTGTTAACATCTTTCTTATTGGTATTGGGTTTATTTAGCAGACCCTAAAGTTGTTTATGCTGCATAAAAATTATCATGGTGTTGCTAGGGTTATACTACTGTTGTAAAAATTGTTGGTCCCCTCTTGATTCTGTAAAGATAGTTATTTCATACATACTGATTTGTTTCATGCTGTTGAAAAGACTTAATTTTTTATTTGACATATTTTTCACATTTATTTTACATAAATAATTGAGATTTAAGTATTGCATACCTAGAAATTCCCAACAGGTGCAGCTAAGTCTGTGTGCAATTCAGTGATATCTCATGTAGTACCGGTAATTGATATTTATGGTGGTAAAAAAAAATCTCAAACGATTCAGAAGTCATCCATCAAATCATAAAACATTTTTAGTATAGAGGGGTATCCTGCACATATATGTGTGTTTGTATACATGTATGTGAGTGTGTGTTCACTTGTGTACTCACATACTCATTTACCTTGTATATATGGTAGTTGGTGTCAGGTATACTCCTTTGTCACTCCTCATTTTATTTTTGAGACAGGGTCTCAAAACTGAACCTGTCGCTCATTATTTTGGCTAGACTATCTGTCCATCAAACTCCAAATATTCTCCTTTGCTGATTGTTCAACACTGCAGTAATAGGCACTCAACACCCAGCTTGTTACATGAGTACTGATCCAAACTTTCTTCTGCATGCTCGTACAGAATGCACTTTACCCACGGAGCCATATCTCCCCCTCTGTAGAGCTAACTCTTAATAACCATGATTGCCACTAGATTTGGACAAACAAGATATACTCAGTCTGAGTTTTTAAGGCATCTCCAGCCCAGGAGGAGCAAACAGCATCTAAACAAATGATTCTAGCATGGCAGAATAGAGTGTGATTAGCACCGTAATCAAGATATGTATAAATCTGGCCAGTAATTCTTAAGGAAGGATTGATTAATTCTGTCTGAGGTTAGGTAAAGAAGAGGTTGAATTTGAGCCCATTCCTTTGAATAATACATGAGATAACACCAGTACATCCTTGTAAATTGAACAGTTTAGCCAGGGAGCTGCCAACCTATCGATCAGCTGACGAGAAGACAGAACTTAGATCTAGCAGGCTTAAATGAATAGTGAGGTGACAAGATCAAGGCTCAGTGCCATTTGTAG
Source organism: Rhabdomys pumilio (assembly GCA_030674055.1). Classification (NCBI taxonomy): domain Eukaryota; kingdom Metazoa; phylum Chordata; class Mammalia; order Rodentia; family Muridae; genus Rhabdomys; species Rhabdomys pumilio. Next base: position 54,840,473 of record JANHMN010000011.1, on the reverse strand, counting down.
CTTCAGTTCTGAAACTTTGCTGAACTGATACACAGAGCAGCCTCTCCAGTGGGTGAGGTGGCCCCACAGCTCAAAAGTGTTTTAGAAAGAGGCAGGTGAAGAAAGTGCAGAAATGAAAATACCCAGACTGTGTATAACTTCATCTAAGACGTGAATGCAAGGTTGCTCTGAAAAGACAAAAGGAAGATCGAGATGTTCTGTGAGGCAGTATCCCAGTCTATGGAAGAGAATGATTAACAAAGTGTGAGGGCAATCAAGTCCCCTTTAATTGTTTTTTATTCCCACTTTTCTCCATAGCATATGCACAGATACCAGACTCTCCTTGCTTTACACTGGTGTCTGGTCTTACTAGTTTTTCTGGGTCAGTTATTTACCTTTTGCTGTGAGCAATTACAGGACAAAAGCAGCTTACAGAAGAAAGGGTATACTTTGGTTTACAATTTAAGTGTCATGAAGAAGAAGTTGTGGCACCAGGAGAGAGAAGCAACAGTACACACAGCATGCACAGTCAGGAAGTAGAGTGATGACTCCCTAACTGCAAGCTCATCTCCGTCTTACACAGCTCAGGGCTACAGAATAGTGAGCACTGTGCAGGATAGCCCTTCTCACCCTAGCTAACCTACTATGATAATTCCTCACAGACATGCACACAGGTTTCTTTCCAGAGTGTTTATAATCCCATCAAGTTGTTAAAATTAACTATTATATGTTCCTAAAGTAAGATATTTGTCAGAAATAAAATTCATATGGTGAACTCCTAGATCCTGAAATTCCAAATGTACCCCTAATGCACTCTGTTACAATCACCTTATATGATTATGGAAATAAATCTTGCTTGTAATTATTTTTCATTTTTGTGACAATCTTTTAACATAATGTAAAAGAAGATTTTATATATATATATATATATATATATATATATATATATAATTTTATTTTATTTTTAAATTTTAATGACGAAAACAAAAATACACCTAAAAGCGAAGCTTCTGGAAAAACCATTTGTTCTTCCCTGTCTTGTATCGCTCCTCAAACTTGACCTTGGCCTCCCGCCTGGCCTTTCGTTTCAAAACTGGGTCCCTGAATACGTCCTTGTTGACAACAGTCTTTTCCAAGGGGATATCCACAGAGTATCTTGTTGGCATGAGGTGATTGTAGTTATAAACTTTCACAAAGGACTTGATCTTGGATCGCTTGGCGATTTTTTTCTTGCCCATGGCAGCTGTCACTTTTCGGGGATAGCGGTCAATCCCAGCCACCAGGGCATGACTGTAAGGGTGGTCTGAGGTGCCATCATCAATGTTCTTCACGATGACGGCTTTGCGTCTGGAGTAGCGTCCAGCCAGGACCAGCACCACCTTCCCGGGTTTCATGAACTTGCCCATTTCAACAGCAAGAAGCAGGCACCCAGCAGCATATATACCATTTTAAAATGTTTTAAAGCTCACTATTTTAAAATATTTCATCTACGGTAATTTGGTTAAGATGCAGCTGATCAGATGCTCACAGCATCAGAAATCTATGAAAATGAAAGCTGTTTACCTCATGGTGCGCAGGAAGCAAAGAGAAGAAGCAACTAAGAGCACAGTACAGGTATCTTAAGCACATACTCAGTGAGCTAGTCTCTTCAGTTAAGCAATATTTCCTAAGTTTCTAGAACCTCCCCCAAATAGTGGCACCAGTTGGACAATAAATATTCAGCCTTTAAGCCAATGGCATGGATATTTCACATCAAAATTATTATGCTCATCGTGAATACAAAATATCTTGCCAATATTATACACACACCTACACACATGATCACTCATGCACACAAGTGTGTTCTCACATGAGCACATGTGCGTGCACACACAAAGTGCTCAAAATCATGACTCAAATGAGTCTATATTAAATATGCTCAGAACACTAACTAGGTAATATATAGGCAAAGGCAGTGAAGTCTATTTTCCAATGAAGTATTAAATAGGTCATGTGACTTATTGAACACATGCATGTACAAATACTGTCAACATGGAATGGCAGTTTCAGCTGGAACTTTAGTTAGAGCTCATGGTTGTTTCATCAGAGCTACCGCTTGCTGATACTGCTCTCCATCATAAGATAATATTGCACCATATATGACTAGCCTGGAAAAAGAAATAAATTAAAATATTAAGTTCAATTTCTTCTGGGAGAATATTGCCTTCACACTTTAGTAAACATTAACTATTGTTAGTTGAGGACATCTTTCTATAGATATTTTCTCTATAACTGTAGTTAGGCTTAAAATGGGTTGATAAGGGTGGGCCTAAGATCCATGTGATTAATTATCATAGTAGAAATAAAAACAATACATATGTAAGGTGATGTTTACCATGAGGATACATGAAGAAGATGTGCAATGGAGGTGGATGCCACCAAAGGGAACAACCAACCCGGTTTAAATATGTTCTTGAATTTTCAGACTTGAGGCATATGACAAGATTCATTTTTGTTCAGTAAGCCATCTAGAATAAGATAGTTTATTATAACAGCACCAGAATACAGTGTACAGTGAAGATAAAGATTGTGTTTGTTTATTTTGTTAGTTCAATTGCATGAATGATTTCTATCAAACAGAGCGTTGTATTCAACTCTAGAGTAATGAATATTACTGCTGATATAATAAATAACTGGAAATCACTGTTAAATGGACTCTTGTTAATTTTCCATAATAAGTCAGCATTCATAGAAGTACCTCCACTGTCTTATTCGGTTATAGCTGAATAATTTTGTTCTTGTATCTCTTTGGTACAAAAGGGGCATTTTCTAAAATCTCCACATATAGGGCAGATAATGTTACAACCAAGTGTTAGTATCTAATCCCTTTTGGCTATGGTCATTAGATCTCACTTGCAACTTTAGTATACACATATTTATAGGTGTGTTAACTGAGTGATGAACTTGTTTGTTAGACTGGTGTGATGAAGCCTCGGGAGATTTCCTTACCACTGGACAACACAACTTTGAATCTCCAGAGCTGGCTTCACCTAATTATGAAGTGGATGTGTTTCCACCCTATAAATCTTGCATCAGCTTAGTTTTTAAATTCTAGGGTTCTTGTGTTTGACCCTTTAATCAGATATTCAAAAGTAAAGACAGACGTTTAGTGGTGGAAAAAGTTAGTGGACCTGCACTTAATTTTAGGAACTAGATGAATTTGAAATGGGGAAGACTGAATGAACTGAGATAAAGTGAGGGAATCTTCGGTACAGAAATGATCCAGATAAATTGCTAAGAATTCAAATGATAATCTCTGCATAGGGTATCAAAGTGAATCTTGGGATGGGAGTTTTGTCACTTTTCTTTTCATGATGAAATAGCATGACCCAAGGCAACTTAAGGAACAAAGAATTTCTTCTGGTTTGGCTTTTCAGAGGGATAGTCCACAATGACAAGGGATGCATGGCAGCAGACAGATTGGGAAGAAAGATGACACATTACATTTTTAACTAAAGACATTAATCAGGAAAATAGAAAACAGGGAGAGAGTCGCACACACACACACACACACACACACACACACACACAGAGAGAGAGAGAGAGAGACAGAGAGAGACAGAGAGAGACAGAGAGAGACAGAGAGAGACAGAGAGATAAAAAAGAGAAAGCTGGAGAAAGGGAGTGAGGAGGGGGAGAGAGAGACAGAGACAGAGACAGAGAGGTAAAGAGGAGAGAAAGAAGGAAACTAATTGGGGGCCAAGACTATAAACACACGTACCTCTACTAGAGATGTACTTACTAAGCAAGGTTCCCATCCTAAAACTTCTAAAGCCTAACTAAAAGTTCCTGTACTTTAGGATCAAATGTTTCAACATTTGATCCTACAAGAACCATTTCTCATGCAAATAAATATGAGAGTATTTGTAGCCTGCTTAGACATGGAATGGTCATAAAGGTGATAAGCATCTTGAGATGTGGAAGGAGCAGTATTTCTAGCTGAAGAATAACAGTCCAAATGAGAAAATATACTTCCATTTAACCCGTTGACTGAAGTTGAATTTCCTTGAGGTTTTTCTAATGATTGTCTTAAAGAAATTAGTTTATAGAACATAGAAATACTTCTAGCATTCTCAGGACAATTTTGCCATGTGATATTCCACTTTTTTTATAGTTACTATGAATGAGGAAAAACTAGGGACTATTTCAGTATCTCTAATTAGGAAAACAAGACTGGAAGACTGTAATAATATTTTAAATATTGTTAGATTCTGATGCAATATGTTGTACTTTAGTAGTTGAGAGAACTTGGTAACAATAATTTTCATCACTGCCTGAAATAGCTTAATCGTTAAAGATTTAGAACTTGTGAGTAGAAGATACATTTGAATTCATATAATGTAAAATTCCACATGTCCATTTTTTGTGTTACATTTCATAAATGACTATTACCAAATGTGACATCTAGGCATAGAAGTAGGTGGGGATAAGAGATCGAACAATAATGTAACCACAAAGACAAGGAACAGGAGTAAGTTTGTCCTAAGAAGATGTACTAATTGCCAGATGCCATATATGACCAATATTTTTGATCAGGGGTAGATAAGGCTGAAAAGTAGTTTTCTTATAGCAGAAGGCAAAGGGAAATTGCTAATGAGGAAAGTGTACAAAGGTGTGGATGCTGCTGACAAACAAGTGTCTGGGGAGTGTGTGTTCCTGGTAGAGACCACTGTGGGAATGAGAGAAGGAGCAAGAAAATGGTCTATGAAATGTAAGAGAGCCCTGGTATCTGTGTCAGAGGTGAAGGAAATCCATGTGGGCAACTGTTCAACAAGTCCACAGACACTACTTGAAGTGGTGTAAAAACAAAGACCACAGGGGGAGAATCTTGATTCTCAGTTTCAAACAGGAGAAGTCTAAATGGGTGCATGTACTACAGACAAGGGGAAGACCAGAGGGTGAAGGAGCAGACCTTCAGCATCAAGGTGCCAGTGACATATGGAAGTGTAGACAGCTGAATGGAACCAGCAGTTACTGAGTCAGATTCAAATGCTGTTTCTTCCCAGAGTACAAGGATGAGTCCAGTTAAGAGAAAGGAGGATTTTATTGTGTCCATGCAATGGAAGACTTGCGTTTAATGGATGATAACATGATTTGGGCACAGATATGATTGGTTACATTTTACAGACTTTCAGGCTTATTCCATTTGTTTGTTGGTTTGCTTAGTCTCCCAGCTGATGAGGTATCATACTCGTATGAGCATTGCGGTAGAAAAAGATGCCAGCACCAGCTGATTTTCAACCCAAACTTTTAATATTCACCAAGCAGGAAGTAAAAGCTAAAAATATCCTGCAATTGTTGTCAAAACTGTAATCAAAGCAATTGTTTCTCTATAAAATGCTCAATTGGTAAAAGTTAAAGCAATAAGACTGATTATTTAAAGGGGCAAGAGAGAGAGAGAGAGAGAGAGAGAGAGAGAGAGAGAGAGAGAGGAGGGAGGGACAGAGAGAGAGAGAGAGAGAGAGCAACTGGGATTAGCTATGCTAAACATATTAAAATGTTTATTTTATAAAGTAGTTAGGTTAAGAGATGAATCTAAAATTACTTGATATATTGTTAAGCTAATTTGGTTGTGTAAACTTATGCATTGCTGTTTGCCATTCAGCAAACGGTAAACAATTTTTTATCTTTCCCTTGAAGATGAAATATGCATAAGGTTTGTGGTTCGACATTGTTAGGCATTCAAAAGTTCTAGTGGATATCCAAAGGGCTTATGCAATCAAAGGCCAAATCATCCACCCCCCCAAAAAAAAACTGTAAATGCAGCTGAAAAAGAAATACATTTAAAATAAGCAAACTCGGTTTGAAAGTAATTGGTAAAAAGTACTCACATGAATGACATGAGCCCTCTTTACCGTTGCTTTTCAGCTTGTTTTGACAGACAGATGGAGTGTAATGACTTGCTAGAGTCCATACAGTACTTCGGTGCGCTGTGGAGTGTGTGTCTCCTCATACTCACTGTCTCATGAATAATGCTGCACATTAGTGTTAGTTTATCTTTCGAGTGGTGCTAGACATCCAGTTTCACTCAGCTCTAGTGATTTCTGCACTTAGAGAATGTCTAATATATCTACATACATATTATATTATATTATATTATATTATATTATATTATATTATATATATCCGTGTAATGTCATCTCTGTTATATTAAAGATCCCAAACCTTCAATTGTTTCAATAATAATTGAAAATAAATATATAACACCTAAAATGAAGTGAAATTGAAAACCAAAGTCATAAAAAGTAGGATTATATTGTTTTTATAATAGATGATTAATGTATCAGAGGTTGACAACTTTTATTTGAAATCAATTAAAGAATAGAGAAAGTGATAAAAGACTGAGGATTCTCTCATTTGGCCACATGGATTCTGTTTTGCAAGTATATTGCTAAAACATCAATTATTTTTATAATGAAATATTGGATATTATTTTCAAATATGAGGAGACTAGCTAGTACTAAGCATATTTTCATCTTAATATTTCTTGTTTTCATTTCAGTTCATTTTAAGTAGATTGGTCATTTGCATCATTCTTTCCTTGAAATGAAGACACACACACACACACACACACAGAGAGAGAGAGAGAGAGAGAGAGAGAGAGAGAGAGAGAGAGAGAGAGAGGGAGGGAGAGAGAGAGGAGGGGAGAGAATTAGGAAGATGAAAGAGGATTAGGTTTGCCTACATATGACTTACTTGAGAAGGTAAAAATTCACTAATCAACCATATGAACATATGGAAAAACTGGTGTTTGTGATTTTTTTAACTAAAGGATTAAATGGGTACAAAATTTACTTTTATTTCAAACTTAAGGGTTTTTTTGGTATGTGCTTCTTATTGATATAAAAGTGAGATGAATATTGATACTCTCATAGGCATTGTGCATGTATAACATATTTAGAAATACAAGGCCTAGACCCAGTCCTTCTTTAACTTTTTCAACTGATTTGAGATGGTTAGCCTGTGAGCTAAGGGACTATAGCAAATTCATGGCTTGGAGTTTATTACTAGGGTATTTTCCATATTTTATTCAGAAATAGCTGAGTCGAGTTAACAGACAACAGTCCAGATTACCTTACATGGATAGTTGGTTTTCAAAACATCAGAGGTCCATAGAATTGACGTTACAAATATTTCTGTATTAATGTTCATTTTGATTAGAGACAGCCTCCTGTATTGGATTCTAAGAAGAAACTGAGCATCTTTGAAGTTACTCCAGTTGTAGTGAGACACCCACTAGGCAAGAATTGCCTCTTTCATCTACAGACAAATTACTGTCCAGAAAAGGACACACTTGCAGAATAGTTGACTGATTATATCTGCCTAGACAGAGTAATCAGCCCTTAATAATTCTGCATTACTAGGTCAGTCAGATGATCCTGGGCCAGAAGGCTGAAGATCAGATGCTCCAACGTTTTGTACTATAGGGAGTGTCCAGATGTTCAGCGGTCTCTATAAATTGGCTAAGTTTTAGAAGCCATGCTTTGTGCTTCCCATAAGTTTAGTTAACTCAGTCATTCTGGATTTCTGACAGGGTTGAAGACATATAGTCTCATAGCCAATTCTGGCTATTTACCTTGAGAGAAAAGATTTGAGTGGATGGTTTTCAGCTGACATTCATTCTAAAGCAAAGAAAAAAGCCAGGTCCAGAACCAAGTGTTTTAGTTTGGAGAGATGACAAAAGTTCTGGGTAGTCAACAAAATGATGGACTGGGTATTAGGACCATCTTGTACCTCTCTGGTTCAAATTGGCACAATTATTCTCTAAATGTATTTTAAGAGAAAAGTTTTATTTTAACAGGAAGGGTGATATGTAAGAGGAGCTAAGGTGAGAGGGGTACCGAGAGGAAGAGAAGGAGTAAGGAGAGGAGGAGAAGAAGGAGAGGAGAAACTAGGTGATGAAAGAAAGAAAGAGAAAGAGAGGGGGGATATGGAGGAAGTTGTTCACGTTTCTCCACCAGTCAAAGATAGTTCATATATCGAGACTGGGCATTAGGTTACACTTCTGATTGAGCATTACCAAACTTATAAAGTCTTTGATTAACATTTTTAAAAAGTATATAAAAGCAAAAAGAAAAAGGGGGCATGGGATAGGGATTTTCTGGGGCAGGGTGATAGGGAAAGGAGATGGCATCTGAAATGTAAATAAAATATCCAATAAAAAATACTATCCAATAAATGACTGTAGAATGACAAAAAAGGATTAAATGATATACAAATGAAGCATTAATATTGTCAAGACACAGCCACCCCCCCCCAGAGAAGTGTGAAGCTCTGTATATGTTTTAAATGCAAAAAAAAACCATGTCTAGATTATGGCAATTCTGACACCTGCTGCACATCGGTGCCAGAGTAAATGAAGAAGGTGAAGAAGAAGGCTTCCAAGCACAGAGGGGCATTACTTTCAGGGTTTCTAAAAGCAATAAGCTTTTACATGGAATTTAATACTCATTCATTCTTGATTACTTTGAAGCAAATGTTTTGTTAAATGTATAACATGCAATTCAAACTATAACTATCAGTTTTATCTTTCTGATAAAACTGGCACTAAGTGGGATATTGTTATCGAGAGAACATTTTGTCCTTTAAACAATCCATGCTGGAAAATAATAACATATTCAGTAACAAAGCAGATACTTCAAACTTGAAAACCAAAAATGGTTGTAAAAGTATGTGTGTGGACCTTTTGAGGCAGGGGTTCATTTAAACACAGACATTTTCTTTATGTAAAATATATTTATTTATACTTAAAGATTGTATTGTCCAAGTCAATTTTATTATTTTTGAAATTTGACATAGATCATTTTAGCTAAATTAAAATTCTTCTTTGTTCATCATATGTATTTGAGCCTACTAACAGTTCTAAGAATCCGTATGTGTGTTTGTGTGTGAGTGTGTGTAAAAGTGAGAGGGAGAGGGAGAGAGAAAAAGAGAGCATTATAAAATGCTCATACCATCATTTGATTCAATGTGTTTTAAACCACAGTAGAGTAATGACAGGGTTAAATTCTTGCATACTATGTAGAAAATGAAGATGCTCTATGTTTGCAGAGATAACCATAGTGGAGCTGGGGAGTCTCAGAGAAGTGGCCATGGGAAGATGATAGATGATATTTACCTCATATGTCATCATAACTGTTTTTAAAGAGATGTCCGAGCCCTTCTTTATCAGGGGTCTGGGAAATGCATCATTCCCAAGCACTCCATCACCACGACATAAAGAAATAGCAAACCTTGAATGTGTCAGACAGTGTCTGTCCAATCTGTGCCTTGTCTCTCAAATGCTGACTTTACCTCGGGGCTGAATTCCACATATATATGGTCCTTAAGAGAAGTTATTTTTTTTCTACATATTTTCAACTGGACAAATGAATGAGCATGTGCATATGTGCGGTAGATTTGAATTTAATATATTAGAGTAAAAATGTAGATGTCACAGTGATAGATATTTATGTCATTTTAACATTGTTCACACTGATTGTATTCTGTGCCATTCAGCTTTCGTAAATATTTTGAATTAATGTAGGATGATGGTCTCATTACTCCTATTTTATAGATAAAAAAGGGAGGCATAGTGACAAATATCTATATCTAGTTGTAGCTCAATGTATCTGCCTCCTCTGTCTCTCTTTCTCCTTTTTCCCCTCTCCTGCCTTTCTCTCCCTCCTTTTTCTAGATTTTCCCCTTTTTCTTGCTCTCACTTGCTTGCTATGCTAGGGTTTGCAGATGAAACCCAGGGCACTATGCATAACATAACAAAAATGTGCTATGCAGTTTCTGAGCCAAAGACCTGTACCACATAAAAATCAACCTTGGTTATTGATGGATGTTTGCACTTTTGTTCTTGTTTTTGAACTCCTCTTATATATCTCAACAAAGAAAAGGCAGTAGTTCTGGGGAAATCAACACTGAATTTGCAAGGATATATCTATGCTTCTGTAGTCAGGAAGTGCTTTTTCTTGTGGACTATTTGACCTCCTTTCTGAAGGATGCATGAAATTTCTGCAAAGCAGATCCTTATCTATATTAAAGAGTAATCATATGCCAAACATTTGTGAGAGACCAGATTACAGCTAATGACATACAGTTATCAGGCATACTGGAAATTTTTAGCTGAAGTTTGTTCTGTGGTCACCTACAGCTGCAGAGTGGCATTATCTCTGTGTCAAATGGCAAACAGGAATCTTGACCTCGACTCTTAACTGCTGTGCCAGATGTTATTCAATGTAAGAGATTTTGTCTCTGAGGGCTCTATAAACAAACCCGATCTAAATGGCTCCCCCTAGGCATTCCTTGGGGTTTATCGGATAAAAACGAACTCTACTTTCATTACAGACAAAACCTATTTAACTTCCTCTTAGAGAAAACAATGAAATGTTACATTATGATCTGCAAAAACACACGGGGTCCTGGAAGGAAGAGAGCTCAAAAGAAAGCTATATTTCAACTGAACACACTTTGGGCTTTTATCTTGAAGAAAGTACCTTAGCATACTACATATTTTTTTTTCTTATTTCATCAGTGATTAGACTATTAGTCTATGAAGAATGTACGATGTACATCCAGAATCATTGTGTTGCTGAATCTGACAAATTTATTTAATAATAACAAGTCTGTGATCTGTGTTTGGAATCTAGAATAGTTGAACTGTGGTGTAGCTCAGGTCTCTTGCAAGATATGAATGAAGCCTTATATTTTTAATCCATGAACACACACACACACACACACACACACACACACACGCATGCACAAACACACACTTGCACACACACTCACCCATACAAAGTCATAAACACACACAAACTGACACACTGACACACACACTCACATAAACATGCAAAACATACACAAACACACTCACATACAAACTCACACATCCAAATTCAAACATATACACACAGATTCACACACATACATCCATACACAAAAACATACTCAAATATACAATCATGCAAGCACACTCATATACATATATAACAAAACAAACAGCAACAATAAAAAAAACTAGTGAAGAAAGAGAAGGAAGAGAAAGCAAAGAAGCAGAAGATAAGGATCAAGACAAAAAAGAGGTAATGCTGAGATTCTCTGGAAATGGAGATTCTCATTAGCAAATAAAATAAATTTTGTCCTTGGAAGATAGGCATTAGAGTTGGGAGGAAACTCAGTTAGTAAAAAGCTTTCCTTGCAAGCCTTAGGACATGAGTACGATCTTCAGAAATCATGTCATTGGAATTGGAACTGGGGAGTGGCTCTTAGCACTGGGGATACAAAGACATGCAGATGAGAGCAGGCATTACTGCAGTGGGAGTTCCTAGTCAGTGAAAGATTCTGTCTCAAAGAACTAGGTGCATGAGGTCAGCTCCCAAAGAAACTAGGGACAAATGGCTGTGATGCCTGTTTAACATATCACACCCACACTGGTCAGTAGGTTTTCTCAGGAGAGTATGTACCTGCTGTAGATTCTGGCTCCTATCAGCACTTCTCACCACACCTCCTACCCTAAACTTCTCCAGCCCCTCAACTTTGCTTCTGTTCCCATAGTTTCTGATTCCTGTATAATCCAGCCACTTCAGCCGTAAGATCCTCTGGCTCTGCTCTGGGTATTCTTGATCCTTTCTCTTGTCTCCTTGATCTTTGTTTTTTTGCTCTCTGTCTCTCTGTCTCTGTCTCTGTCTCTCTTTCTCTTTCTCTGTCTGTCTCTGTCTCTCTCTCTCTCTCTCTCTCTCTCTCTCTCTCTCTCTCTCTCTCTCTCTCTCTCTGTGTGTGTGTGTGTGTGTGTATGTGTCTTTCTCTTTCCACAACTCTACTTCCCTCCCCATCCTCTCTCTTGTTCTGTCCTTCTGCCTGTCCTCTCATGACCATGGTCTGTTCTGCTGGTCAAGTTCAGTCTGATTTTTCCATAATATCTCTGCTTCATATCTACAATAAAAACCTTCTCATGCATATCTAGAAACTTTCATAGCCTCATTTTATTCAGATGGCTCCTGAAGAATGAAAATAGAGGTTGACCTTGGTCCTCCATGTGCCTATCAGATACATTATAAAAAGATGAGACAGTCTAAAAGAAAGGCATCAGTGCAGAGTTATTGGTAGATGACCTTGGAAATACTCAAGTGTTATAAGCAAAAAATCAAAATAAAAACATAGAATTATTTAAAACATACAACCTTGCCTTTCAGTTCTATATACTAAGAATTTGTCCTCAGTTTTTGTGGTAAATGCTTTCATGCTAGGTACACATACTAATGATGTGCTGTGTACCAAGCATGTACTTTGAGTAGATTATTTTACTTAATCCTGAAATGCCACAGTAGTTCAATTAAATTTAGTAGGAGAACAGGTTGGCTTTTGCAATGTACACTTTGACCTGTTGTGCCACTGGCTAGCCCAGCTGAGAGCCATAAACTGAGCAGAGACTCTTAATTGTTCAGGGACTCAGCCATAGGCCTAAATACTCCAGAGGGATTTAGTCCGATCATTCGACTCTTTAAAATTGTGACCTAAGACAGATAGGAACCAGGTTCTCTGGGGAGTAGAGACTAATGCATTAAGTTTGTCTCCCCCATCTTGTTTTCGGTATTTACCACTTTGCTCTTGTTTTCCTTTTTGCCAAATAAAACTCAAGAAGACAGGAATGTTCTGAAAGAACAAATACAGCTGAAAGCTTAATCTAATTGGGCAAGGACTAAATTTATGATTTGGTTGTTAATTAGACTTAAAGAACAAAGCTAATGCTGCTCCATTTAGTGAGAAAGGCCTCTGTGGACAGAGGACTGACCAATATTGCTTCTCCTGCTGGGAAAACATTGTGCATAAACAAGTCCCTAGGGTTTCATTACTGAGCCTTTTAGACAAACACAAAATGCATCTTAGTTTATTTGAAAATCCTTACAATGAAGCTTTATTGTATATCTATAAATTTTTCACATTGACATGTCAAAGACTTGTAAAAGTATACTGGCAAGAACGATAAACATTATAAACAACAGTTTTCCCTTAAATGTAAGATGATTGTAGACGGGACACAGTGTGGTCATAAAATGAATGTGATTCTGTTTGGAAAACCAATCGAGAGAATGAGTTCTGATGCCTGCACAGAGCAATAAACTACTCGCTGAACAGGTAAACCATTCAACGTTGTTTAGCAAGGCTGTGCAAGATAATTTTGACGACTGGAAGGGAAATGTGTCACTTGGATGTTTTGTTCCATTTCATTATTTTAGAGAAAAGCTTTGATGCTGCTGCATCATCATTGGAATTATACCCTCTTGTGTTCTTATTTTTAATAATTACTTTATTTATTCATATTTCAAATACTGTCCCCCTTCCAGGTCTCCCCTTCACAAACCTCCCTCACACTCTCCCCTTTGCCTCTATGGGGGTACTTCGCCACCTACCCACATATTCCTGCCTTACCCCTCTAGCATCCTCCTTTTCTAGGGCAACAATCCTCCACAGGACCAAGTGCCTCCCTTTCCATTGATGTCAGACAAGGAAGTCCTCTGCTATATATGCAGGAAGAGTCATGGAGCCACCCATGTGTACTCTTTAGTTAGTGGTTTAGTCCTTGGAAGCTCTAAGGGGCCCAGTTAGTTGATATTATTGTTCTTCCTATGAGGTTGCAGTTCCTTTCTTTATTTCTTAGAAAGGATATTGTGCTTAATGAATATATTGTCACATACTGATTCATGGTTTTTTAAAGTTATTTTTCTAAGAATTTAAAATGTAATTCATTCATCTCAGAGAGAGACAGTGTGTTCCCATTACTGCACATTTATCAACATTGCAATGGTTTTTTTGTCCACATTTCTCAGGGATACTTCTGTAGAGTCAACAAAAACTTTAGAGCGTAACTATTGCTACTCAGTTTTAGTCATTGTTGGAAACTAAGTGTTTCATGGAACTTGGCAGATAATTTGAAGTACTGGATATAATTTTTTCCTTCTGATGATTTAAAAATAATACACTTTTCATCATCTAGATTAAATTATGAAATTTATAAAACTAGTTTCTCATTAAATGTATTTTTTCTCTTTCTGATAGAATACCTTTCCAGTTTTGACATGTATTAAACTTTACAAATGCAACACAGTCACAGAGACATTCAATCTGTTAGTGGATTGCCAAAACTAAAAGTCTTAGAATCTTTACAATTTACTGTGGGAGGAATACTCAGACTAGATAAGCAGTAGAAAAGGCTATCAGAGAAGGAAGGTGTGATGGATACTATAGTTATTTTCTTGGCTTTAGGTGAAACACTCATGTTTTCAGAAATGTACACTGCAATTCTACAGAGAAATTGTATGGGGGCACATTCTTCTTAGCCTGAAGACTCACCAAAGAAGCTGGTGACAAACCTGATTAACTTGTGGAACTTTAGAATGACCAATTTACTTGTTTTAACAAAACAATCTTGTATACCATTGTTCTTCATTTAACTAATTAGGCCATGACCTTGCAGTGACAAAGGGTCAAAATAGGTCATGACCTGACCTAGTCAGCAATGGGGATCCATACAACTCTATAGTTACCTAGCCTGAGTGGTGGCACCACAGGAGTTCTTCCTTGAAGAAGCTCATGTTTTGACTCTTGCAAAATCTTGTGTAGTTTTTTAAAAAAGCTATAGACGTGTCTAATTATAGAAAACTATGAATGAAATGGACTGTGACTCCTCCCACCCTGAAGTTCTGATTGCAATTGACTTATTGTGTTTATATTTGCTTTCTAAATGTGAAAATGAAGAAATTCCAATATTCAGATTAGGTTAATCTTGTATATTGTTTTCTGCATTTGAAAATAAAATTGAATAATAGCATAAAGCAAAACAAGATATATTACTATAATCATGGCCTATGACACACCCAAGTAGACATGAAATATTAATTTAATTTTTTCACAAGCAACAGATATAATATTCATCCTGATTATAATAGCACTTCTTAGTTACATTCCATTGCAGTCTTGGCATCAGCTTAATATGGCTGATTAACACAGCTTGACTCTAAATTGTCTAGGGGACTTTCCAATTAAGCACTATTCCAAACATTGTTCCTTTCACTATGGAGGTTCTGCCATCCTGTGAACCTAGTCTTTGTTCTTTCAGTTCCCCAGTCAGTGTTAACATTACATTAACTCCTGTTTGAAGGCCTTTCTTAGGATGTGCCTTACTCTCATTCACAGTTTCTGACTTCCCCAGTCTCCGACACAAATTAAATTGTTCTCATTAGATGGGATACATGTACAGTTAGATATCTTTTGTTGATTAGATGCAGAAAATTGAATTTATCCCTTCAACTCAACTAATATTTACTGAGAGTTCACTAACTTCTAACTCAAAGCGCAATGTTTAAATTGTCTTTACAGGTTTTTTTTTTTTTTAAATAACCTGAAAAGAAAAATCCCTCCATTTTGGAAATCAATATTAACTATATTATTTGTATATACAATTTATGATGTGTTATGTTCTTTATAACCCCTCATGAATTGTGAGCTTTTAAAATTCTGATTATTTAGGAGCTAACAGGAGAAGTAAAGCTGCATTGTTGGGAAACATCGAAGATGATGAAGATGGTACTGGATGAAGGAGGAATTTCAGCCCAGGTCTTGAGTTAGAAGGATTGGTTAGTCAGGAGTTTCTCATGATGGTTATTATAATTTCTTACAAATTGAATTTCAGATAGTGCTTGGGAGAATGAGCGTCAAGTATAGGAGTCCTGTTTGGATTTTTCAAGTTGTCAATCAAATCTGTCAACATATTCTTCTCCTTTCTTTTTAGTTCCTAACAGATTTTAAAACTTTTCTTTTTAATCTTTTTAATTTCCTTAAATTCAAAAAGGATTTGTAGTTTAATACATGTCACTTCATGATACTTGGAATACTTTTATGGTCATCAAACAAGAAATGTGTAATTTCAGCCCATTAAATTATATTGGGCTTATTTGAAAAATGGCGATTTCAATTTCTGTGTCCATTATTTTTATGAGATGCAAAGATACAGAAGACAAGGACTGAAATGAAGACAAGGACTGAAATGAAGACAAGGACTGAAATGTGTTGTGTCAATGAATATGACGCACATGTAATATTTGGCAAAACATTATTTCTGTACAGTTTTCAATATTCTAAATGAACATAGTCACTGATGACCAAGGAGAGAGAGAGAGAGAGAGAGAGAGAGAGAGAGAGAGAGAGAGAGAGAGAGATCCAAGTTCAGTGAAATAAAATTAAATCAAGAAAAAGAAAACAGAGAACATAATTTTTATGAATTAATATTATGTTGACAAGCAGGTATGTGATTTTTCTGAAAATATAATTCACATCAGACCTTTTAAATGTGAAACATCTATATTCATACAATATCTAACTCATTTCCTACTGAAACTTCTTTAGAATAGAATATACACAAATTTAGGCTTCAAGACAGAGCTTGAACTAACTGCCTATGCTTGCCTTGCAGAAATGTATTACAAACAAAACACACTTGTTATAGAAGTGCTGAAAATATAGAACCTAACTCTGCCAACTGAGCTGTCTTCTTGGTCCCTCTCCTCCACCCACCAGGTCTCATTAAATTAACCTGGAAAGAACGCTATCTCTTTAAAGCTGGGAGAATACTGTGGTGATGAGCCAGGAGCAGCCCACCAATTGGCAGACCCATTGGGTGATAAATGTCCAAGGACCTCTAAGCTGACGACACATTTTTCATCATTAATCCAGTCTATTGTAACCGGGGCCACTCACATTGATTCGGACTAGGGGGCATCATCTGCTGTTAAGTGGGTGATGACTCGCTAAAAATGAAGGGCTAAAACTAATCAAATATATTTAGAGCCTTACTGGCAACTTGCTGGGAGAGCATCAATGGCAAGCTAACAGGGGAGCCTCCGGCAGGTAGTGTCAAGATTGGCCTGCTAGTGTGGGAATGTGGGAAATCCATCTCAAGCCTGTTGTGCAATTTCAGCTGCTGTACAGGGAGGTAGATCTTTGTGTGTGCAGTTACCGAACAGGACCATACTTGAGTGTTTCCTTAGAGTATAATTTACAAATGAAAAGTGTTTGCTTGGAAAAGTCTAAGAACTTAATTCTAAGGAATAAAATTTTCAAAGTCAGATCTCTATGAGACCCTTAACTTGGTTTTATTGTTCTAAACATTAATGATTTTTGCCTTACAGAAGTGACTTAACATCTATTTTTATTAGGTTAGTAAAATCTGATAGAAGGGCTCTTTTTCTCACCGTAGGAAATTTTAGATTTCTTTATTTTTTATTAATTAATTAATAAATTAATTTACATCTCAAATGATGCCCCCCTCCTGGTCTTCCCTCACAGCTCATTCCCTTTCCCTTTGCCTTTGAGAGGGTGTCCTCCCTGGGTTATAATAAATTAATTTACTTCATGCTATTATGATATGCTCAAGTAGGTTGAATTAATTTACAGGTCCATATATATATATTCAACATTAACATTTTATTTATCAATGGGCACATATTCATGATAATACAGTTGTTATTACTTTAATTCATATTGACAGAAATTGTTCCACTTTATTCATAGCTTGGGCTACTAAAAGTTATGGTGAGTTAAGTTTTTGTGCTTGAGGCAAGCAGAGAAAGCTTGTTATTTCCTGTATGCATGTCATTAATCAAAGCCAGGTGGAAACCCAAAATAAATTTAAATGATTACATTAATTAATGGGTAAATTTAACTGATGCATTAAGCAAAATAACTATAAATTATGGGATAAAAATAAAAGCAAAGTTTGGAAGAGGGCATTAAAAGGAGAAAAGCCTAATAAAGTATCTTTCCATAAGCAAAAATGTAGAGCTGGAAGCCTTAGTGAGAACAGACAAGGCAAATGCAAAGCAGCAGCCTCCTTCTATCTGAGTCTTCTACTCAGGAACCATAGGGCTGACCCAGAAAATACTTGGTGGTATTATGAGAAAATACTTCTTGCCCAGAATAGATTGGGACCAGAGTCATCAGCTCAACTTAGACACTTTTCTCCAAGTTCCAGGGTTGGACTCCTATCCTTTCATTTGTGAACTTCCTAAAGAGGACTATGTATGTGTGCTCTAATTTTGGCTGAGTTGCATGGAAGTGTTTATTAAGGAGTAACAGGCAAACTATCTTTCCATGTGGTGTACATTTGCAATCTGAAGGTCATCTTAACTGTGCCAAAAGCAGCTAGTTATGAAGCATCATGTCGGGGTCAAAGGGATGAATCAGATGATCACGTTCCTTGAGGGCCAGTTTGCATATGTTAGGGCTAGTTGCTTGCTATGAAACTATTTACATGATGGTAAAAATGCATAAAAACACATCAATACCAACTAATTTTTTGCTGCCAAAAAGGAGATCAGAGACAATGAAGCTTCTAAACATCCATCACAAATGATGAAGAGAAGGAATTCAGCCTCTTGTGGGAGACACGATTAGCAGTGGCATAAGGTGTCCACATTCTAATACCTGAAAAGTGAGAATTATTGCCTTAGATGTTAAAAAAATTAACAGATATGAGTTTTGTGGGTTTGCTTCAATTACAAAAGTGGAGTCAACTTAATATGGGCCCATAGCCTGAGAAGCCATTCCTTCTGTACTTACAAGAAATGTGATAGTTGTACTTAGATCCCAAAGATGAACACTGCCATCTTCAAAAATGGAGGATGGGTCCACTGTTGCTTTTTAGGTATTTGCTTCATTTTTTCCAGCTACACAGTTGGGAGATGAGTTTCATAAGTTTCCAAGTTTACAGTATTCAAAGATCTCTCTCTCTCTTTTCCTCCCTCCATACCTCCCTACCTCTTTCTCTTTCTCTCCAAAAATAGCAAGATTTTAAAACATATTTGGTGGCATGGGATAACCTACTGATTAAATGACATAGCTATTAAAAATTAGACAACTCATTAAACACAAATGGATTTTGTCATCTCTTAGTAATTTGTGTTATTTGTTTAGAAATAATTATATTTTATTATGATGTGAAGTAATAGGGTAAAGCCCCATGTTTCAGTCAATGAACTCTCTTTCCAAACCAATATGAAAATATATTTTGAGACTAAAGCAAAAGAAAGGACCTCTACTTTAGTTAAAAGTTGAAATTATTTGCCATCATGCTGTACTCAGAAGTCCAGAAGAGTAAAAGAAAAAGATGAAGTTAGGAAGACATGCTCCATGTGTTTGAAGAATCCATCTTTTGCCTGTAAGTTAAATCTGCACGAAAGTTTCTAATATACTCTCTCCTGATTTATCACTCTTGGGTAGATGAGGCCAGCAGCAATTTATCATCAGAATAGTTAGAATTTCTGGATAGTGAGGGGAGAAACTCAAATCAAGCATTGATAGAAAGTATCCCACAAGGCTGGTTAGGATTTGTATTGTGCTTAAGAAGAACATTCAAATTGAAATGTCAAGGACAAATTGAAATGAGGAGGACATGATCTCAGGGAGGAAACCTTTGTGATTTTTAGAAGTTCCCTTCAACTGGAAAAACCACTCCGATGAGTCCTAGGACTGAAAGAAGAATCTGCATACAGGACAGAGTGAACAGAGTGATAGAAATCGACTATAAACGGAATGTATTATGGCCCTGTGAAGGATGATTGGCGATACTAAAAACGTTCATGATGTACTTGATCTGTTTGTTCAAAGCCCACACTATGTTTGAGAAAGGCACTTTATTATACCATGAAATGTATAGAGTCATGCTGTTTGGTAAGTGTTTGGCTGATGATACACCTTAAATGTAATACTCTTCAAGAAGGCAGGCTCAAGGGAAATGGATGTGTAAAAGATAATTACAATACAACATGGTCCATACAAATGACATGATAATCAATAGTAATGATTCCCAGCAGGATAATAATCCAGGGGTGGGTAAAGTGCAATGTTAGCCCCTCTGGTGAAAGGTATTTTATAGCCATGTGTAAGGTTCCACCCTGTGTTCTCAGTTGTTTGCGATGGTCCTCTCACTTCTCTGTCAAATCTTGAATAAGACTCTTTGTCTTTAAGTATTTTAATGTGTTAGGGTTTTTAATACTGTAAGGTTGAACCTTGGGAGTCTCTTGTTTTTTTTTTTTCCAGCCTGGGAAACTGAGGCAGAAAACTTGGATGATTTCTCTTTGGGAAACCAGAGGTGTGAAATGCATTGCTGAGTTGCAAGCACCATTAGCAGCTTTATAAATGCTGATGTCCAAAAAGCAAACACTGGGCTTTCAGAGGAAAAACCACATGATAGTGCCTACCTCAGCTGTTTTATTAAGGTTAAGTTCAAACATTCCCTTGCCAAAATGACCTTGCCCTCTTGCTGACCACCAGGTAATTTATCTGTTCACACTCCAGTCACTGATTCAAGCTACTCTCACTTCGAATTGGCTAGATCCCTTTCATCGTTCATATAAATGGTAGTTTAGAAATCCATGACTTAATATAAAAACATGCTCATTTTTTACTGTGTGTGTGTGTGTGTAAAATGATATCAAAGAGCTTGGCTAAATCATTTTTACCTTGAACAAGGATCAAATTTACAAGTAGTTTTGAATGATTTTCATCTAATAATATTATTTCAGAATTTTTCAAAGCAGCAATGAAGTATATGACAATTGTTAGTATGTGTACCATATCTAACCTATTATTGTATATCCTTATGACCTGAAATAATATAATCTATATAACTTAATTGCATTTGAAAAAGGCATAAGGTAGGAATATTCCAAATATTTAAGACATTGATACTTTTGGAAGCTGTTTCTAGTTTTAGAACAATTTCAAAGTGCAAAGATAAATACAATACATTTAATCAAATGATTTAAAAGTAAACTGCTATTACCCCTCAAGAGTGATAGAAGGTTTTTCATTTATATTATACTGTGTGTCAGATGAGATCTGTTTGTTTTGAGTCTCCTCATGTGCATTCAAGCAGATTGTTTAATGGTAAAACTTTACCAAGGAAGCTGTAGTCTATCTTTTTGCTGAGTTAGCACCCAACTGTGGGCAAATGAAAGAGGATATTGCCATGAGAGTATTCTTCATAGAAGAATTCTTCTGAAGGTCATATAGACTGTGGCATGTAATATGTGTTATGTTAGGAACCAGTGAAAGAGAGATAATATGTAAAAAGCATGTTGTCTTTAAATAACGTTATCAACTGGGGAATAAAATTTCTACCAAAAATCAGAAAGTATTCTTCTCCCATCAAAACCTGAGCCCAGATACTCTGCATTGCAATGGCAAGAGTCTCTTCATTGTAGGTAAGACAGAAAACCTGAACCATCTATGCTGTTTGAATAATTGCTCCTGATTTTCTTGGTGAACATTTACCAAGCACCTCCTAGGAGTCCATCATGATTGTTGACAGGAAAAGTGGGCTTTTTTTCATTATGCCCATTTCATTATGTGTATCAGAATACACAAACTAGAAAGTTTAAGGTCTGCCTAATGTCCCCATACTCCTGACACAATGAGATGTTTAGCTGTCCTGGGTCATTCTGGTCAGTGTTCTATCTTTGGGAGGCTGGGGCCCATGATGTCACCATTAAGATATTGTATGATCTTGACATATTATGAAAAGGAAATCTGTTCCCAAAGCAACAAACTCCATAGAGCAGCCTGGACATATAATAACAAGTATTACTTATTTCATTCTTAGTTTACTACTTAGTTTTTCTTAGGGTTTCATTTTATGTATTTTGCATGCTTCTGAGACTAGTTTAATAAAGACTCCACGCTTTGATTTTCTGAAGCATAAGGTGAAGGAACTTCATCAATATCTAGAATCAATCAGATCTAGAATATATACTAAGAGATCACCAGGAGTAATTGTCAACAGTCAACTTCACAAACACAGTTTATCTTTAAGTTGGGCCATGATAATCAAACTTTCATTTTAAAGAAACTAAACATAAGTTTATTATTCAGATAAATTTTACATTTTTGCCTCAGGATTTTATTGGAAGAGGGTCCAAAGCATCCTTTATATGATAATTTTGTAACAACTTACACTAGAAGCTAAAACACTCACCTTGGAATTAATGAACCTGTGTATGTCATTTAACACTCACAGCACCCCACATATGAGAAAGGACCTGTAATCATTTCTGTGCTGTAGATTAGCAAACTGAATTATAAAGGAATTAATCCTATTCCCAAGGCCAAACAGTTTCCCAAACCTATGCATTTAAACATGACACAAATTTGCTTTTATACCCAAAAAGGAACTTAAATAAGTTGAGATTCTCTTTTTTTTTGTTAGTCTATCTCTTTAGACAAAACATTACCTGAAAAATACACTAGCTATTTGTTTAGTATTGGGACTCCCATCAAAATATGGCTTCTGCAGGATTTTAGACAGTATGTCTCCTGTTCTTGGTCCATAATATTAATTTCCATTTTCATATTATTTAGTATATATACAAAGTATAGCACATTTTAATGAGAAAAACACTTTGCAACTTCACATTATCCAGACTTAATTTTTTTTTTAATTTTTATCTCAAATGCAGGTTTTCTGCTCAAAAAAATAACGTAGCATTTAGACTGATTTTTTTTTTCTCCAAACAGAACTGAAAAGTAGAGTAGAGGATATATATATATAAAAAAAAAAAAAAAAATGTGTGTATATATATATATATATATATATATGATAAGAGGCCTGCATCTTTAAGAGTCAACCATTGGGGGGGGTAGTTCAGCATCAAAAAAAAAAATCTTTTTTAAGTCAGTTGTGTTGAAGCAAACCTGTAATTCCAACACCCAGGAGGTTAGCAGGACTTGGAATGTGAGATGAACTTAAGAAAACAAAAAGAGGCAAAAATGGGGCTCAGACATGATGGCTCCAGTGCTGGTGGTGCATCTGTCTTCCCATGGCCATTTGCATTCATACTTGAGTCTTCCTGGGTATCTCTCTCTTCTTTGGAGGGTTCAAGATGCTTGGATGAAAGACACAACTTACTCTAAATAGTGTAAGTTTGAATGTGCAAATAAGTGTACTACTGCAACTGAGGTCATGTGAATAAGTTGAGAAGTACATTAATATATTATCAGTAAATACATTATTTTAATATAATGATTAAATATGTATATATGAATCATATGATTATATGATTATATTTATTTATTACCTTCTTTTCATGCAAATAATTACAGCACAGTTTTTTGTAATAAAATATTATTTAGCACTATTTTAATATATCTTACAGATTGCAACAATCTTGAGCTGTATGAGGGTACTGTGTTCACTAGATGGCCTATTATGAATCATAGCATTTGGCAGAGTTGTATGATTTTACTGTCATCATTAGTGGGTTGGAGACCTATCTTACTTTTAACCTTGATGTAACATTTTTTAAATTGATAAACCCAAAGCAGAAACTATTTTGTAGTGTTATTTTAGAATATATGTTTGTGATATAATAGTAATAAAATTTAGTTTCTATTTTTTCAATCTTCTTTGTAGCAGAGTTTCAAAATTTAGAATTAGTTTTATATTTGAGAGGTTTTAATGAAATAATTATTATTAACTTTCCTAACTGCATTAGTAAGAATGACTATAAACTGTAAACTTGATATAAAGTCTGCTCAGACAATCCCATGATTTATTATAAGAATAAACTTCCCCTGATGCCAATCCTTGTGTTAGTCAGAATTGTTTTGATCTGAATTCTATGTTACTGTAATTAAATAAAACTCACATCATTAATTTGTGTTCTTATGATAAGTTCTGCCATTTATTCACCTTCACCAACGTTTTATCTTAGAACCACCTAGAAATATACATCAATGGACTATGGTCTTGCAGACAGTTTCAAATAAATAGGTTAGAAATCAAGACTGTAATTGGTATTTGACATTTTTGTGCCTGTGCAGCATCCAAAGCTGTTTCAGTGTCCAGTAGGGATAATCCACAGCTCCCCAAAGAGAATTAGGGATAAAGTTTCAGTGATCACAAAAGGGCAGTCCTGGGCTGTCAGTGTGCAACAGTTTTAAGAGTGTCCTTGGTTAATATGAGACAATTGCAGATTCATTGGATCTGTGTTTCAACATCCCAGTACTGTGAGTGAAGTCTATTAATGATATGCCTTCCATGCAGCTGACATTTTAAGATCCATGCTGCTTTTCAATGAGTGTGGGCACTAACGATGCCTTTTGACTCTTGAGAATTGATTTCATACACACCAGGAGCTTGTGATGGATTCGCTCCCACTGTGGGAATTGTCTGTGAATATCTGAGGGCAGGAATTGACTTAAAGAATCTATCTTGAGCTTTCTGTTGCAAAGTATGAAACTTGTGCATTAGAATTAGGTGATGCTGAGTTTAATTTCTAGTTTCCATTATGATTCTAAACCATGACAAGCCCTTACCTGGTGTGAACAAACCGATGAGGCATTGAATTCATTCTATGTCTTTGTCTACTCACTTGAAAATCTTCAACATTAACATACATTGAACTCAAAAATAACTATGATTTTAAAATCATGAGTATTTCTCTCTCAGTCTAGAAAAGTACATTTTTCTCTGAATAAACTAGCTTTTCAGATAATGTATGTTTCAATACAATAGATCAATTTCTATGTTTAACAACATAGAAATTATTATTTCTATGTTGATAGAAGCATTATTTCTGGTTATTGTACATTCATATTTTGCTTTGTCTTTAAAACATAAAGACTGTATTGAAGTCCATGTACAGTCACACGCACTGATCTTACCTGCAGCTTGTTTGTACAGAATACTTTCAGAATTCTGTATAGGAAAAGTATATTACTGTATCAAAGGGCAATGTATTCCTTCTATCTCTTTAGCATAGATTAATATGAGACCACCCTTCTGATGTGTGTTCTACTGGACAAGTGATTGGCTGGCCCATGTGACCTACTCTTAGGAGAAGATACAATTAGAAGTTGTCTTCTAGACATAGAGAGAAAGATGCTTCTTTCTTTGGAGGTGTGTGTTTGTTTATTTGTTTGTTTTTTCATTTGACTGGGAGGTAGAATCTTTTACTTAATGAAACTTGAATTTTACTCAAATGAAAACATCAACTTTACTAATCAGTTTTGGCAATTCACCTTACAATTCTGATCTACAGTAGCTTACCATTTTCTTTTAAAAACTGATCCTACATTATATTTTAAAATGTGTGCATGAAGATGTTCTTAGCAGTCTATTTTAAAACATAAATTAGTTAAATAAAGCTAACTATTTAGATAAGGTGGTACTAGGTAAAAGACATATCTCATAACAATTGCGATATTCTTCTCTGCAGAGATTAAAATTTCCATTATAATGTGTGGCTTTTATTATAGAAAGATTCATTATACAACACTTGGTAAATGAAATTAATTACCACAGGATATTTTATTTATAAACAAACAAAAGCTAAATAAAGTCTTACACGGACAAAGAGATAAGTATCTTCTAGTTTATAATATATCAATATTAAATTTTACTTCAGTCTATAAAGCAATGAGAATATAAACATCATTTGATATTTTATTTACACATGACATTCTCCTTATAATGCCTGGGATTAATTTTTCTGGAGGAATAAGGGAACAAAGAAATGACAAACTCAAGTAAAACAGAAAATCTGTGATTGAATTTTCTTGGAAAACTGTAAAACTATGAAAGCTCAGCGTGATTATTGTATTCATTTCAACCAATTTGTTTCAGAAGCAGGTTCAGCCAATCTTGGTAGGAGTAGTCTCTGTAGCTGGGCATTCATTAGGTCATACACATGGTGGGGAAACAGTGATATGGTGAACATTGTTTTTGCACACACTTCCAACATTCTAGCTTTGACCTAAGGAAAACTATACCATCCCCCTGAGCCTTTCTGATAGAAGCTCTGCAGCGCCTATTGGGCAGAGGCACTGGTCCTTAACATGGCAGTGCCCACATCAAAGCTCACAGTCACTCAGAACTTACTTGCTCCCTATATCAATGTACATTTTTTTTCATTATACTAATTATTTTGAATTAATGGCCATTCTTATGCAATGATTGAGATGGATTAGAGATTGCATATTTCTTTTGTGTAACCACTTTCTCCAAATTAAAACAGTTCCAATAGAAGGGAAGAGAGAGTTTCTTAAGACTCAGAAAGGAGAAAATTCCAAAACCTGGGAAGTGAATGCAACATGCAATAGTCAGAAAGCTACTGAAAGTTACAAGATTCATAAAACTCCTCCCTCTGCATTCCCAAGCTTTCATATGGTGTTAACAGTTTCGGGGCAGAGAAGATTCTCCCACTGACTTAACTGCTTGTAAGTTATGCAGAGAACCACAGTAGGATAGCTTTCATAAGATTTCATGTGTTGTGAGCTAGGATTCAAGTAATGTTACTGTTTTTAAGCCATCTATACCCTGTAATAAGCCACAATAATCTTAATGGCTCCCTAAGCTAAATTGGGATGGAATAGCTCCTTCGTTCTGCATTGGGGCACAATCTAGGTTAAATATATTTTTCCTAGCATCTCAGGAAAAAGGCATATAACAAACACTTTATGCCCCAGCCTAAATATCTAAAAATCTACTATAGTATATTGTGTAATCCATCACAGAAATTCAAGATATGTGTAGGAAAAATGCTAAGGAAAACATACGCAGGAAACTTGTTTCCCAACATTGAAACATGCAGTCCTGGTTCTTTTACTTTTTAAAATAAACATATTTACTATTCCATGAGTATAATTTAGGCATGTTCCATGTGGCTGATCATAACCATGAGAAGTTTTTCCACTCCTGGTCACCTTTTGTCAATAACTCTTACTTTTTTTTTCCTAGTTTCATAATGCAATTCATGGAATTATACCTGAAGAATGGAAATGGAAATGCTAAATTATATTCAGCTTCAATTATAGTTAATAATTGATCCAAACTCATTAGCATGGCACTTAAGGAAAGCAGTTAAAGAAAACCAGAGGAGACAGGTACATGGTTATTCACTCACAGGAGTCAGGAACCTGGATGAACTCTCTTTAATTAATTTCATTATGTTATACAACTTTGGGGATTTATGTTGAGAACTGAGGGATGTGACTAAACCCTTGTTTTATTAAAAAGAAAAAAAATCAATGAAATGTTACTTGCTGCAATGATTTTTTCTCTCCAAATGAGTTTATATCTCAGCTGCTTTGTCCACCTACCTTGCTCCTTTAATATGCTAAGATCTACCATATAAGAGTATAATGCCACCTCAGATTCTACCTCTAGTCTCTCATTGTTTAATTCTTTCACATCCTTCGGAGCTAAGTGGAAATTCATTTTTGTTATGGAAAAAAAATAGTCTCAGTTATAGTATCACATTCTTTTCCTTTATAATCCAGGATTTGTGTCAATTAACATTTGAACTTGTCTATAGATTGTAAGAATTAGAAGGCTCTTGGTTACCTCCAATATGTAAGGGCCAGTATTTTGCCTTTGGAACTATTTTGCCATTCTGGTTATTGTGATCTGTAGGTGTCACCGCTATGTAGGACCACTGTTTACCTTTATCTATTGGCAACTTGCATAGCATCTCCCTAGCCTATGAGAGCCAATGAGCAATGATGAGGCTTCTAGGTCAGATTGTTTCCTCCAAATCCTATGTCTAAAGTGTGTGTTATTACCACAGGAGGGTCATTATTTTAATTTTCCCCTCGGTCAACAAGACAAACAGATTTTTTAATAGATCTTATACTAGAGGTTTTGTTATATAGTATATGATTCTTTACGGTAGATCACTACAAATGTCATCATTTTAATTAAAGCATGTATAATAGATGATAGATAGATAGATAGATAGATAGATAGATAGATAGATAGATAGATATAGATATATAGATATAGATATAGATATAGATATAGATATAGATATAGATATAGATATAGATATAGATATAGATATACATATTATTATATGCAAATAGACAATAGCATAATATTCCAAATTATCTTTCAATTAAAGTTCAAATTGCATATGTACTTTATCTTAAAATATGAGAGGGGAGGCACTTGGTCCTGTGGAGGCTTGTTGCTCCAGAGAAGGGGGAAGTTGGAGGGGTGAGGCAGGAGTGAGTGGGTGAGTTGGGGAGCATCCTCTTAGAGGCAAAAGGGATGGGGATGGAGTGGAAGGTTTGTGGAGTTGAGACTGGAAAGGGGGACATTTGGAATATAAATAAATAAAATAACTACTAAAAATGAAAGAATATGCCACGTTCTATTATTTAGTGCAGGGTTAATCATCTTAACTCAACACTGTACATGTATTAAAAACACTTAATTTTTACCTGTCATTTTTCTATAAGCATAAAATATTACAAAACCTTTTTTCTACTACTTTGATATAGTTCAATTAGATTCTTTATAAAGATTATAAATGATTCTTTTAAAAAGGGGACATTATTCTGTCAGAATGATTAAATGTATATTTTTCCTAATCTTCTGGTTAAATCATTGAATCTTCCAATGAAGACTGTTTAAAATCATGTAAGTTATGAATAAACTTCCACGGTAGGTGTAACTAACATTGCCTGACTAATGAAGAGAGATTAGTATCTCTTTTATCATTTAGACATTAATGAAGTCGCAGTCTTACACAGCAGATTTACCCATTCATCTTTTGGGGG
>JANHMN010000011.1:54788706-54811846 GCA_030674055.1 Rhabdomys pumilio | reverse complement strand
ATATATATGTATGTGTGTATGTGTATGTAAAATATATGTGTGTGTATGCATGTGCATTTGCATGTGTGTTTTTGTGTGTGTGTGTAAGAATATCAGCATTTGCAAATCAGAGTTTCTTGGTTTGCAAAATAAATTCTGCTTTCTCTTTCCTTCGTTTTTCTTTGTTTATTACTCTCAAAACTTTTCTCTAGAGTTTTGAATCTCTGTCTTAATATGTGAATACACACTGCGTAGCTTCTCTTCAAGGCTTTTTTGTAATGTGCTTTGTTTTAAGCCAGTGATAAGACAGAATGGCAATATGTCCATTTGCTTCCTGTGAGAGGCTCCGTTTGTTCTATGGGAAAATGTGGTTTACTTCTAATTTCATTTTCATTTCCTAAATAAGAAGACCCATTAAAAAAGCAGACATCTGGTGTACACAGCACTTAAAGCTGTAGCTTCCAAAGAGTGCTTTCTCTCCTCTTTAAATATGTATGAACTGTTGTTTTGGTAATCCACTTCGCCCTGTCAAAATAGAATCAAATAGAATGTATGTGTGACCTCTTCGCCTTCCACCCTGGGAAAATGAGTTCCAAGAACATTGAGGTGAACAATATCCCGAAGCTTTCACTTTCCATTTTATTTGCTATCCAAGCTTATACCATTATGGGAGCTAGATATTTAGCAAGACCTATTTCATTGATAACAACCTAGTTTAAATGTAGAAATATTATTCTTTCAGTGATATTTGGTATCAGTTAGAACATTTTTCAAGAGTTATTTTGACAACTCTATGTACAAAACATTCATCATTAATGGAGTATAAATTCTTTCTATTTTTATCTTCTTTTTCCAAGCGTTGAAGAAAGGTTGAAAAATGTATTTAGTTGTCTGTAATTTTCTTCAGATGATGCACTTTCATTGTCAAAGTTCCCTTTCCAGATATTCAAAACCACAATTCCAAGATTAGATTCTTTATCATTCTGATTTTTCATACCCACTCTCCCTGTTCTAAACAAAAGTATTTGGGGTTCAAAGGCTATATTCCCCTGTAGATTCATGAATGACATTTGCATATTAGCTGCCAAAAGATATGGTAAGGTGCCTGTCTCACCTTGACTTTATTGAACTGCCTTGGTGTTTATAACCTTGAATATTAAAAATGTCATCACATTGAGAAAGAGAGACTGACCTTGTTCATGTGCAGAGAATATCATCAAAGACCAGAAAGGCCAATGTATAAGAAAGGGATAATGAAGAAACTAATTTTGATTTCCTGTTTGTTTCAGCATAATTACATCAATGATACATGACTACTTTATAACTTTAATTTATTTATTTTATATATATATATTTTTTATTGGATATTTTATTTACATTTCAGATGCCAATCCCTTTCCCCATTTCCCCTCCCCAGAAAACCCCTATCCCGAAGCCCCCCTTTTCCATTTGGCTTTTATACAATTTTTTTAAAATGTTAATCAAGGGCTTTGTAAGTATGGTAATGCTCAATCAGAAGTGTAACCTAATACCCAACCTAACTATGTAAACTATCTTTGACTAGTGGAGACATGTGAACTTCTGCCTTGATTTATGAATAAATGGTTCATCTCTGTTTCACATACAACATACATATTGTGTATCAATCTAAATTCTGTTTAACTATCTTCAGGGATGGAAATACATACTCTTGTTATTACTAGTGTTATCCTTATCAAAGTGTATAAACGAAGGCACGCCTCTTTTATGTTTTAAGATATTCTGCTATAATTTGAGTGCCATTAACACATGTTGAAAATAGCAGAACTCTGAGCACTAATTGTAAACCATTTCTCTAACCTTGATAAGTGCACTTCCAACCACAGTGATGTTTTTAGAAGGCTCTTCATTGGAAAGTATTGAGTGTGAACTCTGAATTTATATGCCTTATAATCACAATTCACAGGTCCTGAACATTATTATTTTACAAACCACACATTTCAATAACAAGGGTGTGGGATTTCTAATTTTTAAAAAATCATGTATATAGGTATTATGTCTGGATGTGTGTCTGTGTACCACGTGTGTGTCTGGTGATATCAGAGGCCTTAGAAGAGACTATCACATCCCCTAGTTACACACTGTTGTGACCTATCAGGAAGGTGCTGGGAATGGAACACAAGTCCTCTGGAAGAGCAGCCTGTGTGCCAGAGCCCTCTCTTTAACTATTATTTAACAATATTCTTGGATTAATTTAGGGAAAATTGCCAATATCAAACTGTACTGAATAACATTACTTGGTATTCAGTTAAAAATGAAACATTGTTTATCATACAAAATTGCATGAAAAGTGTAGATATTACTTAAAATGTTTGCTATAAGTGGTCTGTTTGAATTAGATGAATATAATTCCTTGGGATTTTCACAAATTTTGATTTGTCATTTAATTCTTTGGTAGAAGGATACCTTTAAAACAAACTCTGGGTAGAATTTACCTTATATTTGCATTTACCTTCCACCTAAAGTAATCAAAAGAGTCATGCACAGGGAGGGGAAGAAAATTCCTACTTGTGTGACACTCATAACTTTATGGATTAAAGACAAATTACATTTCCTGTTATTGGATATTTATTTTTCCTTAGGGAAAATTTCCTATGGTATACACCAGACTTATTAGAAATACTTGGCTTTTAAATTGTTTCTCATGCATGGGAAAACATTTAATCTTGTGACAAATTTAGCATAAAAGCCTAATTTAATACAATAGCCTTGTTTGATTTTTGTTTTTGTTATCCAGTAGTTCAAACATGTAAATAGAAAATAGCATAATAACCATACATAAAACCACGATACAGTAAATGTTTAACACAATTTCTTTATTTTTCCTCATCTTCACTTTGAATTATATCGAAGAGGTTCAGTTTGCCACTATATTCTCCAACAAATCTGTCTAAGAAGATAAATTTCCGTCTAATAATAATGCAATTTGTTGTACACTGTATTTGAAAAAAATAAATATGAAGTAACTGAGGCTACTGAGTTCCCTTTTTTCATTGTGTTTAAAGATTTCATAAGCCTATTCTCATGTCACCAGGTTTTCATGAAGCCTCCTTTCTCCACTACAGCCTATGAATTTTATTGATTAGAAGCCTTCTATATTAGCAACATATAAAAGTAGCATGTAGACTTATAGATTTATGCTAATTCTTTCAATTTCAGATTATTTTATTATAACTTTTATTTTTGCTTATTTCATATATATATACAAAATAATTTATATATATACAAAATAATTTATCTTTCTCTCATCTATCTATCTATCTATCTATCTATCTATCTATCTATCTATCTATTATCTATCCTATATATAATATATCCTGGTAACTATTACCATCATTCTCTTCCTATATATACATGTCACTATGCATTGCTAAACATTGTATTTTATAAACTTTATACTAAGGAGAGATTTCTGGTTAATATAATTTAAGAACATGACAGTTTACTAAAGAGATAGAAAGGAAGCTACACAGCATACTTTAGGTCAATCGTGAGTATATTTGCTATCAACAAGGTTGCTTTAAGATTCAGCAAACAATGTAAAAACTGACCTTGTATCAGTGAACAGTTGTAAGCATATGGTAGCATTTTAAAAAGAAACACTGAAGCAAAATCCTTCATGTTTGGACAGAGATTTATTTTCATATGAGATTATTCAAGATGTATGAATTAGAGCAGTTTTTCATATGAGGTCAACTCTGGACAATTTGATTCAGAACACATCTTGAGTCTCTGTTAAGCATCCAGAATGCATTTCTGTACTCTTCCCATCTGGGGAGTAGATGGAAAATATGGTGACAATTCTGTTCCATGCAAAAAAAAAGAAAAAAAAAGAAAAAAAAGAAATGTTCTTCATTAGTGTATTCAAGAAAAACATCGAAGCGTGTTTTTAGAACAGCAAAAACATCCCATTAAAGCATTTTAAAATAGAAACATTGATTTTAATTTAAACCATATGAGCATGAAGACATAATATCAAGAAACAACCACTTTGGTAAAACAATAACAGTTATAAATGAGCATTTCTATCCTTCTGTTTTCTTCTCCTTTATTTTATATAGTTTACCTGTTGAGCTTCTGAACTAATGCTGAATTTCATTGAATTATATTGTTTTTTTGCTACAATTCCTCAAATTCTCTAGCCCTTTCTTGTTCCTTCTTCCAGCAGCCTGTTTGTCATCACCCCATCTTTAGAAAGCCTAGTGGATTTTGCAATCTACATTCATGCACAGACAGAATCAAGGAGTCACCAATTGAGATAAAGCTGCTGCATTGGTGGTATTTTGCCTCCTCTATAGACCTTGGGCAGGATGACAAGATTACTCAGTTAAAACAGGATGGTGTTAACCAATGTGACTTAGCTTCAGTTGCACTATGGTAAATATTAGTTTCTTAAACAAACCTTTGACATTTGTAATATGTATTACCTTATTAGCAGCACATACTTCAGGTGTGTTAATTTCTATATAATGGAAAACCTATCCTGTATCTTTCTCCTGAAAAGACAATTTAGACTGATAATTTTCACATAGCGGTAGCAAATGAAGACCTTGAATGTCTTTTGAGGTAAGAAAAGGTTATATTTTTAGTAAAATATTTTAACCCTCTCTGAACGTAAGTAAAAATAGAAAAAGAGATAAACATATTTTTGCTACTTCATCGGGAATAATTGATAATCATGACACCTGGGAGCATAATTTTCATTTATAGTATGTCATCAAAGTGTTCATGTAAAATTCAGTCATATCATCACGATGTTTGCCAATTTCTCTTATTTCTCTAATATGAGCTGTGACAGTTCGTGATTACTATTTCAAGCAGATCACTTGTCTGACATAAGAACATTTGTAGAACAATTTTGGAGATAAAGAAACTTTACTATAAGACATGTTGACTACCTCAATCGGAATTCTGATAAAACAGCTAAAATTGGATATTAGAATGTCACATGCTCTGGAAGAAATACTATATCGACCTTATTTCTAAAGGAAGGAAGTAAGTATGATGACAAACTGAGGTAGAGTTGCTGTGTAGTTAATTATCTAAATAGAGATGTTAGAAAGGAACTCGGCAACTCTGCCTGAGTTAAGGTCTGCGAGTCCAAACTTGTCTGTCTGTGACGACTTTGACTGACAGGTTAGATCTAGTTGATGTCAGAGACTGCGATGGATGGGTGGGAAGGAACAGGCTCTGCCATACACTCTGGTCAATCAGATTACCCAATTGTTCTTTCAACTGCCTCACCCTGTCATTGGCTGTCAAACCAGTCAAAAGAGTGAGACTAGTATTTACATATCCACAGAGCTTTGTGTTTTGAATGTTATTACTTCATCCTTACAAACACAGACATAGCAACTGTAACGATCTGTGTGCTAAAAACTACATACAAGTGTCACAAATATTTGCAGGTCTAAATGGGTAGAGAAGAACAGACAAATCCAATCCAATATTGTATTCCTAATATGAGGTTATTATTTGACAGACACAAAGAACTGGGAAGCATATACAAATGTGCATCTTTCTATACATCCTTAGTAGTATATTCTCTGTCATTTTTGATCTGAACTAACCGTAATGCAAGGAAATTTTAAGCTTGCATTAAATACTTCATACCTATATAAGCAAACATATATTTAATTTTAAATTTACTTCAATTGCCAGAAAGCCCAATATCATTCTACTTTGTCTGTAAGAAGAAACAGAATTTCCTTATCTTTGGAGGAACCTGTTCTATTGGAGTCCTTGTAAGATCTAGTTTACAAGCCTAAACAATAGAGAGATAGGACAAACTTAAAGCAGCAGGATTACATAGCCTTCATCATATGCTAACTCACCTGTGGCTCCACATCCAGCCTTCTTGGCTATTTGACATATTTCCTTATAAGATACCTGATGAATCAGTGAGCTTAATCTTAAGCTGATTTCATTGATTAGAGTTGACTGTTTATTTCTAAGCCTAAACCGTGGACTCAATACCATCAGCTTCACAATTAACAATCTGGCCATACCTCCTAGCTATTGGAAACAAAGTGAGAGTCAATATCAATTTATACTATAAAGATATAGTATATATGTATATATCATTTGCCATTGTTTTATGTAAACTACCTACTTTGATACTCAGAAATATCCCCAGAGATAAGCATCACACATCACAAAAGCTGCTGAGTGCGTATAGACACCTGGTAACTTAAGGGGGTGAGATGAGGGGGCCACTTTTGGGGTTGATCATCAGAAATACAATAATTAGTGTTGGTTTGGTTCCCAGACTGCCCTGATTCCTTAGATAATTCAGTTCCTACTCCAAGACATATATTTCAACCCACTTGAACCCGGAGGCTGTTGTTTTCTTTAACAGCTTGCATTCAGCACTCACTTTCTGAGGAAACATCACAAATTTACAGACAATAAAGAATAAAACAATTCAACTTGGCTTATTTAGGTTTAATGATGAAAATATAAGATAATTAACATAAAAGTTATTGTTGAGATATGGTGATTAAAAAGCTTGAGCTTTAGGGAATGTCTTCCCCTGTAGTTGGAAATTATTTTCTTTTGATTCTTACAGAATATTAGATTTGTTCCCTTAGTTATCTGACTTAGACTGCTTTTCCACAGCCATGATTAGATATATGGAATGTACCCCACAGATGTAGTTATAACCTAAAATTCTTTGAGAGGGAAAAAAAAAAAACAAGAAAAGGATGTAATAGAAAGTGTCCAAAGAAGTAGGAGAAAATAAATTAAAAGCACATTCTCCCTAGGATTGGCTATGCATGCAATAAATGGAAACTAGTTTTCAGAAATACATTGTATTTACATTATGTGACTTTCCTATTAGAATCTTTCAAGTGAATCCTAATTTACTTATGCAACTCTGGTTTCTTTCACTAATTTACTCTCTGAAAGAATTGAAACATTGGCTGCTATGCAAACTGTAAAAGCCGTTTTTTTGTTTTTGTTTTTTTTTTTGTTACCTTTCACTGGAATGTTTAAACGGGCATGACCATTTGTATGGGCACAGACTCTAGATTTAGATTTAAAGGTTCACTTCTAACACATTTCTAAAGCATTTAGTGTGCATATTAATTTTCAGTCAACAACAGTAACAACAATAAAAAAAAACTAAATAGATTCACAATCACATTCTCTTACCTTACTGATTCCTTACTCCTGTAGACCTGATAGCCCCATGTTGTATGAGGTAGCCTTAAACCCAGGGATTCTGAAACCCTCCCAACCAAGCCCTAGATCTGGATGCCAGGTACCCACCCCCAGCAGCAGCAGCAAGCTCAGATTTTTTTTCTTAGCAAATTTCACGATAATTCTTATCCCAATGTTTGTTTTTTAACCCTCATTGCCTACCCCACAAATAAGTGCACATGAACACAGTATTCTTTTGAATCTCTTAGTCTCTGTTTATCAACTCCACTGAAAAGTTTGCCCAGGAAGCTTTTAGTACTTCACCTAGCCCTTAGTTTCTATAGATTTCAAGTTATTATCATTCGATCTTCTGGAATAATTTGGCTCCCTGAATTCAACATTCTTTTTCTTTTTTATTGGATACTTTATTTATTTACAATACAGATATCATCCCCTTTCCGCATTTCCCCTCCCTAGAACCGCCTATCCCATCCCCACTTCTCTTTTATGCTTTTAAATTACATGCATGTATTAACCTCAGTTCTAGGTTGAGCGTTTAGCAATACAATAGATGCAGATAGTCAAGGAACAAGCAAGACAATAAACATAAATAGTCAAAGAAAAAGCAAGGCATTAAACCCAATTATATGAACACTCCCAAGATAACTGTTTCTAAGGGCTTATCAGGATGACCAAAGTATCAGAGTCTACTTCCCTGTCCTAGTGCAAGGTCATTTTCATGTCTGAAGCCTCCTCCCTTGTTTTATCTTCTTACCAGAAATATTACTGCCACCACCAACATTCCTGGATTGTTCCTGCTCTCCTAAGATGCTGCTGCTGCTTTCTTCTTTCTCCTCTTCTTCTTCTTCATCATTCTCTTCCACCGCTCTTTCCCCTTTTCTTCTTCCTACTCTTCTTTCTTCTTCTTGTATCCTCCTCCTTCTTTTCCTTCTCTTTTTCTTTTGCTTTGATCATTTTTTGTTTGCTTGTTTTGCTTGGTCAATAAGTTTATTGTCTTTATGAAAACAGTATTCATAGAAAATTGCTTTAACTCTCAGCAGCCTGTTCTTCTGAAAAGCTTGCCTTTTTCCGAGAGACCAAAGCACATTTGTTACAGTTCTACTTCTTTTTCTTCACTTGTCTCCTGAGCTTCTTCTTATAGATTACCTTACAAGGCAGCCTGAGATTTCTTACACCTTCTTTCTCCATCACAATTCCTTGTGTAGACTTATATTTTTCTATATGTAATAAGAGAACAGTTTCCATGAGAAACTTCATCTTCCTCCATTAAAGTAACAGATTTTGTCTGCATTATTCTGACCAATTACATGCTTCTGCACTGAACTTATAATCATTACCTAAGAATCATTTGCTACTATAGAGGATAGACAAACCTCCAACTGCATATCCCTTCAGGGCCTCAATTTTTTTCTTGCCAGTTGTAGTTCCAATTGGCATAGCAATTTGAAGTTACCAGGCTAACAATTTATGTTTTCCAAATTGTATTCATCTCTAGTCACCTCTAAGTCTTCATGGATCTTGTCAATTCCAAACCTACAAAAGCCTGCAGGCCTATAGCAGGACAATACAATATAGGCTGAAGCATATTTTTTTCAGGCTTGTGTTAATATATTTTTGTAGTTCATGTGTATATGTTGTGCAGACTCTCATATCCCCTTCTAGACAGGTATTCATAACTTGACAGATGCTATCTCAGCTTGTCACATGGATTATCATCCTGTATTTGGGTATGTTATACTTATTTATTTTTTGCCCTGGATCACCAGTTGTTTCTAGGCATGGTTGTTGGTTTAACCTCTCACTGTCTTCTAAATCTCCTAAAATTGCCCTGTTTGACAGTTTCTCACTTTCTAATGTGAAGAATTAATACCTGCAATCACCACTCCATACAGACCCAGAGTACTAGGTAGAAGACAGGAATTATGCAAGTGTGCAGTGTGTACTTTTAATAATTATTCTGTATTATATGTTTGCTATAAGACATACTGTTTCTGAGCATGTCAGAACATGAAAGTGAAAGAGAAAAAAATTCTTGGTTGTTACAAAGGCACATGCTTGTGGTCAAACAGAAAAAAATAGAGAGCATATGAATAATAGAAGGTAAAATGATGGCTTATTCCTGAAGGAAATCCCAGTAGAGAAGCATATTGAGCAACTGCAATAGGGCAAGCTTTTTAGCTGGCTGCGTGAGGTATTTTCTGTTTAGCAGGTGACAGTCAAAGGGAGACCATAGTTGACACTGTGTTAAAGCACAGAATAATAGGATTTGGAGTGGAGGGAAAGAATGTACAGAATGGGTCAGAAGAAAGAGTGGTGAATTTAAGCAAGTATTTTCTGTGCTATGTTAATATGTTTGTGGGGGTCAGAGGCAAGACTTAGCGCTTATGTTCACTGTCAGCTATTCCAGAAGATGAGGATTTGATCCTCACAATTGTCTGTAAGTCCAGTTTCTAGAGATTCTACATCCTCTCTTGCCACTGTGAGCACCAGGCAATGTATGTGATACAACTGTGTGGAGACAAAACACCCACATACATTAAAAAACATTGCTAAAAGAAATGAGCTGAGGCAATGGTAGATGTACAAGTGAGAAAAATGACCATAAAGTTTTTCCAAAACATTGGCTGTGATGATCAAAGATAGGAGATTTCTTTTTTAGTGGGATGATGTAATATATCTGTATCCTGTCTACACTTGTTAGGGATGGGTGTGAAGAGGAAGACTGGTAATTGTCATGAATGGCAGCAAAGCAAGGGGTATTGGTTTTCTGATCTCTAATTAATAATTTTTCCAATATCCTAAAGCCTTCTAACTGAGTCTCTTGCCCTAGTAAGTGCAAAAGCATTTGTCTCGTTTAGGTATTTGATCCAATTTCTGGTTAGTTTTCTAATCATATTGTGTTGTAGTCTATTTTGTGTTACCATAAGTAAATGGCACAGACTGACTTGAACTTTGACTTAATAGGTTTAGAGGCTAAAATGTCTACATTCAAAGCAGTGAGAGTTTCAGTGTGATGAGTACAGTTTTATATAAACTGTGGTCAGACAAGATGCATCTTCACATGGTGGAAGGTAAAGGAGCCAGTTGTCTAGACAGCAACTGCCATGATCCCTTCACTGTCAGGAGAAGATGTGCATGACGCCAGAGCTTTCGTGACCTGAATCACTGATAGTCTTAGCTCCATCCTTGACACATTTAGGATTAAGTTTCTAAAGACCCATTAAAATTATAGCACTGGACATCCTACCTTCCCTTCCTAAAGTCTTCCATTCTGTGAATTCTGTTTAGTAAAACCACCATCCTTCCTTTTGTGCCATCCAACTTTATAGAATATTCATCCATGTTATTTTTTAAAAGTGTGTGTGTGTGTGTGTGTGTGTGTGTGTGTGTGCAACATAAGCATACAATAGTGCATGTGTGGAAATCAGAGAACAACCTTCAAAACTTAGTTTGCAATGTTGACCTTTGGTTCTGGGGTTGAACTCACTTCATCAGGCCCAGAGCAAGGGTTTCTGCCTGCTGTGCTTTCTCTGCAGCTCAGCTGTTCACATTATGATCAATGCCCATTTACACTTTCTGTGCTGTCTGATCCATAGAAGCCAAAGCCTTGGGATTTTTGTTTGTTTGTTTTACTTTTTTGTCTCTATGATAGTTGTGATTGTTTCCTTTTGTGATTAATTTCTTGGCTGTGGGTTTATAACTTGCTCTCTGGACTACTGAGCAGATGGCTCGTCCTTAATGCTATCTTCATTTCTTTGGTCTATCCACGTTCCTAATTGGATAACTTTTAAAACAGCAGATTTCCCAGCTTTAAATGGATAGAAGACTTAAATGGAGTCTCCCTGGCCTAGAAATAAGTCTTTTCAAGCTCCTTTCTCACAATCTGAAGAGATAACCGAACTTCTTACCATATATCGGAAGTTTGACTCAAACCATCATGAACAATTATCTCCTCATGCCCCAGTGTTGTTTTTGCCCAATTTTATGACTGCTAACACTTTCAGTTACATAGTATATTCCTACAATGCACCATTCATATCTCCTTATTTTATGTTATAAAACACTATGTCCTCTTTATTTTCTTAAGGGTAGAGTCCATGAACATTTTTGTAATTGTCCTAAATAATAACCTTATAAACTGGCTGTAATATTTATTGATTGTGTCAACTTAATTAGCTAGCCCCTATCTTAGTCTTTCTGTACTGTGAATTTAGTATATACATCTGGAGTTTCAAATGAGTATCCACACATATACATGCTATGGATATTTAACCAGCAGGTGACATTATATGATTATTTAGTTAGAGATTATAGCTATTTTTATATATGAACCAATTCAATCAAAGACATTACCATCCCTTCTGAAATCTAAACTAGAAGATTCATTCATTGGCATGTCTCTGGAATTCATTGCTAAATTTTATGAGTCTTTAATATCCGCTCTTTTCTTTCTCATCTATCAATGCCTAATTTCATAACTCACAGGGCAAATTCAGTTTCACTATTTGACATGCAGACTGTCCATAAATATCTTTATAGCATTGAGTGACTATATTTCGTTTCTCATTTTTTAGTCTAGTCACAGAGTCTATCAGAAATTTCATGTCAGTGTTTGACCATGTCAGTCATTGTTCCCACTTTCTAGATTGTTATACCATAGCCCTTTCTCCATGATCATATTTCATTTGTCCTTCTTGGCTTTTCAAGTTTTTCTTTGCCCTTTAGATGGCATGACAGTGCTATCTAACTGTCACTTGGTAGAATCTGTGAATGTCTATGGCTAATCAGGAATCATGAACCCCAAATACCTCCTTTCATCTAAGATTAGGCACATTCAGGGTGCTATGACTTTGGACTAAAGCTTATCTCTTACCTGCTTGGTCTCATTAGCCATCTACTATCCCATCATGCAAAGCAGTGCTCAAGTATATTTGAGTCACCTCATTATTTGCAAATGTACTTAGGTCCATGCCATTTTCAAATGATGTGTTGTTGTCTTTGATTTAAATAATGGCTTTTGAATCATCAACACCAGTATCATCTGAATCTGAATTACTGTATATGAGCTTGGTTTGGTGAATAAACAAACAGAACACATTTGCTTTGTTTATAAATGAGAAATGACTATAAAAAGCATCTATGCACAATTTCACAATATCAATTAAGTCATGTGTTTTTATTATTTCTAGACTCTGGTTTCTAGAATGTGAAAGAATCCTTGTACTAGCTTTTTTGCTTTGTTTTGTTTTGTTTGGTTTGGTTTTTGTTTTCCATTGTTCTATGTTATATAGGTAACCCATGTAAGAAAGTTTCTGCATTGAGAAAGTAAGTGTAGGTTATAAGATTACACTCTTTAGCTCAGATAACAGGAATAAACATAGCAACTTCTCTTAAGGATTATAAACTATGGATTCTTCTCTGTGGAAAAGGATGTTTCTCACAAAGACAGTTCCTATAATAAAATTTAGAAACTAATACAGACTTTAACTATCTTTTGAGTGTAATATAGAACTGTATAATTATTTTGAAAGAATATATATATATATATATAGAGAGAGAGAGAGAGCAATTATAGTTATGATATTTAGAAAACAAAATGTGAATAACTAATTCCTTCTATTTAACATAATTCTACATTGCTTTTTGGAACAAAAAATATGAAACTAAAATTGATTTGATTCATAAAATTTATGTAAAAAACAAAAGACCCACTAGTCCACTAGTCAACGTAATAGCATATAAATACATGTACATTAATATTTTAACAATTTAAAAATTATGAATATTATCTTTACTTAGTTTTTAGGTTTATAATTATTCCTGGAGAAATTTCTTCTATTTTATAGAAATTCCTAGTGTGGCATTTGCTCCATGAAGCTTACCTAGGGAGTAGGCCATTAGCCATGCTGGAGCTTAGGGACCACTGGCTTTGCCTTTGAAAATTAAATATTTAATATTGCTTTGTCTAGGCTGTCTTAGAACAGGATCTTTTCTTCATTCCAGGGCACTGTCAAAATTCCTAGAAGAGCAATGAGTCGTATTGTCTATTGAAATCAAACCTGACTCTTCCCCCTTACATAGTGATCCACACACAAGCCTTCCCTTGGGATTGTGACATCATTACCATCTCAGGGACCCCTAGGCTGGTTGTTCTTGTTAAAATGAAGTGAGATTAGGGTTCTAGGAGAGAGAAGTCAAATATTTGAGCACTAATCATGCCTGGATGCCTTTTATTACTTTTCAGACAGTGAATGTCGTTGGCCTTCAAGAATTACAGAAGGCCATCACTTAATGTGAAAGTGGACAGGAAAGAATACAATTAGTCGAATCACAGAGACACATTGCTCACTACAGCCTTCTGTGAAATGAAAGATGCATCTATTTAAAGCTTTCTGATATATGAAAGAGACACTTATCCCCCAAGGAGAGACAGGAGCTACTTAAAAGGAAGGACTT
Source organism: Rhabdomys pumilio (assembly GCA_030674055.1). Taxonomy (NCBI): domain Eukaryota; kingdom Metazoa; phylum Chordata; class Mammalia; order Rodentia; family Muridae; genus Rhabdomys; species Rhabdomys pumilio. The sequence continues at coordinate 54,798,208 of JANHMN010000011.1, read as the reverse complement.
TTATTAATATTTTACAATTAAATTGCAATCTCTTTATCCTTTCTCCCTTTGTAATTTTGTGTTGACCTATGTAAGTGCTTTGTCTGTGTAGCATTTCGTCTTACTGGGTCATCAGATGAGAGGGTTTTATTGAAAAGAAAACAGAATTAAAAATTCAATGACAGGAATTCAAATAATGTCTCTTTGGGGCTTATCTTCTCAGTGTTTGGGCTTTTGTGGTTATTGGTCAGGGATTTTTGAGATTGGTTCATTAATGGGAAGGTGAGTGATGTCAGTATCAAGGGAGGTAATCATGTGACTTTAATTCTGGGGGTTTCTGTTACTTGCATCATACTTAAAAATTGAGGATATATATATGTGTATATATATATATATATATATATATATATATATATATATATATATATGGATGTCTATTCATCCTTTGTAATACACCCCCTCATGCTCACAAATCACAGAATTAAAATGTGAATTAGAAAGAGCCAAATATCTTAATGAGGCAAAAATGATAATAGTTATTCTACTTTTATGTAAAAAGTAAAGAATAGATAAACAATGACTTTTAAGTCTATTTAAAATGTATTAAGTATAATGATGAATACAATTGATTAATATGTATTAAAATAAAAAACATTTGCTAAAAAATATTCACTGAACGTGACTAACAGTAATTGATTAAACTCTTCTTTAATTTGTAAAATCAAAGAAAAATTACATAATCCAAAATTTCTCATTAACCTCTAAAATATTACGACTTGTATAAAATGGAAAAAATTGAGACCAAGAATTGGAGTTATTTTATCCAAAGATAAAATATAAATGTGTATCAAGGACACATTTATGCTTATTTTACAGTAGATGATATACAATGCTAAAATTTGTGATAAGAGGTTTCAACAAAGTAATCAATTCAGCAATAACTTCAAGCAAGTCTCGGAGATTTGTTTTCAAATATTTGCATCATGCTTTCTGCCAAAATAAAATATATCCTGAAAGCATTCAACTAAGCGATTCAATATCTTTTGCTACAATAATGTAGTATAGCATCCCATGCCTTTCCTAAAATAGTAGACTATGTTTAGAAAAAATTTAGGCTCATGGCAATATTAATTCAACATAATCACTGTAAACAATACCTCTCTCACCATCATAAAAACAAACTTGTATATTTGTTCCAACTGATAAACTCACACATCATCATTACCCAAAGTCTATGGTTTCTATCGGGTTCTCTCTTGATATTGAGGAGCCTAAGCAAGCATATGAACCACTATATAATGATGTGTACACAGTATATTGGTGTTCTGCACAGCAAATTCGCTGCCCTAGAAATTTCCTGAGCTCCATCTACTCATTCATTCCTCTCCTTTAACTCTTGGCAAGCATTCTTCATTCTATTTTCTCTATAGCACTGAACTATGGGATCATTTGCTATGAAACATTTTAGATGTTTTCTCTCAGCTTGGGTGATGGTTTAAAGCTAACTCCATATAGCCACATATTTTGATATATGTATATATTTTATCCCTGATATGTTGCTTCTTTGATAAACCTGCTTATCTATTTAGCTCATGATAGGTCCCATGGTTGCTCCTAGATTTCTGATAATTCTGAGAAAAGCCAGAGTAACAGTTTATCTGCATGTTTTTCTACGATCATGTATTCTCAACTTTTATAGCTAAAAGCTTCTTATGTTATGATTAGGTAAACACTGTGCCAACTTAACTCTGTCTCCAGCATGATAGACTATTTTTTCCCTGATTCTGTTTAATTTTTCTTCTACATACTGATAGAGGAATGAGGTGATATTCCAAACATTTTCATGATTTTCTCAATGTTCTTAAAACATTCAAGCATTTGATTATATTTTATGTGCATTTACTGGCTTTAGGAAAGACCAGTATGCTTATTAGTAGCAAGCTGCTCTAAGTTGTGTAACTATAACAGGGAGATGGCATGGATAGATAGACATGCAAAGAGAAATGAACAATCTAATAGTACACTCTAGCTCTTCCTAACAAAAGAAATTAAAATCAAAATAAACTACTTTATTTTATTTTTGAAATAATTTAAGGATCAATAATTGTATAATCCAGAGATTGATTTATGAGAGCAATATTTTCTATTGGCTTATATTTGAGAGAGGGTCTTAATATGTAACCCTGATGAGCCTTGAACATTGCACTTCGTCTGTATACCAGGCTAACCTGGAACTCACAGAGATCAGATTGTTCTCAGATGATGAATGATAGGATTGGACAAGTCCTGGTTTACTTACAGTTTTGAATGACAGAGTTTAATGAGCATGCAGCTAGTGAAAGAATAGATAGTAATTAGCTGATAGGCAGAAATGGCAGATAACAGAATATTGTTAAACCAGGGCTCACAACTTCTACCCGAGACAACCTGTCCAAGTGAGAGACCAAACAAGAGGAAGAAGCAACATCAATTCAGGGGCTTAAAACATAAACAGAACCAAATGAAAAAGGGATAATGAATCAGCCAGCTAAAGTTGCCAGTTGAGAACACGATACATAATAGAGTATGGCTTTGGATAAAGCTTTTCAGTAGAGAGAATCATCTAATCAGGTTCTTACCACAGCCCAGGAAATAGACAAAAGAAGCCATCCTCACTCCCTCTGAAGTTCCTTATCACAACTTCTGGTCAAATCATTGTCTACATACATGAAACACTGCCTTCTTTTTCCAACTGCTGTCAGTTTTATGTTATTAGATAAACAATACAAACCTTGACTGGAAATAGATCACCTTCTAGCTACTCTCTTGGTCTGTTTGTTCTTTTGATTTCTTCTCATCGCACAATTAGGAGGGCAGTCTGGACCAAGAAATGGAATTTCAGAGAACATTTTGGAAAATAAACACACGGGGATCAATGTCAGGAAGGACCACCTTACTCTCAAAGTCAGCTTTGCAAATTCACCAATTAAATGTATGGTATAACCAGTCAAGAATCAAACAGTGAGCTTCATATTCTCTGGCGTTTGAGTTTTTCTAAGATAGAAATTCACTGGATTAGCCTCGTTTCATGATATTACTTGGATTCTGTAGGAACTAGGGTTATGAGGCATATAAAACCACACCCAGCTGAAATCTAGTGATTTAAAATTACAGCAACATATGTTTTTGTAACTTTTCTTTGACTTTTATTTTTCCCTGATGAATAGCTGATTGATTGAGGATGATTGACAGACACAAGTATTCAAATGAAAACAACTCCACATAAATACCTCTTGATAAACAGTTTTGATGAGTAAATGAGATTGTATATTTATTTTAAAAAACTATTTTTACAAGAATATTTGTTTTTTTATTTTTTGTTTGTTTATTTTTTATGAAACTCTTGACCATTTTTGACAGTCTATAGAGAGATAAATTCACCAAATTTATTCACAGTTAACAAGATAAAATCAAAGTCTCCAAAGTGAGGCTGGATAGGTGGCTCACTAGATATCTTTGCTGTTCTTTCAAAGGACCTGAGTTAAGTCCCATCACCCACATTGGACATCTAAGAGACAACTGCCTGGAACTGCAGACCCAGAGTCTGATACCCTTTCTGGCCTTTTTATACACATAAAAAAATAAAAAATAAAAATATAATTGCTTTTTGGAGAACTAGGTTAATTCAGAGTAATTTCTTCTTTGTATGAAACTGGATCAGATACCCACATAATAGTTTGCTATAAAGCAAGGGCCACTCCCTGATTACAGCATAGACTGGCTGTAGAGATGACTCAGCAGGTAAAAGCAGTTACTGCTTCTTTGAAGTTTCCCAGAGTTTCCAGAACCCATGGTGAGCCATTCTTAACAGCTTGTAACTCCACCCCCAAGGGAAGTGAATGTCTCTGGCCTCTGCAAACACTGACAGATGCATAGACCTACCCACAGCCATACACAATACACATAAAATACAAGACTAAATTTTAAAAAATCTCCAATGCTACATTACAATAATTATTCTAATAATTCTACTTGCTTACAAATCAAGTTCTAGTTACTCTGTTACCACTATCTGATGAACATAAATCACTATGAAACCTCACACATTTTTCATTCCATATTATATTATATTAATTTATTATATTATTTTGGTTCAAATCATCAGACTGTGCAAAGAAAGGGGTGAAGTAATTATAGTAAAAAGTCAGCCAATGCTGATTTTAAATGACTTATTTCATTCAGATTAAGTTTCTGGTGAGTTAATGATAACATTATCTTCAATAAAACTTTATACATTATGTATCTTTATGTCACTCACCTTTCTGGAAAGATGGCACTGATATTCATAAGTAGTGAGAGCTACCCAGTTGGCTATCAACTAGGATGTGGAGATCCCTAATGATAGAGGAGAGACTGAGAGAACAGACAAACTCAGGCAGGTTCGCAGTCTCATAAAGAAAATGCAGAGAGGCCGAGCTTGTATAAAAACATCAATCTTCTGATTTCCAATCCAGAGCATTCCCACCACTAAGCTATGGTTAATCAATACTGGGAAGCTAACCAAGCATCAGGAAAAAAATCGCCCACTTATATCAGTCCTTTCCTTGTGTGGCTAGAATCTCAAACACCATGTGCACAAAAGAAAGAGTCAGAAGGGAGAGTGATCACAGTGACTAGTGAGCAGATTTCTCTCATATTATTAGGAGACTTGATGACAAACAGTGAATTTACCAGGCTCAAACATCGCAGTACTGCACTTTGCTTGTGTTTTAGCAACACACACACACACACACACACACAAAAAAATGGCCCTTTCTTACAGCAACTTACTTTGACTCTTTTATTTTTGTACCGCTAAGAAAGCATGGGGTTTGCATAGAAGTATGTGTCGCCTTATGGATCACACTGGCACAGGCTGCTAGTGTTAAAGATCCATGCATTCAAATCAAATTAGGTACATTTATATCTATCTCAGAAAGTGAAATAACGGAATTCAAAAATGGACAGTGTAACACAAAAAGACCAAATCATGGTTTGTAGATAAAGAGATAGCAGCACCCTTCATTGAGAATATTTATTATTCATTCATTCATTCATTCATTCATTCATTTTAATGCAACCAAGTCTTGCCAACAGTTGTGTGTGTGTGTCTTCTGTTTCAATACCTTCTTTCAGAAGGAAAAGAATAATGATATAGATAGAGCAATTTGAATCAGACGTAAAAGACATGTTATATAAGTATATGCTACTTTGCATCTTGCTGAACTAATCCCCTTTACATCAGCTGTGCTCTAGACATAACATGACTGCAGCAGTGCCTCGGCTTTACAAGAGAATGGGGTAAACAACAAATGTTCTTCACAGCAGAGTTCTAGCTGAACTTAAACAGAAAAGGGAGAAAGCATAGAAGGAAGGAGAAGCAATAATTTGTTACGTGTTCTTCTGCCTAAGGCAGGGGAAAGAGCAGCGGCTCATAGCGGCTTCTAGACCTCAGATTCACTATGTCGATCACACTGGCCTTGAATGTAATGACAGCGCCTTTGAGCGCTGGGATTGAAATTGTAGGCAACCATGCCCTAGGTGATTGGTGATGTCACAATGTTATGCATCATGTTGACTCGGTATGGAAGTCTAGTACTTTCTTCTTTATGTCTAAGAAATACCATGTACATGATCTGTTGGTGGAAGGTTGTGTCCTAAGAACGAGTTATCTCTTTGTTTCATAAGAATTTAACAAGAAACATGCTATTAGAAAAAGAAAAAAAGGAGGGAGAGAAGGAGAAGAAGAGGTGAGAGTGAAGGAAAAGGCAGTAGAGGGTGCTGGGTTGAGAAGAAAGAGACCCCTAACACCTGATCCAACCTGTCTTGTTCAAGTTTCTTGATCTTGGATGTTGTAATAGTCACAATGAAGAAATTAAAATTAGAGTTAGCAATGACTCCCTTGTCTCTCAATCTGACTTCAACCAGATTTCTCTTGCTAGAAATAACACTAGTTTGCACAACACATTTCAGAACATATCTGACCATATTGCAGAATATTAATTTGCTCCTTTTGTGTGAAACTTTTAGGTTAACAGCCCCAGGCAAAAATAAGGTGAGGTAGTGTTAGTCTTTGGAATCATTGTTGAGATCATAATTGCTGATTGTACCCTGCTGCTGCTGAAAATGCTCTGTGATCATCTATCTTAGGTTGGAAGGTTTGAGGAACAATTGTTTCAACATGTTGCAGAACACTATATATGACCTGAGTTTTGATATATCCGTCTCCTCTGCTTTCTATCTTAGGTATGTCAGTACTGTGTGAAACTCTGGCACTAGTTTGTGGTCCTCTGCTTTGTCAGTAAATTAAAAGAGACCAAACACTACAATTGTCACATAGTGTGGTGTGTGTGTGTGTGTGTGTGTGTGTGTGTGTGTGTTTGTGTGTATGTGTGATGTTGCAGAAAATTTATCACCTCTCTGAGAGCTGTCTCTTTTATAGGTATATATATATTAAATAATGCCTGAAAAATACTCTTGGCTTGGTTGAGATGGCTATAGTAATAAACGCAATTGTCACCAAGTCTATCAAATTGTTTTGTGTTGTTCAAAGACCCACAGAGTAGAGAGAGTAGAGAGAGTTGACTCCTGAAAGCTGTATTCTGAGTGCATACCCATACATATAACAAATATGCTAATGTAATTTTTAAATTTTGAGATTACAATTATATAACTTCTTTTTTTTATTTTTTTACTTTTTGGTTTTTAATTGAGACAGGGTTTCTCTGTGTAGTCCTGGCTGTCCTGGAACTCACTCTATAGACCAGGCTGGCCTTGAACTCAGAAATCTGCCTGCCTCTGCCTCCCAAGTGCTGAGATTAAAGGCATGCGCCACCACCACCCGGCATATAACTTCTTTCTGTTCTTTCCTTCTTCTAAAACTTCCTATATACTCCTCATGTCTGTTTTCTTTAATTCAGTCATTTTTATTGTTATATTCATATATATATATATATAATATATATATTATATATATATTATATATATATAATATATATTATATATATAATATATATATTATATATATATAAAACATATATCAGATATATACGTAAATACAGGATGCTCCACCTGCACACTGTATGTGTTACCATGTGTTACCCTTTCTATTGGATAGCCAATTCGTGGGATCTTCCCCAGGAGTGATGGTTTCTCCAACTCTCAGTACTCTTTATTTATCTGTAATAAATTGTATGATATAAATATACTATACATCCTATCAACTCTAAGATGAGTCTCTCACTACTCTTGGGTATGTGATGCACACATCTATCTAGCATTGTTCCTGAAACTGGACCACACTCCAAGGATGTGCTCCTAGAGGTAAATGACAAGATTCTGAAATTTAGTGATTTTTCACAGTATATAATGTACACATTTCAAAACTTTAATATTGAACTTTTTAATGCTTTATATTAAATTTCTTTTAAAATTTATTTTTTTTTTGGTTAGGTTACTATGGGTATGACAAAATAAATCAAGCAGGGTAACATTTAAAAGAAAATATTTCACGGTGTTAGTCCGTGGCCTTAATGAAGGGGACAGTGATGGCAGTTAAGTAGTCAAGCACTGTAGTGTCCTGGCATTCTGATCCACAGAAAGCAGGCTGAGAGACAGCAAGACAGGAAACGGTGTAGGCTTGTGAAACCTCAAAGCCAATTCACACTGACACACCTCTGTCACCAAAGCCACACCTCCTAGCCCTTCCTAAACAACCCACCAACTGTGACCAAGCATTCAAATACATTAGCCTAGTGGGGATGTTCTTGGTTCCACTGCTAGACTCTGGGTGTGATTATTGGAATCCCCTAGGAAACAAGCCTCCGAGTGTGTCTGTGAAATAATTTCCAGTAAGTTTAACTGAAGTAGGACGACTCAGTCTGCTTATGTGCCACGTCCTTCCACTCTAGACTAACGTTCTAGACTGAACACAAAGAGGGAAAATAACTAAGCATTGGTTGCTTCATCTTTGTTCAACTGTCTCATTTTCCTGCTGTGTGCTGTCCTGAGATCCAAACTGTGAGACAGGTTCAAACTTCCTTGCTTAAGTTGTTGTTGTTGTTGTTGGGTTTTGTGTTATTGCGATGAGGATAATTAACTAAGGTGAGGCCATGGAAAGACAGTGAAGAAGCAATAGCAACTGCAGAGTTATAACACGTGCGACTGGCTATGCTCTTTTAAGCATCATAATTCAGTTACAAATATGGACAAAGTCTTGGGCTCGATACTATAGGTTAGAAGACTGCAAATAGAAACTTTTTAAAAAATAAACATCTACTAAAAAAATACCACATTTCTATGAGCATGTGATAAACAAGGCCTGCTATCAAATTGATTGCCTATGATGGCATGAAGGAAGGGGATTAAATGCAAGGAAAGATGTTGGAAATGAAATGATACTGAGCAACTGGGTAGCATGTAAATGTGAGAAAAAAACTTGCCCACATGTCACTCTTCTAAAAAAAAAAGAATTCTTGGGATGCACAGTGGAAGGATTCATAAATATCAGTAAAGAACTCTTAAGAGTTGAATGAATGGTACTGCAGTATAGAGTGGGAGGTGCCCTATCATTTTTTTCTATACTCCTCAGCCTAACATTCAGGCATTGATGGAGACATCTTAGAAAACTCCAGCTTAAGTATTTGGGAGCAATTGAATAGCCATTTTTATTGAACAAAAGCAGGTATCTTTGAACTATTTTTACTTGACTTATGCTAAAAATTATTGAATTTCCATTTTGATTTAAATGATGAAGATGATCACTAAAAATAAAATGAGCCAAGTTTTATGTGTCTTGCATTTTAACAAGTTGGATGTCTCATTGGAATGCACTGCCTTCTTGTTCCACATTTATTTTTGGAATTTAATAAGGCGCCTGTCATATCTGCCTCAAGGCTAAAAAACATCATGGGGGAAAATCCAAAGTACTGTCATATTTGAGTGACATGGAGCCAATTTTACTTTATTTCCTTTTCATGGTATGGGGTTGGGGGTGGCTGAAATTAGCTGGTCTCAGTTCTGAAAAGGCATGGCTATACCATCTGTTCCAAAGACCTTGTGCTGGTTAACTGGTAATGACATTGCCCAGTGACATGTGTCAGGTGGATGTGACGCAGAGAACCAGTGGAGGATTTTCATTAACAAATTAATTCTGTGCCTTTTACTGCAAAGCTCGTTGTCATGATAGATTCTGATCCTGTGCCACCTACTTCCAGAAGCAGGTCTCATTACCTGAGATTCTTGGGAAGGTAATAACTGCTTTATTTCTTCTTTGTGCTCCCAGAGCACATAATTAACATACTGGCTCATTTAGCTCAACCCTCCATAGGATGAGGGTGTGCGAATACAATGGAGATTCAGACACACTGCCAAGCATAATGGCTTCTGTTCTGAGCCAGGAGCAGGAAACACTCTGCCACTCTGCCATTTTCTGCTGCTTTTTTGGGGGGTGTGGTGGGGGTTGATGTTTAACCATGTAACTACCTGAAATAGGAATACTCTTTTT
>JANHMN010000011.1:54743918-54788696 GCA_030674055.1 Rhabdomys pumilio | reverse complement strand
TGTGTGTGTGTGTGTGTGTGTGTGTGTGTGTGTGTGTTGGTATGTAAGTATAGAGGAGATGATTATAGGAAATATAAGTTGTGTGGCCACATACAATAAAACATAGTTTTTTGATATGCTTGGCTCAGTCCTAGGTTATATGAAAGATGCTTTTACAAGAGGAGAAAGTTTAAACAGGTAACTATTGGGCATTGTTTCTAATAGAGTTCTAATCATTGGATGTTATTGATGAAGCATACATCATGGGGACTCAGCTGATATTTTACACTCAACAACGAACATTTTACTTTCTTTTCCCATGAAACTCCAAAGAAGTATTTTAAGTCTTCAAAATGTTCTAGGTCTATCAAGAAACAACATTTTTGATAGGGAATGAATTTAATTTAAACAAATTCTTTAGAGAGAATGTATTCTTTGAATATAGCTGAACTTTATCTGAGTTTAAACAAATTATCTCCTGGGATGATACATTTTTTTTTCTGTCAAAGACAAAGGCAGGTTTGATTTAATTGCTTATTTGAATCCTAAATGCTTTATTCCATAACTGGTTAATAACAACCAACACAAGGGTGTGTTGCACCATGTTATGTTTAAAGAAAGATGTATGGTAAATTCTTCAGAGGAAAATTAGTTAGGAACAACTTTTAAAACATTTCACCTTCACAAAGAAAGGTATTTATTAGTGAGTGTTGGTGTACCAGGTGATAAAGCATTCCAAACAAACCACAATCTTCAGTTCAAGTCTATAAGTTTCCCATGCTGAGAAATGTTGTATTTTTCTTAAATATATCAATATGGGTCCTAGTTTGAAATTGTGTAGTCCTATTCCCATGAGAATCTTAGAAGACCTCCCAAGCTTTGAGACTCATCATTATTCTTTGAAGTGGCATTAGTAGGTTGTCAAGGAGCTGTAAGAGCAATTGGCATTCTATTTCTGTCTTAAGAGAAATAAGATGGTCTTAGTCCTGTAAACATTTAGAGTGAGGCTGTGCTGTAGGCAGATGTCGCTTCATCCTTGTCCACTGTATACATAGGCTCTACATGTTCTTTGAGAGTGACTGAGTATTTCCATATTTTCATCTCAAATAAGAGATCAAATGCCATCCTCTACAATTATTTATTCCAAAATACATTAGATGTCTTTTCCTCTTTAGTAAGAGGAAGTCTGCTAGTCATTAAATATTTCCCTTAAGGTTAGGTGTTCTAAGTACTTGTATCATCCTTACAGGAAAATGGTATATTGAAGAATCATAGATGTTAGAAGCTCTCTTGCTGTCCTTTAGACTTTCAATATTTTAGGCCTTTTCTTGGCGTATCAATGTATCTGATAGATGTGAATTTGATTTGCCACTTACTAAACCCTGAAACTTTAGTGAGCAAACGCATGGAGTTTGATTAATGATATCACTTTGTTAAGAATATTTGAGGGAAAAAGTTACTCAGTACTCTGCATTTGGAAGAGTACATGAGTATGTAAGTTTCTAAAACCTGAGCTTCCCGCTATTTTCTTAAATATAAATGCTCTTTGCAAGGTTTTAAAGAACGTTTTCTGAAAGAGGACATGTTAGATGTTTGAGAAGATAGAGACAACTTGCTTAATTTGAATATTACACAATTGTTGTTTTTCGTTTGTTTGATTGTTTGATTGTTTGATTTTTGGCATTTGCTTATTGGTTTGTTTGTTTGAAACTGGGTTTCTGTACAGCCCTGGCTATCCTAGAACTCATTCTATAGATTAGGCTGGTTTCAAACTCACAGAGATTCTCCTGCCTCTGCCTTTTCAGTGCTGGAACAAGAGGCACAAGCTACCACTTCCTGGGTTGTACAGCAATCAACATACATATTTTAAATATTTTATATAATAGTTAAATTATTTATAAAACCTTAAAGACATGGAAACTAATGACTTTTGCTGAATTATCCAGAAACTAGATTGGGATGAAACATTCTGTTCTAATTTGGATTGCTTTTGTTGAAAATAATATTTATTTAAGTTTTTGATGTAGTGATGAATAATCAGTAGCTCGCACATGCGCAGGTAGTCATGAAAAGCTGAAGAACAACAATCCCCCTTACTAAGCAAACAAAGTGCAGAAAATTACATGGCAGCGGTGTTCCGTTATCACAGCGGTATTGCCAATAGCCACAAAACATTCTCAGTCCTTGCATCTAATCTTGTCTCCATGTTACAAGTGGTATTTAGTTTCAGCTAAATAGTACAATCCATCTTAATAAAACAGTCTTATTAATTTTGAATTTACAAAGTTGTAGTGTGTAGTTTCTGCTATCCTGCCTTCAGATTTGAATGGACTGTTCTACCAGCCACAGCCTTGGTTCCCTTGGATACATAAATGAAAGACATACACACACATTAGCATATTTTTAGTAGGCTTTTTAGCTCAATGTCTGGGCACTTTTAAGCCTCCCACAGCTAACATGCCCTTACCTTCACTCCCAAATCAACATCCCTAATCCTGTCTATTAGTTGTGTTTCTATCTCCAGCCTGTTACCCCAGGCCCAGTTAGAGAAGTGGCCAATGGCCTCTCCATCAGAGGTCTCACATGGCTGGTGGCTCTCTCTCCCTTCAAATCCTCTCTCTTCCTCCTGTATTAGCTAGCCTGCCTGTGGAATCCTGGAAGTCCCATCTCTTTTGCACAGTCTATATTGGCCACTAGCATCTATATTGGTCTATCAAAAGCCAGTTGGGGAACAGGACCTTCAGGGTTCACATACAGATTCCTGATCCGAGCTTCAGAACCACTGCCTATAAAAAGTTGTATTATTTAATTTTTATTATATTGAAAATATTTATACTGAAAGAGGGCTATAAATATTTGATATGTAAACCTCATTATACATTTATCAGTCCATATTAATATGTAAATATTTTAAAATTAATATCAATAGGGTTTTTTTATTGCTGTTAGAAATTATTATTATTGTATATGTATGTGAATGGTGCTTTTGCTTGTGGACTGTGTGTGTGTGTGTGTGTGTGTGTGTGTGTGTGTGTGTGTGTGTGTATGAATGCAGATATGTATATGCCAGGGAATGTATGTGGTCTATATGTGAATGTTAGGGTACGACATTTGAGTTATACCTTCTATCATGAGTTTCTGTATCAAACACAGAAGTAGGCTTTTATGGCAGGCAGTTTCACCTGATGATCCATCTCAACAGCCCTAAAAGTCTTTCTTTTATCATAGGATATTGAGAGTAGCTGATCTGCATTTTATTGTCTGTGGAGCTTTATTTCTAACATCAGAAAGAAAGCAACAGTCCGCTGTCAAGATATCAACTGAGAAGTGTGAGGTCATTCCCAGTGTCATTTTGGAGTCTGTGACAGAAGGTACAAGGGTTTAAGGTTATCCTACATATATCTCTGACTTACAGTTCTCAATGATCTCAACTTTATGGCATTATAGAAAGGCAAAACTATAGAGACAGCAAAAAGATCAGTGGCTGTCATGGGTTGGAGGAGAGTAGGAAAGAGTAGGTGGAACCGAGTGACTTTTTCACAGGGTAAAACTCTTCTGCATAATAGTATAAATGTGGATATGTCATTATATATCTGTCAAAATGATAAAATGTACAACCCAGACAGTGAACTTTCATGTAAACTAGGGACTCTTTTGTTAATAATAATGTGTCACTACTGCACACAGCTCATCATGGGGAAACTGAAATGCCGGGCAAGAAGTGAGACAGATTACTTGAGAACACTCTATTTTCTGCCCACGTTTCTGTTAACCTAAAATTGTTCTAAAAAATGAGCTGATAACAAGGAAAACTATACATTACAATTTAAACCTTTTAAAGATAAACAATTTAAGGCCCAGAAATACCAACTAATTCATTTTAAATGATTCTTCTTTAGAAGCATGCATTATTTAAAGGGATACAAAGTTAAATCAAGTTAAAGAACTTAACCAACATGACAATGACATTCAACAGCGGGGCTTCTGATCATGTAGGTACTGACTGTGTGCAGAGCATCCTAAGATCCTAGGTAAGAACTAAGAAGTACATACTTATGGGCAGTTTGCATAGGCTCCAAGTTTTCAGCACGCACCTCTTAAAGATTGTCTAGGTGGACAACAGATACTGACATTGCATTCTCTACAAAGTGTAGTGTCCCTGAAGCACAAAATCTAGACACTGAAATTTTGATTTTTAAGGAAAATACTAAAAGGATAATTAAGGATTCTAGGAGATATCCTACAATAGGAAATTTTTAGAAATCAATGTTTAAAACTCAGTAGGAAACCAACTAAATATTTCGGTAACTTGAGTTTTAAAAATATGTACACAAGATATTTAAAGTCCAACGCCCTGAGGTAAATTAACTTCTCTCGAAGTAATTCACATAAAAGATACGTGATATAAACTCTAGGAATAAATTTAGTGTTCATTGAACAGTTTTATTCCAGACGTACACTTCTTTACACTTTGTCTCCAGAATTTTTGATTATGAGTATTCCAAGATGAAACTAAAGTTTTCTACAGCTGGAAGGAATCTGTCCTTCCATGGACATGGATATCACATAGAGTGAGCAGCATGGGCTTCCTAGTTCTTAACTAGGATCTTAGGATGCTGTGCACACCTTCAGTGCCAACATGATCAGCATGTGTTGAAAATGATCTTGTAGCCTCTTTTGCTTGACAACGAGAAAACCCAACAGATATCAGCAGATTGCTGATGATACACTTCTCCATCTAAATACTTGCACTGTTCCCATGAAAAAAGAAAAATTAGGCTTTTCATGGACAGAAGAAACACTGAGATCTAGAGGATGCAGGAAGTAAGAAATAATAAAGAACTGTTCCATAACCATGAGGATAAGTTGACTATTTAAAAACCTCTACCCTATAGTACTTTAAATATATTTTCATTACAGGCAGAATCCTTGGCTTCTGTATGTTGCCAAAGTTGCCACACTTCTGGAAACTCTAGCCGGATAGATTTGTTGGTGATCAGTTTAAAAGTATTCCACTGCTTTTTTTTTTTTTCCCTTACAGAGAAACTTTACTCTCTGTAGTGTCCAGTCACTGCCACCATCAATCCATGTGTTCATATTTTAGGTTCTTCAATACAAAACTTAATTAATCTAATATGATAGTTTTCCAGTAAGTAAGCAGAGGACTAAGTTGCATATGAAGTATGTCTTTAAAACATTATTTTCATTTTGAGTTTTGAATTCCTCATCACTGGAGTTCTGAAAGTCAAGGCAATGAGACTTTGAATGTAGGATTGTGTACAATGGTGAGTGACCTTTCATGTTCTTGAGGATGACAGGACTAGTGTTCTATTTTTAAAACTTTAGTATATGGATCAATTACTTTTATTCGGATAGTCAACTTGTTCATTGCCAAACAGTAAAAAATTAAAGCAACTCTTCACTTAGTAGTTAAAGATTGCTCTGTTCTAGGTATTTATGTGCTTTTAAAATCTGTTTCCTTGTTTCTTATTGTATTAGTATTACATTTTGGCTGAAGTGAGAAGAGAAGGCTAAAGTGCTAAATATCTTATTTGTAGTTATCAATCCATCAATAAATAAATAAACAAATAAATAAAGTATAAAAAGTTTCTTTATTTTCTCTCAGAAAATGGCTACTAACTTTCTACTAAATGTCTTTTGTCAATGTTGTGCACATTATATGGGGGTTAATGTTTTTTTTTTTTAATTAAAGTGTGCTAAATAGAAAGTTTAAAGTGTATCATTAAAGACGAGAAAAATCTCCCCCAAGATACCAAGGATGCAGGGAAGTAAAATTTAGATTACAATCATCCCTGGAATTTTAAAGATTTCTGGTCATATGGAAAGAAGAATGGAACTTTCTCCCAGTGGAATACAGATCTAGAAACAGAAAATCTTTATGGATATTTGTTATCAAATCCACTTTATAAAAATTTAAATAGTTGAGAAAACCAAGAATTAACAGCATTAAGGGAGTTTGTATAAGAATTTATAAAGCAAGACTTGTGAAATATTTCATATTTTAAAAACATTTTGAAAAGTGGATAAATGTAATTTAGATAGTGAATATATTTAATCCCGATGGTTTGGGGGTCCTAACCATGTGACCACAAATCTCTACTGCCACCTTGTGGGGATATATATAGTTTGGACAGGGACTCAGAAAATTAACCTGTGAATTGCTGGACATTGTGTAGACAAAGATAGTCTGTCAGTGCTTTAACTCTTAGCTGTTAAACTTAAAGACTAGTTTTGGGAAACACACCATCCATCTTCTTCACTTATTTTCATGTTTTCATTGTAGTAATTCAGGAATTCTGATTTGGAAAGCTCAACCACTACATAGAGATGCCAAGGGGATAACTGAACAAGAGTAGAATTTCTTCCCAGAATTCTTTGTGTTCATGGAAGATGATACCCCTGGTTGAAGAGGATCCTTACCACCAAGATATCAAATGGCTTTTACCAAAGGAAATCTTACAGTTGGAGAAAGCCAAAGCTCCCCTTTACATTGTAACACTTTGTAAACCTAGCATTCACAAACATTACTAAATGTTTCTTCCTAGACAGGATAAGAAGTATTTCAACCAGCTTTGTTGACAACACTGAGATAAGGGTAAATAGTCATATTTTGTAATTTCTATGTTTCCACCAGGCTCCATTACAGAAGTTCCATGTGTGTATACAGTTGTCTGTCTATAAGCTCATCCAGAAGAAGACACCCAAATGGACACAGATGATCAGACTTCCGATTTAGAATAATACCAGTGGTCATCCTGTATTAATTCTATCAGAGGTTTGATAGACAGATCACAGTCCTACAGTGGCAACAAAAGGCAAATTAGAATGGCATTTTTTTTTTTTTATTTTATCAACAGACTAATAGTTAAAACAGTATTTAGGATCTGGATTTTAATGATCCACAATGTTTTTGAAATATATTTTGCTACAAATATATGCCTTCCAATGGCAGTGGATGTAACTGGTGAGGATTTTGTAAGCTCTTTTATAAATGATGAACATGAGGAGAAATCAAAATCAGAGAAATAAATATGGATAAGCCGCAGTCAAGATTCCATGTCTGTGAAAATAGGTACCATCAGGAAGTCTTAAAACTCATTCCAATTAACGATGTTGGGAGACATTAGCATTAGCCTAAAGTCTATTATATGATGCTGTGTTGGTGGAGAATACCAATGGACAGAATCGCAAACACAGAAGATAACGCTACTAGAGCTGTCAACAGAGAAGACAAAGGCAGGGCTTCAGGGAATGTCAAAGACCAACAACTCCAACCAGGGAAGAATAAACCTGGAATCATTATCTAAGTGATGCTGTGGTATCCTTGGTGGTTTCCTAGGCAAATTTTAGAGCTATTTTTGAGAAATGATTCTTGAATTATACCTTAACACGTATCTCCTAACAATGCCAATACAAACAGTCACCCGTTAGCTCCCATGATTTGTTCTAGTTCACAATTTCTGTTGATTTTGCTGGATACCTGGCAACGCACCCTCCACCCCCAACCTTCATATTGCAGCAGAGATGTGACTGCCAAAGATCAGAGGGAGGGTTCATATTACTTAGGTGTGTTGTTTCTGCAGTCTTCCCGGAGACTGTCTGTTGTCGATAATTAAGAGCTATCAAAACACTTGGATAATTTGCACTTGGTAATCTGACATGAGGAGCTTTGTGATTGCCAGCTTCTGTTTCATTATTTAGATAGACAAGGTGCAAAAGCAAGGGCCTGAGCAGACCCTATCTGGCAAAGGCTGGATTTTCATCAGGCAGGGCGTAGCCCAAAAGCTTAGAAGCTAGCTATGCAGACATGAGCCAGGCAGAGCAAGTGTGCGCTGGAGAATGGCCTTTATAGGTGAGATGCTTCACAGAGCAGGTGGGGCCTTTAGAAGTTCTTTTGAACACCAAGATGAGGGACCTGGCAAGATTTAATTGGCAAGCTGTTGTAATCAAATGCAGAAACCATGAAAACAGGCATGTTTCAGACATTAGTTGGTAACTAGAACTCTCTTTTCCAATGTGATGACTGCTAGACAGAATAAGAAATCCTATGTGTTGATAGAGAAGAAATGTGTTAATTATAAAAGTGATAACTCTTAGACTATAGATGTAGCTCAGTCCTGCTGCTCTTCCCATGTTTGCATGCTGGTGTGTGTATGTGTGCATGTGTGTGTGCATGTGCATGTGTGCTTGTGTGTGTGTGTGTGTGTGTGTGTGTGTGTGTGTGTGTGTGTATCAATAAGTTCAGTCTCCAGTGTCTGCAAATGACCTCGAAACTCTCAGTAAAAAGATGGAGTCAGTAGAGTCTATATGTAAATAGCACACAATTGATTGAACCTAGATTTCAGCAATGCTATCCCAGTGTAAGAAAGTCTTTCTAACTACTCTGATTATTTGTACAGATTCAGTATACTCTTCCTAATTTTAATAAATAAAATAAATAATATGCCTAATAAAATAATAAGTATATACTTTCATTTGTTTTTTCCTGTATTCATTGGTTGAATTAGATATGGGGAGAAAATTGGTACTAATAAATAATTATGGTGTAAAATACTTGGGACTCTATATCATGATACAGGATAAATTGTGTAAATTACTCTAATAGATAAAATGCTTTGCTGTTCTTTTAGCCACTTCTTTTATTAAAATATTTTGAGAAGAAACTGGGGAAATATCACTTATGTGAAATGCCTTCTAGTATAGCCTTTGGAAAATGGCGTTGATGTGACAACTTGCATGTGATTCAGCATCTATGAATGACAGTATCCCAGCATGTCACAGCAAAGGCTACCACAGAAAGAAGGATGTAGGTCAGCTTCCCTGATGTGAGTTCAAGTGGAAGCGTAGCTGGAACTCTCAGGATAACCTTAAAGTTTGAAGCAGAATTGTTGCTGTGGTATATTATGGCCAAAGTGGTATGTGAAGGACCCTGTGGGAAGAGACAATGTTCCTGTAGAAGCTTAAGTCTCTGTTACTTTCTACTCACTAAAATGTCTCTCAGTTTTCTTCCCCTTAGAAGTTGAGACATTCTAATGACTGTTTGTCAGAGGACACTTTAAATGCACAGGCAAAAATTGTAAACATTTTGGATCTCTTCTTTGGTAGATTGCCCACAAACTTCTTTAAAATTCTATCTTACACCAAAATATATCAGAAGACTCCAAAATGACCTTCAAGCTATGAACTCACTCTCTCTTCTGAATGTCCAATGTCTGGGTTTTTTAATTGTTAGTGTCCCTTTTATTTCTTCAGATGAAGTAATGAGATGAGAGCTCTATCCAAACCATGTGAATACACTGCTTGGGCTGTGTTCATAGCATTTCTTTCTCTGTTCTAACTAGCCCTAGTCCTACTCCTAGCATCATCTAGCCTTTATAGTATATAATCTTCCATGCTGAGTTATTCTTTGGGCTTCTGACTGAATTGCTCTGCTTAGGAGCAAACTACCTTTGACAACATGTTCTAGTCTTTCTGCTCCTTCTCATTTTCTGGCTCTTTCTGTCTTCATCTCAGTCTAGCTTGTTCTTTCCTCAACCTGGCTCTGTAAAGCTAACCAACAAACCAATCCTAAACACATACCACTTTTCTCTTCTCTTAAGTAGCATCTCTTTCCCATGATGTTGTCATGTGAGTTGCGTGTATCCTATCTCTCACTAACTGAACCAAAAGTTTCTCTGATTTATTACTTTGTCTTACCTTCAATTAAATGTCACTTTAAAACAGGGCTGCTTACTTTTACAAGCTAATTTTAACTACCTTATTAGGGATTGAAAGTGTGTACCAAAGGCAGGTCTGTATTCCAGCCAGATAATACTGTAATCCAGGGTGGGGCTGCATTCCAGCTGCATCATATAGACCCAGCAGATCTTTGGATGTGATCCCTTGCCCGAGAAGCAGGATTATAATTCCTCAACAGTTTATGAATTTATTCCTTTTATTAATGTATCTGCATTTAGTTGGTTATTTAATTTCTTCTATCAGATTGCTTCCAGAACAAATGTGCCATTATCTAAAAGTTCAAGGAGTTTCCTTACGTGCATAGCTCCCCACACAAGATATTAATTCCCCTTCTTTTTCTATTTTGCTATGTTAATCCTCCAGCTCTGCTAACTCTCCTGTACTCCCTTAGATAGTTTCTAGTAAGATTCTATTCTCAGCGGAGACTTTACCTCCTACCAAAGGAGAACATTGACATTTTTATATCTGATTTCATGATTCATCTTAAGTTATAACATTATCTCTCCTCTTATAGTCAGAAGTTTCAACATAATTTCCCATACTCTTGCCTGTCTTCCTTACCAGTTTCTGAGAATAATGCATGGTCAGTGCTCAGTAAATATTCAAGAATAAATACAGGATTACTCCTTTAATAGAATGTCAGCAGCATAGATTTGAGGATTGTGATTTGCTTTTCTCTGCTATCCGGGACAATGCCTAGTCGTCAATAAAAATTTGGAAAAGTTCTAGTTGACTAAAAAAAGTGGTGTACACATAAAAATTAAAGTAGTTACTAGAGGATGGTGTCACCAGTGATAACTACAGCTGAATGGAAGTATTAAAATATTAATTTATGATCAGGAAGGATAAAGGGTCATTAAAGCTTAGTATCTAGAAGCAGGCTAAATAAAGAGAAGAAACAAAACCAGATGATTGCATCCTGGCTGCTGTGCATCCACCAATGGGGGCCTGTCACTGAAAGTTTACCTTAGCATTTCAACAGCTGAGAGTAATAAAAAGAGGAAAAGGTATGAAAAATTACATGCTGCTCCACAATCACTTCCATGCTTTGTCTGTTTGCTCCATTGTGATGTTTCAGATGGTTTCGTTTGACCCCAACCTCCAGTTATCCCAACCTCAGAACCAATATTTATTGCCACATATGGGCCATGCATGGCAGCTGCAACATCCAGATGCCAAGCCTTGGAATGTGTTTTTACGGCAGCACCATCTGGGGCTCTGGCCAGCTTTCTTTATTGTCTCTTGAATGTTTACACTAATAGCTTTGCTGGGCTGTGGCACTACCTGTGGGACACACAGAGGGTCGGACTCTTTATGAGATTCTCTTGTTGTTCTGCTTAGAATTCTCCTTGAAATGACTTGCCTGCTATCAACTTTTTTTCCTTCTGATACATCTCATACATCTGTAGCATCCTGCAAAAGAATTAAAAGAGGTGGCCATTGAGACTAGGAAGAAGAAAAGGTTGTTTTCACAGCCATGGGTTGTCATTAAGCAATCTGTGGATTCAGAGGAAATATTAATGCTTTATACATGGTACTATGTTACATAGGCACCACTGAAATTGAAGAAATGCTCTATTTCTATGCAACATACTGAAATAGGATTTACAAAGATATGCTGATGTATAATT
This sequence comes from Rhabdomys pumilio, assembly GCA_030674055.1. NCBI lineage: Eukaryota > Metazoa > Chordata > Mammalia > Rodentia > Muridae > Rhabdomys > Rhabdomys pumilio. The sequence continues at coordinate 54,777,327 of JANHMN010000011.1, read as the reverse complement.
AAAGTTTAATTCTCCACATCACAAATGAGGAGTCCTGTGAAACTGTAAAGAATGCGGGTCGAAGGAGGGCATTCTAGGCAATCAATGAGCTAAGTTGTTTGAAGGTTCACGTCCAATTTGGATAGCACCTTTCTGATCTTTAGAACCACAATTTACAGACATCTTATAAAAAGCAAGGAAAGTTTTACTACTTTGAATTTCAATAGACTGTTTTTTTTTTTTTTAATTAATGAACCGATGCAACACAAAGAATTAAGATGCAGACCAATCAATAATTTAGGCTGCTAGGTCCAGAAAGGGGCAATGGCTCTGGGAGTTTTATTGGCTTTTCCAAGGTCACCTAGTACACAGCTACAGAGTCAAAGGAGTATGAGTTTGAGTTTTCTATGATCATTTGGTGACTGTGCTCATGATCAGAGAGTCAGCACTAATAATCAAGTGCCTAAATAAATGGAGTCACACGGGAATTGAGCAGCATCTGTGCCTAGACAGTGATGTTTGGAGATGGCTTTGGGTAGGCGTGTGGAGCAGGACTGTAGTCAAGCATGAACATAAGCAACAGTACAGTGGATTTCTTTGAAGTGTCTTCTTGTCGACTCAGCTGATGGGATACAAGATGCTACCAGCCCAGGATCAGTGACAGATTGAGGTGCTCTCAGGCACAGTGTTTCTAATAAGCCTGTCACATAGCCGTGGCCATATCTCCGAATGAAAAGAGCATATGAGAAGGCGATTTTCTTCCACTCCTAACTGTTTTGTGCATCAGCAGTAGGAATGAGGGACTTGGTTTAAAGTAAAGTACTGGTAAAGACATGAATAAAGCAAGGGATTGTGGTAACTGTGACAGAGTGGAAAATGGCACTGAAGTCCACAGAGCCTATTTTCTGGCCTATAATTCCTTGAAAACAGCCACAGTTAGATCCAAGGAGAGAATAATATTCTTTCCAAAGACATTAAAAAGTATTTCTTTTATTTTCAATATTATAATATAATTGCATAATTCTCCCTTCTCTTTCCTCCATTTAAGCCCTGCTATATGTCTTTTGTTGATCTCCTTCAAATTTGTAGATTCTTTTTCCATTAATTGTTGTTGCATGCCTGTATGTATATGTGTATGTGATATGTATATGCAAATGAATGCACACATATATACATATATTCATATGTACATGTATGTATATGTATATATTCCTAATTATAATCTTCTCGGTCTGTGTAATATTACCTGTATGTATATTTTCACAGCTGACCATTTGGTATTAGATAAGAGGTTGATAAACTCTACTCTGAAGAAGACCGTTTCTCCTGCTTTCAGCAGGTCTTGGCTGCCTGTGGTTCTTTTGCACATCCCATGCTAGCATGTCTGTTGATGGTGTCCTGATTTTATTTCATGTTCATGCAGTCAGTTTGTTGAGATTTTATGTCTTTATCTTCTGACGTTCCTAGGAGACACAAGTCCAAAATACTTTTTAGTGGAAAGGGGCTACTAATGGCTTCTATGTGAATAGGAAATAAGCCTTTAAATAATGTTTTCCCTTAAATAGAACATGTCTGTATTCTGTTGTTGATTCTCTAAGAAAATAAGATAAAGATGAGATTTTTGTTGTATATCTATATTATTTTAGAGACTTTGTGTTTTATTTCTTTTTCTTAAAGGGAAAAGGGCTTACTGTTTTTACTTTTGCTATGTACATGTGTGTGTGGCTGCCTATGGCATATGTGTGACTGCCTTCATGAAAAACAAAAGAGAACTTCAGATTCCCAGGAACTAGGGAAACAGCCAGTTCTGAGCAGCCTAATGTGGGTTTACAGACTTGAATGTGGACCCTCTGCAAGAGTCAAAATTGCTATTAATGGCTGTGTCATCTCATCTCTATAGCTACAAGTTTGTGTTTTAATATATGAAGATGTAGTTTAATAAAGCAGGATCAATATTTTGTGTGTGTGTGTGTCTGTGTGCGTGTCTGTGTTTGTGTGTGTGTGTGTTCTGTATTTCAGGGAGCTTTGGGAAGAAAGTCAATGTAACTATAGTAAAAGTGTTTGTCTTTTCCATAGGAAAAAAAAGTGCATTTCTGATCTCATCACTTAGGAAAATAATAAAAGAGAAAGGTTAGGGTACTATGAAGTGACCTGAAATTGACTGAAGTGTTCTTAAATCCCTTGAAAGATACTGGCTTAATACAGTTCACTTAGTGATTATTGAACTTTAAATTTACATAATCATATTTTTGGAAAAATAAATAATTCAGTGTTCAAATTAGACTCAAACTCAATGCTAGTGTTTTCACTTCATAGATTAAGCAGGGGATATCCTTGAGAGGTAGCTCAAATAGACATCTTTCCAGTGAAACCATAAGTTAAATGTGGTAGATGATGCATCTCTCATGCCTGAAAACTACGTAAGAAGATGCTTCTGTTTTACAGTTTTTGATTGAGACTTACAAAAAGAGATAAAGGTAGTGAGTTAAATGATCCGTTGGAGTCAGTATTTTTATTGCATAACGTACTAACAAATGGGTACTTGTGCTGATAGCTGTTCTGGGATTTCTGCATTCACAGCAAGAATGCGTTCTCTCAGTAGAGTCTTTGCATGAACTTGGCTCTGCATCCTTGTAAGTAATATATTGCTACATAAGAGATCCCTCAGGACACTCATGGAGAGGCTAGAATTAAGTTGAACCTGGAAGACAAAGAAAGTATAACAGACACACTGCGAGTAGATTAAGCATACCCTTTCTGCACACACACTGTCTGAAGTATATTACAACATTCAAATAACAATATTTTTGAAGATCCTTGAAGACAATCTGGAACCTCATGCATATGTTAATCATTGTGCTTGAGCATCGTAAATCATAGTTAGATGATCATAAAATAAGTAGTACTGGCCTATCTTCAGCCCCCAGGGATATTAATAAATCATTGGAGATGAGATGAGGTTGGTGGTGGTCACAATGCTAATGATGGTGATGATGATGATGATGATGATTGTGATAATAACCTTTGTTGTCTTAGCTGTGAATCACATGGTGCTATCAGTACTCTAGTGACTCATTGATTGAAACCTTACAGCACTTACACATTATCTCTGTTTTATCCAGAAAACTCTGTTTTGTTAAGTATTAAGGATATACTTTAACTAAATGGAAGATTCTGTTTTCAAATTCATAAATGGAATTGAAAATGGAATGTGGAGTCACCAGATCATGTAGGATGTAAAAGTATGAGCTTTACCATGCTATAAGATACCACACCAAATAGGCAAGGCTTAAAGAGAAGGCAAAGATAACTTTTAAGCCTTTTCCTAAGATTATATTTTTCAAAGCGAAAATTCAGTCCTGTAACCAATAGAAAGACTGGTCTTTTGTCCTCAGAAATATACAAAATTCATAAATGTTATAAAAATAGATGTGTTCTCTTCCATACCAAACCCATTTGTGTAACTGCTTTTTTTTCTAAGAATATCTGGGTATACACCCACCTTTGCTTGTATTTTCCAAATAATTGTAATGCCCTTGTGGGGGTCATCGGTCATTCAGTATTACCTTATCTATCAAAAGAATGCTTTATTTATTTATTCATTTGCTTTACTGGAGATTTTTCTATTTTGAAAGGGTCTATGTCAGTTGGGAATAAAAATATTTTTCAGTAGCTCAACTAGATCCTGGCCGAAGGGTGTGTGTTTGAATGGTCAAGACCTTGCATCATCCTGGGCAATCTTCTAGAGCAACACTTTTTCTCTTCTATGTATTCGCAGCATTCAGTCACACATACTTTAAGAAAAATGATTTTATCCTTCATCTTTCAAAAACTCTCTGTGCCTTTGATATTTTTGTGACTTGGTTAGCACATATGAAAAGAAGGAATAAAAAGTACCTTGGCTAGTTAAATGTTAATAAATGAAGAGTTTGGAGACCATTTCACCTGGGTATCCATCCCATGTGTAATCCACCGAAGGTAGACGCTGATGCCAATGTGGATGTCAGGAAGTGCATGCTGACAGGAGCCTGATATAGCTGTCTCCTTAGAGGTCTGCCAGAGTCTGACATAATTAGAGGGGGATGCTCACAACTAACCATTAAACTGATCATGGGGTTCCCAATGGAAGAGTGAGAGGGAAGACTGAAGGAGCTGAAAGGGTTTGTGACCCTATGAGGAGAGCAACAATATCAGCCAACCAGAGTTCCACAGGGTTTAAACCACTAGCCTGGGAGCACATAGGGATGGATCTATGGCTCCAGCTGTATATATAGAGGAGGATGGCCTTGTCAGGCATAGGTGGGAGAAGAGATCCTTGGTCCCATGAAGGCTAGACACCGAGTGTGGGAGAATTTGATGGTGGGGAGGTGGGATTAGGGGGGTTGGTGGGGGAACATCCTCATAGAAGCAGGAGAAGAGGGAATGCGATAGGGGGTTCTTGGGCAGGGGGTTATAGAGTAAGGGAATAACATTTGAAATGTAAATAAAATATCCAATAAAAAATAAACATCCAGCAAATCTTATATTAAAACAGTATGCACGTTAGAATATTTCTTCAGGCATATAAGTGTAAAATTTCTTTAATTTCTGTTATTTAAGGAATAGAGTGAGCAAATAGAAAATTGTCTAGACTGATGATTGTCCATGTTTTCACTTACATGTTCAATATGGTTACTTATTCTGATGGTATTGGACTGAGGTGTTATCAATTATTCTAATCAATCTCTTCTAAAGTGTTCCAAAAGGTGTCTTGTATTTTCTTCTTCATCCTTGCATCCCAGTGTCATAAGAAAGGGAAGGTACTGTATTCTACAATTGTAGATTCTTAACAAGAAACTATCATACCCTTGCTTATACTTCACAGTGTGAGAAGAGTAGACAAACAGCACTGTGTGCTCACATTTTTTCTTCTTTCCATTAGTTTCCAGCCTCCTGACTCCAGGAGGTGTAGACCATTAGTGGATTGATCTTGTAGAAGAATTATCATTTGTTTTAATATTAGATGCTTTTTACAAGTTCATGTGCTTTGATATAATTTTAATAAGTGTATCATTTTTTGCTTTTCGTTGTGAGAGATGACCCAAAAGTGGAAAAATACACTTACAGAAATGAAATGAAAATAATAAATAAAGCCCACTTCCATTTCCATTATTCTATGTCATGCTCCTGGAGACTTCAATCTCAATATGATGTTAATAGAACCATTAGATATGATTCATACCATACATGAGACACTTCTATTGACAATTCCACTGTGACCAGGGGTCAACAGATCCATTACAATGCAAATCTTACTGTATGCTTTCCATCTAAATCAAAAGAATTTAGTCTTGTGTCCAGTCTAATAAGTTTCAGGAACAGGAGTCCAATCTCAGAAGTGAAGTCTGCATCTGTGTTTCTCATACTAAATCATGTGGGTGCCTATTTGCTCTCAATTTAAAAGGTAACTAATTAAGTTTTACATCGATAGGCTACTTTAGAGTATTTAAAGAAACACACAGGATTTATGGGAATCTATGTTTGCCTTTTTACTGAATACCAACCCCAAAGAGAAATTATTACATATGTAGCTCTTTGTTTTCTGCATATGGCAACTTCCATCAGTCAATTTTCCAGGTAAAAAGGTCTTTAGGCACAGGAATTATTTTTACCATAGTCTTCTTTACCCTATTACTAAAGACATTTCTGTTTGACTCTTTTCCTCAAACACCTGGTAGTCTGTGGAATGCAGCTATTCTTGGTACTTAGACAGCATGTTGGTAGCAAGCTCTTCTTGGCATGGATACCCAAAGACTTTGGCCATTCCAAGCTTCAGAAGTGTCTTGACCTCAGTAAAGACTTTCCTTACACATTTATATTCCTTTTTTTCATGATATATATTAATTCTCTGTTTCTGTGTCAACAAATGAGGATCTGCTTCTGTCAAGGACTTGCTGATACAGAAGAAGCTTAGGTGACTGAAAAAGCTCTATCTAAGCCTATATTAAAGAATGTTTTCTTCTGTCTAGTCTTTGTCTCACCCCAATTTTTCATCTTCCCGGAGATCTTACAACTTTTCTTTATCTTCATATCATCTTTGTTGGACAGTTGAGTGTTGGTAGACTTTGAGCCAGACATAGTTGTGTATAAGTTTCTGTTCCTCCTTTTCTCGATTTTTATTAAAGGTAAACCCCTTAATATCCCCTAATCCTTAATTATTCTTTCCATAAAATAATGATAATGGTGGCCTGCACCAGAAGAATATTGGAAGGAATCAGTGAGGTGATTTAGGAAAGGTCACCATGTCTTGTCTAAAGTGCACATTCAACATTTGATTAACTTAATGTATCTTTTTATGTCTATTCCTTCCCATCTGTTCTTTCACTAAAGACTTCTTCTGTGCAAATATTTTTAATTGTTTAAGTATTTGAATGGCCAGTCACATGGTTAAACCTGTTGTAGTTCTTCAGGGTTATTTTTCTCTCCAATGGCTATGCTTTGTGTTGTTTAACAAGTGTTGCACATACTGTCACCTTTTAAGACATTTGTTGTGAAATTCATAAAGCTTTAGTGTTTCCTGCAATGACCTAAAAATAAGAAAATATACACCAACTGTGACCACTGAGCTGAAGCATGAAGCATCTGAGATGAGATCAAACTTGTATGTCGTTCAAGTGTTTCTAAGAAGTCATTTTAAATATTCTTTATTGATAAACATAGTGGTTAAAAATATCAATGGTTTACTGCCAAGATTTGTAGTGAATAAACAAAGAATATTCAAAGATGCACAATAGAATGTTCTAGAACATTTTCACGTGCAAAGAAAGCAGCTGCTAGGTCATCAAAGGGAACTGTTATAGAAATGATGAATTCTTAAAATGCTTTAAAAGTGTTATGTTCTCAGTTCAGTTTCTCGTGAGTGTTCCCATAGTCCCCACTCCAGCTTCAATTTGTATCTAGAATATAGTTCAGTTCAGAAAAAGAGAAATACATATTTTAAGAATTAGCATTTTTATTAGTGGGTTGCCTTACTCTAGGGGGAAATTCCAGTGTGGAAAAGATGGGTCACCGTATGGGGCAAAAGTGAACAAGAATAAATAAAACAGTTTATTTGTAAGTGGGACTGATCCCTCTTGCTTGTGCATTAGTGCTTGGCTACAAGAGAGTAGTAATTTATTGATGGAGATGGCTATGTAAAGTGCATGCAATTTGTGAGGGGGCTTGACCCTTGACTGATGGGCCATATGTTGTAAAACCCTAGGGGCGTCATTTGCCTCAGCTCTCTTCCTCTCTCTGTCTCTGCACCTATGGTCCTTGTTCCATCACCACATATTGAACTATAGACTTACTAACTCCCCCAATAAATCTCCAACTAATGGCTCACAAAGGCCTCAACTTAACCCTTTCTACACAACATAGCACATCATTTTGCATCATGATCACATTCACTGAAAAAAAAAAAGATAAATATTATATGACCTGCTAGAATAGGCAAGCGATGTTAAATCCTATTCCCTGCTGGGCATTCACTAGTTTAGGGTGTAGCAAGGTGGCTTTGAGCTTGGTGAATTATACTGTCATTATTATACCAGGTAATAAGGACAGTTTACTTTTATAATTGTTAAACATTGCTAGTATAACATTTAATGCCTTTTAATAGATCTTTATTGTGAGAGTCTTCTTTTATCAAACCCAGTAGAAAGCAAATTATACTCAGTAAAATACATATATTTCAATTTTATACAAAAATTGTTTAGAGAAGTATTAGTGCATTTGTATGGAAGAGTATATATAAACAGTATGTTTGAAATCTAATGAACCCTGATTTTCCAACACTATATTGCACACAAAGGTATTGCAATAGGAGGTAGTTATTTTCAACTACAAAACTGAGGTTTTCTTGTCATGAGGTCTGAGTCCTATAAGCCACCTGAAAGAGCACTTATGATACTGGGAGAAGAATTACTTGAGAATGTATAAATTAATAGCTATTGTAGAGTATTATGTGACATTCACACAAGTATGCTATATGCAATGTAAAAATCAATGTAAATTCGGTGTGTTCACAGACACTCATGTCTTCTTATTGTTATAACAATTTTTCTTCTGTTAATATTTTTAAACATACAATGATTTCATATATTCTTTGTTCACCTAATGAGTTGATGTACCCAAGACCTCTTCCCTATTGGTGACTTAACATCTGTTGACCAACCACATGCATTTCTTATTCTTTCCCTTTCTTTTCTCCATTTCCCCATTTTTAGGTAGAACGCTAGGAAGCCATGAGTGGTAAGAGCAAATTTAAGAGTGACACTACTGGGTTAGAACTTATTTTCTCCAGGACATAACACATGCACATAGAAATAAGAGAGGACTACTTATTTAGACTGTGTTTGTGGAACAGGCTTCCCATAAGACAATTCATCGTCTGCATGGCTTGCTTCTCTTGTTTATTGTGAGCTAGGAATATCGCACAGCGCTGGAGTTAAATTATAAGTTCACAGTACGTGTCATACTGTAGCCCTGATCATCATTAAAGAGCATAGCTTTAATGTCTCATTTTAGCCAGTTTTCATTTGATTCATTTGCAAAAAGTAGAATTTCAATTCAGTTCTTCTAACTAGTGATGAGTGTCTGCTATTATAATAAAACACAAGCTCTCAAGCACAATGAAATGTCAGTGAATGGATGGTTGTCTTACACATGCTTTGTGTCAACATTTTACCTTTGTGAACCACTGGTCTTATCAACATGGAAGACTAATACTGAAAACATACTCAGATATACTAAATAGAAGTCATTGTCTTATTGTTAAACCCAATAAATTTGGCACATCTAGTGCAGAGTGAACCAGCATAAACAAACTGTGCATTCACAAGTGGGTGCCAGTAATTTAAACATGAGTCTTTTAAACATTGATGCATCTTTTACCACATGGACTTTTCTCTATCACTAGGCAGTCAAGTATTCATTGCGAATTCATCTGCAAGTCAAAAGAAAACAGGGTAACCCGAAAGCTCTAGTACATAATCTTTGTTGAGGTTTCTGTTTCCTAAGTTAAGATATCTAATGAAAAATTGGTGTGAAAGGCTTTTTTCTAGATGAGTGGTCAGTCAGTATGTCTGCCAGAGAAAAGAACATTTTAAGACTTAATATGGTGGTTTGACAGCACGTAGAAGGCATAGAAGACAATCATATGTAGTATGCATTTCTCAGTAGCACTGATGCTATCTTGACTATGGTTTTTCAAGAGAAAGGATTGGTAATTTTCAGAATACACATCAAGATATACTTTCCATAGAAGTATATGAAGTTGTTACCTACATTGAATTGTTTTAGCACCCTAAATCAATTTTTCTGTTTAAAGATAAACTACTTAGCACAATATATTGTTGGTTCTTAAAAGTGCTGCATTTAAATTTTAAATGTAAAGGTTATTGACACCTGTAATATTTCAAAATAGAAAAAAAATACATCAATTACATTATCAACTTAACTTGATATAAATGAAGATTAAGAAAACAGCTTGCTTCCTTTGATACCTGCTTCACACCACAGGTCTCTAACTAGTCCATCAGTTAAAGTTCATGTATCCCTTAGACACAGCGACACACTATTGTTCCATGTAAGATCATGTAGCTCCTATCAATGACATTTTATGAATCAGTTTTCTTGGCTCACATTAAACAGATACATGTCAGTAGATCAATGTTTTCTACTGTAAAACATACAAATACCAGCTGAACAGTATGATATGAAGATAAGTCTGTCAACACTATCTCTATAAATCAGTCTTCAGAGTTTGCCTCTTCTCAGGCATGGCCCTTTGCCACTTTCTACTGGATATTAAGTAGGTTTTTCTGTTAAGTTACAATACTCAACAAGCCAGTTAAAGTTCTTAAGTTTTGAACTCAAGAGTTCAAATATTGTGGGATGCAAATAAGAAAGGTAGATTCATTGACTATGAAGATTACAGCTGATTTTTTTGTAAAATGTGTAATTTTTATTTTAGGGAATGTGACAAAAATTCGAGAACATGTATAATATTTACATAAAAATTTCATGTCATGAAAAATAGTTTCTTAAAATAATTTTTGTTATTCTTAAATGTGATAATTTTGTCTTGCTTTGACTCAGACACGTTTACACACACACACATCACAAAACAAACACACCCACATTTTCTTCTTCAGAGTTTTGCATTCTTTGAACCATTGCTCTATACTATAATAGTTATTTTTTATTTTTGGTTTGATACCAAAATAACACATTAGGTATTTTCTGAACACTTGCTTTGACATAGATGTTGAAGCAACAGCAAATTAGCCAAATTACATACTGTGTGTGAATAATATTACACTATATATAATGAAATGATATTTTACTGAACACCTTAAAAATGCTATGGGTTCCCTCAAATGTCCATCCTTAGCAGCTTTGTCAAAGGAGTAAGAAATACACTGGTAATGCCATACCATAAGGTATAAAGCAAATGGGGGCCACAAAAGTTGTACATAGTCCTATTTGTTTTATGTGATACATTTACTCTTTTACACAGGGTCTCATGAGTTATCCCTAATAAACTGGACCTTGTTCTATAAACCAGGCTGGACACTCCTGTGTGGGATAGAGGCCTGTACCTAACTCACATGGATAGCACTAGGATTTAAAGCATGGTATGTGCCACAAGGTCAGGTCTGAATGATACTTCAAACCAAGGCAGAAGCATTCCCTGAGAGAAGTGAGTTTGTCAGGCATTAATAAAAAGTATTTAGAAGAATCAGACGAAGTACTAAAGAACCTTCAGCATCGATGCAAGAGGTGAGGATAACTGGTTGGATCTTCCATAGTTCACTTTCCTTTCTACTTTAGCCACCCCAAAGTCACAGGTAGACCTCTTAGTGACATTGATAATTCTTTCTTTTCTGGACAACAGACAGCAAAGTTAAAGGAAGTAAAACTTTAAGGAAAAACCTTCTATTGGTACTGAAGAATACTGTGGTATTCCTAGTTGGTTTTAGGCAAACCTAAAATTTCATATTACCATGAGCCTCTATAAGCAAAGTTAAATGTCCCATGGGCCCTGACTTTTCATTCTTACGTTGTTTCATCGTTTTAAGACTTTTTCCCCCATATGGTTAACCAACTAGCTTTTCATCTTCTTACACGTTCTTCTGCAGTAAGTAGAATTTGGTGTTATTTTTAGCATGCCTCTGTGAGTGGAGAATGATGGGGGATTTTTGCACGCTCTCTGAATATACTTCCCTGCAGAGCATAAAAGGAAGCACTTACTCTTGGGCCTTTTATTTGTGTTAGAAGCACAGCAAACATAGCACAGGTGGCTATAATTTTACACCACAAGAAGGAAAACACTCTTTTCCTCCCCCTCCCCCTTCCCTTCTTGTTTGGCTGTTTTCAACCTAAAAAACAGGGAGTTAGAGGATGCAATGTTTTAAATTGACCAATTGCTTTAAAGTCTCTTCAAGAAGAAAAATAAATTGTCTGTAATCAAAACATAGAGTTGCTGGCGAAGAAGAGCAATTTCTAAATAAAGGTGTCAAGTTACCATACATGTGGCAACCTTGTCCAGTATCCTTTGGTGCAAGAGAATCTTTATCTTAGTCAGTTTCATTACTGTAAGGGGCTACTGTATCTCTAAAACCAGTTCCCACTTAAGATACATTCTTTGTCGATATTAGGTCAGAGTATGTTCTTATAGAATATCATCATTATTATTATTAATGTGGTTGTTTTATTAGTATTACTGTTATTGTATATATAGGACACATGTCATGAAGAAAGAGTTAGCAGGCCCTGCGGAGGATAGGAGACATCTTTGTGGAGTCAGTTCTCTCCTTCCATGTTTATTTCATTTCTGGAGCTGGAGCTCAGGTTGCCTGGCTCACATGGCAAACACTTTGTTTCTGCTCATCTGCCTCTCTAGCCTTGATGATGTTTGTAAAGCCAACGAAGAATGCTGTGTCTACTACAAGATAATATCTATTCATAGCATCTTGAAATGAACTGATTGAAATTTATTTCCTGACTTCAACGATTACAATGCTAGAATAAGCAACTGAGAAACTATAATCTTGTAATAGCCATAAGGAGAAGTGAAATAGAATTGAGAAACACATACATACACATAAATCAATAAATGTCTTTTCATCTACTTATCTGTAATTCTCTATAAGAAACACAATCTTTTTTAAAGAAATAATGTTGCCAAAGGAATGAATGTTTATGTACTCTAAGCAGTTACCATTTCAATTACTATCCAAGCTAGACAGCTCTTAAATAAAAGGTTTACTTTAAAATAGTTAAAAAAAAAAACAGAAATAGTAAATCAAGTAATATATAATAAGCAGATTTTTTAATTTTTTTATTTTTATTGGATATTTTATTTACATATCAGATGTAATTTCCTTTTCCCATTCCCCACCACACACACCCAGGTACCCCCTATCCCCTATACCCTCCTCCTGCTTCTATGTGTGCCCACCCATCCTCCCACTCTCATCTCCCCACCCATGATTTCCCTCATTCTGGGTCATCTAGCCTTTACTGGACCAAGGACTTCCTCACCCACCTATACCTGCCAAGGCCATCTTCCCCTACATATACAGCTGGAGCCATTGGTCTCTCCCTATGTGCTCCCAGGCTGGTGGAGCTCTGGTTGGTTGGTATTGTTGCTCTCCCCATGGGTCCGTCTGATCTTGGAAGCTAAGCAGAATTCTTATAAAATATAAAACAGTCTTCATGGATTAAGATATTTTACTCTTCAATAGTTTTAATAGGCCCAGCAAAACCTATGCAAGATATGCGAATGACTGCTGCATTTGAATTGAAAAAATCTATCACTCTACCTGAAAAAATTTTAAATTAAAATTCAATTCCACCAAAGAGATTGTACAAATGGGAATTAAGTACATGGACAAAGGTTTGTTGTCTTTTTTGTCAAGAGAATTATTATTAAATTGCATTGAGATATTAAGTATCTTGACTAGTTTAACAAAAGTCAAAAAGACTGATAATCTCAATTATTGATGAGAATGGAGCAAATGGGTGTCGAATAATTTGTTAATGCAAAGGCATAATTGTATATTCCATTAAAGAAGTTTGTAAATCTCATGTAAATTTGTACATATTCTATATGATGCCAGATTGTTCTCTTAGATATTGACCTATCTAATATAGATATAGGGATAAAGAAAGAGATAGAAATATAGAGATATAAATAGAGATAGAGATATATGTATACAAATAGGTTAGTAATATTGTCATATGAAACTTAATAAATCATAGGGAAAAAGAGAACTAGTAATAATTAAAATGCCTATGAATGTTAATACATAAATAAATAAAAGCCTTTATTTTAAATGGACTAATATAGGTAAATAAAAAAAATATACCAGTATAAAGGTGGCAGTGGTGGCGCACGCCTTTAATCCCAGCACTTGGGAGGCAAAGGCAGGTGGATTTCTGAGTTCGAGGCCAGCCTGGTCTACAGAGTGAGTTCCAGGACAGCCAGGGTTACACAGAGAAACCCTGTATCGAAAAACCAAAAAAACCAAACAAACAAATATACCAGTATAAAATAGTAAAAAAGATGGGTTTTAACATTATTTTAAAATAAATTCAATTTCACATATCGTATACCATTTCATTCTCTTTTCATAATTTTCTTATGTGTTTTGTATTCGCATCATTTCCCTCTTCTCTCTCATCTTTAAATCTCCTTCCACATCCTCTCTACTCCCTCTACTATCCATAATCTTGTTTTGAAAATTATTTTCATTGTATATCTATCTATTTGACTGTCTGTCTGTATGTCTGTATGTCTGTATGTCTGTGTGTTGCCTGTTGAGTCCATTTAGTGATGCTGGTATTGTGTACGTATTTAGGGATGACTGCTTGGGAGTGGACAGCCTGTCATGGTCCCTCGAAAAAACTGATTCTCCTTGCCAACAGACATTGATAGCCTGTGGTTCTTTACCGTGTTCAGAGTCCTGTGAGATTTCCCCTAATCACACTGGCATGGCATCTGGTGTTGTTCTTTAGGTCTTGTTTCACAATTGAACAGTTGATTTCATGGATGTATCTTCCCTATCACTTCTAGAAAACACAACCTTGAAGCAGATGTCCTGTTTCACTATCTTTCCACATCTCTCTACTAAGACATTCCTTGATCTTTTAGGTGAGGGGCCTGTGTTGTAGATGTATCAATTGGAGTAGGAAGCTGCTTTATCTGGTCTTTTGAAGAGGTAAATTTCACTCAGTGAAAGATATTTGATCAGTGGTACCTAAGGACAGAGTCTGAGAGGACTGATTAGTTTCTGAGGCCAGAGAGAACTCTCTGGTGCTACAGTTCATCTGTGTCATGAATATAATGGCAATTACTCCTTCCATATTCTCAATATTCAGCTACCCATTTATTTATTTATAAAGCTTACTGAAAAGAATTTATGCCACAAAGTATTCTTATCTTTTGTTTCACTTTGAGATGAAGCTTACCTAAATCAATTTTTGTCATAATTTTTTTCATGAGTCAAAGACAAGTACTAATGAAGTTGTCAGGAGAATCACAGCACTAATATATCCTTTGTTGGAGTCCATTTTATCTGCAGCTGCTTTGTAAGCATCTAAGCAGAGTAAATTGAAGAACAAAATTTAACCAAAACTAAAATCTTTTTTCCCCAAGAAGCATTCATCACACGAGTGCACATAAAATACATGTGTCTCATGTGCAAATTTGCATATAAAGTGCTGTGGGGAAATTAGAAAGCGTATGGTCTTTTCACATTTTTATTGTCTAAGAAATGCTAAAGCCAAATAACCTGGCATGATTCTTCTAGTTTGACTCTTTTTAGTGGCTTTTACTGTCAGGCAGATGGGAGCTTCTAGCCATTTATTAAAATTACACTTGTATATGTTGTTAGAATGGTTTATATTTATTCATGAAAATAAAACTTTGAGAATTGGCATTTAAAATCAACAAAATCTATCTGTCATAGAGTTGAGTAACAACTATACCTGTCACTGCAAAATCACCTTGAAATATGTGGCAGTGGGGATGTCTGCCTGGTGTCTGTTCTTATACTCAGATTTTTAAGGATGCTATTATAAGTTCCACAACAAAGAAAGTAGAAAAATCATCATAGAGACTGAATTACATGGAGATAAAACAATGTGAAGTTTTACTATCTCTTTCAAACTGGTTAAATCCAGGGGAATATATATATATATATAATCACAAGTTTAAAAATATGTAATAATAGAGTGTTGGTGAATTGGTTCAAAATTGAAGAACACTGGCTGCTTCTTTAGATGACCTATCTCTGATTCCCAGCAACCACATGATGGCTAACAACCATCTGTAACTCCAATTACAAAGGATCCTAAGCTCTTTTGATGCTCACTTTCGCTTGGCACAAAAACATACTTGCAGAAAATCCATGTGTACACATCAAAAAAATGAAATAATAGCAAAATGTCCCTTGAAAACTTGTGGTTGTTTTTCAAACATCAGTTTGTGCTATAGTAAGCTGAGTCAGATACATGCATCTAAAGTGCCACATTGGACACTTCATATGTTGCCTCAACACCATACAGGTGACAACACTTGAAGAAAAAGAAGCCATGAATTTGAAAGACCAGGAATGGGTATATTGAAGGGTTTGAAGGAAGAAAAATGAAATGGGGAAATGATGTGATAGTTATATTATCCAAAAATAGAATGTTATTTAAAGATTATACATACATAATTTTCTATGTGAAGTTGATAGTTATGAATCCAGAGAAATTAAAAATGGTATTGTTTACATGTTTTAAAATATTTCACTAATTTAGACATGGTATTTAGCAATCTGAACACAGCTTCTTCTCTTGAGTTTGTATTTCCAGACAGGGAGGGGTGGGATTATGATGTATTTTATGAGAAATATTTTTATATTGTGCATGCTTTATTTGAAGTGTGAAAATATACCACATCACTCAATGCATAAGATTAAGTGTGTAGAAGCAATTCCTTACCCTGGCCTCCTTTTACTCCCGCATGTAGCTGATGCTTCTCCATTCCACTGAGAATGCACTTTGTGACCATACAGAATTTCCGTATGTGTCTCAGTCTCTCTGTCTCTGTCTATCTCTCCCTTTTCTTCTTTTTTCTTTCTTGCTTCCTCTGCACTCCCTTTTTTTTCTCTCCCTCTTCTGTTCTTTATCATTTCTTTTAACCTCCACCTAAGAATTTTATCAAATGGTGTTGGTCATTCAGGGAAGTCAGCCTACTCTGCCCATTCAGGGATGTTGAGGGAGGATGAGAAGTGATCAGAAACTAGGCCTTTCACTTCTAGACAGAGGATTACCATTTTGTTTTTTATCATTGCCAAACTTAGAGATAACATTCATTCCTTATATAAAAGGCTTTGCATGTCTATAATAAAAGCATAGGGGTTTCCCCCTAGTCTTTATTAACTGTAGTAATTCCTGTGAACATGCTCTAACTTAATGCTGATCTGGGTTTTCCACATTTATTCATTGCTATTCATAACTTTTTATCTTGATCTAATGTCTCGTATTGTTAGGAAATAAATATAATAAAAATACAATAATTTTACAATTCAGGCTAATTTTTGGAGATATGGACAAATAAGTACCTTGAAACAATTATGTGTTTGTTAAAATACATGGAGCCATGAACTTTACACAGACTTTCTAATTTTATCTGTGCCCATAATAGAATGTAGATAGTTGTCTTTTCTCTAGTTGTCAGATAAATCCTTCCTGAACTGCATACTAAAGTCTGGTTTTGAATAACTGGTCCTGAGGATGACTATATCCTTAATAAAAGTATTGATTCATTTTTGTGTTTTCTTTATAAATATCTATTCCTTAGTTGTGGAAAAGGAAGTAGTTATTACAAAAAAAAAAAACAAAAAAAAAACAAAAAGAAAAACAACCAAAATAAGCAATCAAGAAAAAAAAAAAAAAAAAAGACAAACAAGAAACGTGGCAAACTTGGAACGCTCAAATTGGCTGTCTCGAGTCTACCAACTGTCATAATTGTAATTGCCATAACAGCTGGCATGAGTTAACTGCTTACTAAATCATCATCACCTTCAAAGAACCACTATTATTTCACTGGAGAAAAGACAAAGGGTCAGAATGCTAATCACATTTGCTAGACTCTAGACTCGGATGTTTTATTTGTGATGCTCTTGATTATTTGTTGGTGTGAGATGTGTGAAGAATAATTAAATTGTGTCCTATGAAAACTGGAGACCTTTTACTCGCTTAAATAATTAGCACAAGGTAATATGAGCATGCCATTTATTTTGTGCTTGCTTAAATTTTCAAAAGTTTACGTATTTTTCTAACTATAAATTTCAAGATCAGTGAATTTAATTGTCATGAGTTTAAGAAAAATCTACCTCATTCTTTGAATATGTTTTGGGAAGTTAACGATGGCAGTGCCTATGTGAGAAGAAATTTATGCAAACGATTCAAATGAAGCCTGTGAGCTTCCTTAAGCTTGAGAAAAAGTTTGTAATTAGCAAATTAGCATTTGAAAAGGTATTTTGAATATGCATAGTAGAAAATTCTGCTTAACTTGTGGGGTGTGTTCAAAATGATTATTTCAGAATTCAAGCATACACATCTATTAACATGTAAATATTGAAGACTTAATGGTCTAACCTAGTTATAGCCAGATTTCTTTCTCTCCCTCCCTTTCACCCCCTCTCTTTCTCTCTCTGCCTCTCTTTCTCTTTCTCGTGTGTGTGTGTGTGTGTGTGTGTGTGTGTGTGTGTGTGTGTGTGTGTATGTGTGTGTATGTGTGTGTGTTAACAAAGTCTTGTTTAATCACTTGCTATAATCTCAAGCCTTTGAAGGCATCCTCCCATACAGCACATAGGCTCTAACTTGTCATGAGTTATAATTTTCATCCAATTTATTATTTAGCTGCATGATGATTAAATGTTTCTCAATCATCATCCAAATGTTATATGAACATTCTTCAACTATGACCTTAGTTGACTTACTCAGGTAAAATGGTATTCTCCCTTGCTGAATTCTTACTTTCTTTCTAGTTGGTTACAACCCCTACCAAAGAGCTGTTCATAGATTCTAGCTAATTGTAACCCATTGCAGATAAAGCTTTGAATCAATGTCTTCCCATATTGAGAAACCAGACATTCTATTGTTCCATCAGCTTATCAGATCTTCAAAGCAGCTGAGAACAGAATGTTTAGCTTGATTTGTTTCTGAGAAGATAGGTCTCTTCATCTAATAAAGCACTAACTTGAGACTCATCAAAGACACAAAAAGAATGAGCAGACATATAGTTCAAAATCAACTGTAAATATTTTTCACAATAGTGTGGTTGACACCATAGCCTATAAATGAAGATATTGAGGTAATAGATAAAATCCCCCAAATACTATGGTTTTATATTTGCCACAGTTTGCCATCATCTTGTCATATCTTAATTTAAAAATTTAGTGTTTTTCATTTTTCTTTTACTTTGCATTCTTCTGTCTGTCTGTCTCTCCATCTGTGTCTGTTGTCTTCTTTATTTATTGACAATTGTTTGGCTCAAATACAACTGAATACATTTTTTAAAGTATTTCTGCTTTGGATTCCCTCCCATTCTTTAAGGGTTTTTTTTCCTTACTTTTCCTTAAGAAATCTATGTTCATTCTGCTCAAAATTAAAAAAAAAAAATTAATTGGATAAGGAAAGCAATCATGTATTAAAAAGACTGGTTCCCAATACTGTTTACAAATACCACAGACGTAACTGTTGGACACTGTTGACAGAGTGGGGCACATGTGGTAATATCAGAGACACAGGAAACAAACTATAGGCAAAAGCATTCAAATAATTTGTACTGGTAAGGAATTCAAGTGGAATACTGAGATTACCATCAAGAAGGCTGATGGCTGGATTAGTGGCCCTTACTCCATACTTACAGACTCCAGTTGATGAGAAAAAGCAGTGAGTGGTTTAGTGACTGCGTATTCAACCCTCCTTGAAGACAAGTATAGTTATTCAGTTTCCTAAATAAATTTGTTCAATATCAGTGGATGAATCACAAAACTCTTAACTTATGACTTATGCTACCAATATTAGATTTGTTTGCTCCTTTAGTTTGGTGAACTGAATAATTTCCAATCTTAATTCATTAGTTATCTCTAATCTTTGATGTCTCAGAAAACCATAGTTTTGTATAAACAAGAGAAAAATATTTTGTCATATCTTATTTTACTATAATTTTTTTTACTTAAATGCAATAAGCTTCTGGTGAGCTAATACATTTTCTAAACCTTTATATTAATATTTAGTTTGCATGAATGATCAAAAAAGAAAAACACTATTCAAAATCACTTTAAAAGTATACCTATTTGCAGTCTGTGGAATCTTAAAGTCAAGCATTCATTATTTTCAGTTATTTTTAAAACTATTTTTGGTTAAATTTTTATATAACTTAGTTAATCCACGATATCATGATTTTTCAGTAACATCTAATGTTTTATGAACTGTAATAAACTTGCTTGCTAATTACTAAGTACAGTGGAGATAAAATTTAAGTAACTTGCTTGAGTGACAGAGATTATAAACTTTATATGCAGTTCCTTTGTCTCTGACTTTCTCCAGGATCTCATAATTCTTATTAAAGATAGAAATTGGTAATGATAATGAAGTTCTGTGGTTTAAGATTACAAATTTTAATTGAAAAACTACGAAAACAAATGCGGGTGTCACAGGTATCTGGAAACATCCATACTTTATGTACATAACCTTAGTGGCAAATAAGAAAATCCATAATGCACTTAGAAAAAGTATCACATATCAGTGCTGGAAGAGTTACAAACTTAAATCCAATACTTTATTTTAGGGTAATTTGATCAGTGTCATTCTGAACCTTAAATTATGATCTGGTAATCAGAAATATTGGAAACCTGGATTACAATTAATTTATAAAATGCCTATGGAATGCCACTTAATTATTAAAAATTACTTTCAGGGTCCAACTAAAAGCTCTGGGAAAACCTTAAATTAAACAATAAGTATCTAGTAAGTGGAGACTTGAGATTATGTCAGAGTGAGAAGCTTTCTGTCTACTTTTTAAGTTGTCGCTTTACACTCAAAATTTTTTACATTAAAATTAGGGCAGGTTAAAAGGTTTTGTTTCTATAATTTTCAGTTTTAAAGTAGTATTCATATATCTACTATGTACTAATTTATTCATCTGTGATCAAAATTATCTGAGCTTTGTCTTCAACAACCAAAAAATGCATAATATTTGTATCTGAATAGAGAATGAAAAAGTACATGAAGATATGTATTCTTGTATCCTGTAGCAAGAGAATTAATATTTTTTCACCATTAATAATATCTTTTACTATTTAGCAGATCATGAAAGAGCAAACAAAATTCAAAACTTCATTAACATCTCTCACATCCTCACAGGCCACCTGAACTCTAAAGCATTTACACTGGAACAGATGGGTTGCTGAGCGGGATAGCAAAGACTTTAAGAATATTTGTTTTAAAAATTAGCTTGCTCCTGAGAAAAGGACGAGTGAAGTCTACACCCTGCAAAGCTTTTTATATTTAAAAATACTATCAAAAATGTTTGTTTTTGTCTCTAAAATGAAAATATAAACATCAACTAATCTATAAAATTATGAAAGTTGCATTTACATGCAAGCACAACCTGCATATATTTCAATTTTGCTGCATATCAGTTGCAACTTTTGTACCTGCCTGCCTGCCCCCAATAAATAAAGCCTTCACCCATGCTAAGAGTTTTCTGAACACTGATTTTTCAAGTTGTCAAGTTTGGCTTGTTCCAAATGCATAACAGGTTTCAAATCAAAAGTTTGAGGTTATCTTCTTGTCCAGGAAATGTATTTTTACTTGAAAATCTCATCTAATTCTGGTTGAGTTCTGTATTTTCATTTGATATCCATGTTACCTCTGTAGAATAGCTAGTTCTCATGCATGCAGTCTTCAAAATTCGTATATATTCTGTTTCATAGATGATTCTCTAGCTTGAATCATTTTATATATATGAGAAAAAGTAGTTATCTCTTGGGGTAGACTTAACTGCTGTCTATGAGTAGAGCAAGAAAAACATAAATGTTAGTGCAGTGAACGTGTGACATTAGAGATCTTCATCTGAGGTAGGTTACATGGAACTCTTCAATTTGTACAGTTTTACTCACCTGAGCACTTATTGAAAATGACTAGAAGAGGATTGGGAGTTCACTCAGTCAATACGATGTTTGTCACCTAAACATGAGGTTTTGACTTTGGATCTCCAGCACACATAAAACGAGTAAGGTTTCACTATGTGTACCTTAAGTCCATTAATGCTTATAAACACTGGGAGCTTGCTGGGTAGCTAGTTTAGCTAAATCAGCTAGAAGCTCTCTGCTAGATGGGGGTGTAGTGAGATCCTTTCTCAAAATAAATAAACAAATTAATTAACTAACACACTGAAAAATAATTCAGGCAAACACCTGATGTCAACTCTAACAGCACACACAAATTCATGCAATCTATGTGCGTGTGCACACAGAGAGACACAAAATACTACAATGGACGGGAAAAAAAGGAAATAAGAAAATAAAATTATTTCAACCCTGTAACTTGCTCTCGCAATCATAATAAAATCCATCCTCCCTCCCTCATACACCTCACACTTGCAGTAAAACTCACACCTCTGCACAGTAATATGCAGTTGACTCCAGCCCTGTAGATAGACACACATACATTTGCACATGCATATATATCTTTGTCCTCTGTGAAATGATGGTTTGTCACCACTATTTTCTAATTTCTTACACTAGCCATACATCCCGAACACTTTCATGCTGAATAATAAAGTGGATTAGAAACATTCTAACAAGTCACAGCAGCAGAGAAAGGAGAACACGAAGCAGCCTCTTTTTCTAAATAGATTGTAAAGAATGTCTCCTCTGTATCATCTGAGTGGACTAGTTTTTGAAATCATTCTTTTAACTTCAAGGAAGATTTTTAAGACATGTTCAATTTTTGGACTGTACAGAAAACCCTTTTTCAATTTGTCTTCTGTGGATTTCTTTGTTCTTCACATAAGTGTATTGAATAAATATTTAGTCTCTTGTTCTTGAAATCTGCTCTGAAAAAATATGTAAAACATTTCCATTGTGTGTGTGTATACGTGTTTGCTGTATTCTGGCCTGGGGATTGGATACACTGTATTTCAGAACCTCGGATTTGGCCTATGTTGAATAAAACGCTGCTGAGAGATGTCAAGACAAATGGCTTTACTCTTGATTCCTTTGAACATGTGAAAGACAACTTGAAATTCTAAAGAGATTAAAAGTAGAGGCTGCCATCCGCTTAGGCTCCTCTTGAAAGGGAGGCTCTCTCTGACAAATCCCTCTGCTTATTAGACAAAGTGCAAAAGCATTACATCTGTAGTTCATAAGCCATTGTTTTATAAAATTGATCCATCATACAATCCCTTCTGCTCTTTAGTAAACCCAGGAGAATTTGTTAAGTAGGATTATGCACACTCACCAGCACACATGCTAACTTAGACACACACACACACACACACACACACACACACACACACAGACACACACACACACACACACATTCACTTGTTCATATGTGCTTGCAAGTACATATGTGCTACCATTAGAGACTAGTGCCCTTTCAATAGAATTGCAACATACTTTTTAAATTTTCTGAAAAATCAATGATTATTTTAAGATTAGCGATCTTTTACAGGTTTTTGACTGAAGTGCTGGGATTGCTCCTTCAAGCTAATAACTACCTTTATGTATTTGTAATGTTTATGATGTGACATTTTCTCCTTTCTCCAACATTGAGAAAAAACTTGAATAATCTTTGAAGGATACAAACTCTAGAAATAATAAGAATGAATGCCTCATTCTCCTTCCACAAATATCAGGGCATATTATTCCTTATATGTCTCCAGATCACCACATTTTAAATTGTTCACTGTGTAAGGATAAATTGTGCGAAGCCACCCATGCAATGGCATAAGCCTGAGTGATGGACATGGGTAGGTTTTAAGTACTTGAAGATCATTATAGATGCTAATGCTTTCCTCTTTCTGTAAGATGACATTCCAACAACCACTGCAATTAAGGCCACCGATGAGATTAGATTGCTTACTTATCTTTAAGTTTTAGATTTTAAATCCACATGCACAGAAAAATTACCCATGAGAATTATTTCATATAATTGATGCTTGTTTTTTTCTGAGAGAAATGAATTCAAACAGCATAAGCATGCGTAGAACTCAAAAGATAAATACAAAGATAAACATGTACTCACCATCCTCAACATCAACAACAATGTTTTATGTAGAACTAGCTTTCGGATATTAGATCCTCACTGAATGCCTCTCATGACTTTCAGTGTAATTAAAGGCAAACATCTCAGTTTACAGTGATACAAGCTCATGAAAAACTATTGTTACTCCTTGTTTGTATTTTTTTTTCTGTTTGTTTGTTTGTCGTTGGAATGTGTTTTGTAGAAGGACCTATTTATGTGCCATGGGTAGTGACGAATTTTGCTCTTTCTCTCTTTATAAGATCAAATACAGACTACAGAACTGACCGAGCAGAAAATTGCTTTTAGAAATTGAGTGAACTAGTCAAGATTGCAAGAATCAGACAAACGGTTGTTAGTAAAAATGTCTGTGGAAAGGCTCATGGTAACTGGTAACGGATGGGAATGAAGGCACTGTGGGGTTGATAAAGAATACGTACTGACAGACATCTTTAAGTACTGACCTATCTGGAAAGCATTTCTGTATGTTATGGCTGTATGCTGAAAAGGGTGCATTTGGAGGAAGAAACACTGCATTTTTTTTTTCTGGACATATATTTGGATGGCTGGTATAGGTTCTGTGTCTCCTAGTAACTGCCACTGCCAAGCAATTAGACTTCATTATGGCTGTGCTTATGCAATACTAATTAACATGCCTGTTGTACAGCCTTTCTTAGTGACCACGTGACACCCCACAGGTCTGACACCCTCTGTGAACCAACAGCTGAGGAAATCTTGAACGTGGCAGTTTTTTTTTTTTTTTTAACAAAACATACCCAAACAGAATTGTAATCACACTTTTCTAAACAACTGCAAGAACAGAATGTGTTATGGTGCTCTACAATTAGTGGTTTGCATTAATTTGTAGTGGTTGAGAAAATAGAAGAGACTGGAGACTCTTCAAGCATATGTGTGCAAATGCTTAGAGCTTGGGTCAAGGATTTAGAAGCATATTAGTAGTGTATTCCCACAGAGAAACATCACTTGCCAAGGCAATCAGATACATTAAGTAATAGCACCGAACATTCAAAACAAAGTGTTCAGTCTATCTCTATCATCATTATGAACCTGTGTGCTGGCTTATTATGTAACATATACATGTCATAAATGGTAGAGTCTGATAACTGATGTTTTTGGCTTTATCTTTTTTTAGTAGGATAGGGATAGTGTGCTTACAAAATAAGATATAATCATAGCCCACATGGATTATGAATTATATTTCCAAACAACTGAAGTTAGAGAAAGACAATATAGTCACTGCAAATTGATATACAATTAACACTAGGATATAGTGATGAGCCAGCTAATGATATGAGGTTGTCAGTAGACATATGTGATGTGATTGCAATATAAATTAGAGAAAAGCTCATTTACACAATGAGTATTGAGGAAAAAAGAGTGCTAAACTAAACTAAAAAGAGTGCTCTATACTAGAAACCAATGACCAGGTTTGTATCTTCATTCAGTATCATACTTTATTGAATAACACTAAATTCACAAGGTTTAGTAGTTTTGATGACAGCAATTTGTCATAAAAATCACCAACATTGATTGTCTGACCAAGGCAGATATTTTTTTTTCAATTTGGATCATAGTTGGTTATATTAACTTATATCACACAGCAAATATAACTATATATCTACATGCATATATATGGGTTATAGAAGGAACATAAATTAGGCAGGAGGGCTGTAGCAGAGCTCGAGAGGTTTGAAAGGTAGACTGAGAAAAAGCCTGTATTGTTGGTAACAAACTGGTCCAGTGCTTGTAAAAAGCTGCTGCTGGAACACATACTGGCATCAGACATGAGATGGAAGCTGAAGTGTTTATTTGCCAGGTGAAAGACTGAACTGCATGAGGAGCACAGAGTGGGTCAGAAGTAGGCAACGATGGGTCAAACTCAAGCCCAAAAGGGGAATAGATAGATAGATAAAGATGTTGAGTGGGTTTCATCATCAGTAAGGAACAAAGATGAGCCCCAGGTCATTAGTGCATAGATGAGGCATCTGTGCATATGGGTCCATCCATCCCAGTGTTAGATGGCTATCACTTTATGGGATTCAGTGAAGCAGGTATAAACTTTCTGTGCTCTGGCATGTTCAGTAAGTTCTTGGTTTCTTTGATATGATGGTCATATACCCGTGTGTCTCGAGTTTCACTTCAGCCCAGCAAATGTATATGAGCGTGGATTTCTTTCTCTTCTAAGGGTAAGTCATTTATCAGTCTGTGCTGGATGGGTGATGACTGACTTATGGTGACGATTCCGGACCTACCCAGGGGTTGCAGACATCCTGGTCCCTGAAAATGGAGTCAAAGAATACTTATAAATGGAGGCTCCAAGGGCAAAGCACAACTTAAAAACCCACTGTTCCATATAATATGGACTCATTGAGGGTAAGATATAGTGGGCTATCAACAATTTACATAAGTGGACTTATGAGAACAATGACTATATATGTATTTTGCTATCAGAATCAACAACAGAGTTTTCCTGTTTGTTTCCTAAGTTACATGGATCTTAACACTAAAAGTTTACTGTTAATGGCTCAAGCTGTATCTCAGTTTGCAGAGCTTTAGAGCATCCCTCGATATCTTTATTACTCAGAGTGGTAAGATAAAGTCATAGGATGAGAATGGACAGATGGGAAAAGACTTCCAGTGAGATGAACCATGGCAAAATCTTAAGGCTAAAGGTTAGTTGCCATTCCCCTAGGCTAAAAATACGAGGGAGCTGGGAAGAAGCCTGTGCAACATGAGACCAAGGTACCAGGAGGCCTAGAATGGATTTGGGGATTTGCTGAATAATACCCGGGAGCCTTTCAGGGCTTTAAGTGAAATATAAACAACATCACCTTCTCCTGTATGTTTTTTATGTGATAACCTGTATGTACCTCTGAATTAAGAGTAGTCTTTAGAGATCAAGCTCCCAATTCTTCAATAACACCCCCCCACATAAACACTGGAGTTATCACTGTGTTGGCAGACATGTAAAAGATTAAGCTTGTTCCTTTAATATGATGAAATAAATGACCTGTGGACCATTTGGTCCCTCAGTCTCTCAAGGTGCAATGGGTTTTTCACCTCAACTGCATATGATTATTTATGCATGCTTTATGCATAGCGCTACCCAGGCTAAAGAATAGATCATTTAGGGATGATAATGAAGTATGATTTGTGGCTCTTATGTCCAGAGAGCCTTAATAACCACTAATCTACTGGTCAAAGCTCTCAGAAGGCCATTAAATTTGGAGACATTGATCCTGGATCAAATTGCAATCTTCTTAAATTTTGGGAAGGATGAGATGTTAAATTGAGCAAACTCAATGTATCAGTTTCACAGAGGAGAAAGGGGTCTTACCCAGGTAAAGCTCATTGATAGAAACTGTCTCCTGAAGGAGAGTTATACAATGATGGAATGCCCTGACTCTTTTCGAGGTATGTCAGAGATATGGCCTCTTTTGTCATCTTATGTGGGAATCATCTGCCATCTAGGATCTGACTATATAATATTTTATTTCTGTCTTTAGGGTCTGTCACTGTCAGAAAGTGGGCCCAGTCCACACATCTTTTCAGCACTTTTTAAAGAGTAGATGTCAGTTAACACTCAAAATCTGAACATTTCATGGAAGATAAAGGAATCAACAAACAAAGGAAGAATTCAATAAAAGTTTATACAAAATTAAAAAGGGAAGGAAACTTGGTAGAAAAGAGGACACCTGATCATGTCCTGGAAGAAATATACAGTTCCAGGAAGAGGCTCAGTTATGGAGGTTAGCAAGAATGAGAAGAGGCACTGGAAGGCTGCCAAGGAATTTGAAAAGCCTATAGCAGATGAATGAGTCTGTCAATGGACAAGCTACCTAAGGAGGCAAGGCAGTAAGTCATTATTCAGCAAAGCTTCCTCAAGCAAATAATGAATGACATTAGAAACATCCAAGCGTTCCATAGGGAAATGAGGCCTTTTAGGTGTAGAACTCAATGGAAAATCCAAGGGTTCAGACATAGATGAAATAGTTGTCCTGACGGTAAATGTTACCAGATTCATTTATTATTTCCATTATATTTCTATGCTGGAAAAATATCCCTCAATTATCTATATCAAACAACAAATTTAACAACAAGAAAACTGAAGTAAAGTGATTTATCAAACTAGGAAAATAATTTAAGACTGAGCCTTATATGGAGACTTTCTTACTCACTAGCATCCTGTTTTCTCATTTGGGTATCACGGCAGCAGAGCAGGACAAGATACTAGGGGATTGAACTACAGGTGTGGCAAGGTGGAGAACTCAGTCATGAGAAATGGTGAGGAGGATTAGTGTAGCAATAAATAGTGTTGACCTAAGTCCCATAATAGTCTCTGTTGCTTAACAGCAGCTGCCATCAGCAGAAAGTTGAACAGAACCGTTTTGTTGGAATTTCAGACTCAACACAACATTCACATTCCGTTCCTCATGAGAAAATTGCTATTTATTCCTCCTTTTACTCATAGCTTCCTCGTAAGTTTCAATATGTTTAATAGACTGTAGAAAGTAATAGACTCTGCCATTAAAGAACATAGGCTTGGCATAAAGTGTGAGCATATGATTATGAGGAAAGTTAACAACAAAAAGTGCAATGAAGTCTATTAGGAGTCGGTACTGTGTGATGTCTGTAGATGGGGAAGTTACCTGCAGTTTTTGGAAACATTAGAGTTGCTGGAATCAAGATTTTTCTGGGACAAATAGGATGTATCCTGTATCCTCTGTGAAAAGTAAACTATGTGTCATGAATAGCATGAAGGAAGTAATTAAAGAAGCAAGACAAGTCCGGACCAAATAAAAAGGATCACTACTGTCGGGATATAACATGTTTGAAAGGAAAAGGGTGAAGATGTGTTCTTCTTGTATTTTAAAATATTACATCTAAAATATTTGGATCAATATGTTTAGCGTGACCCACAGATGAGAGCTGCAAATCTAAGGTCAGACTAATTGTGATTAGGGCTTAAGAAAACAGCCTTATGAATAAAGATTTTGACCCAAGATGGAAGGTAGAGCAGAGACATGACTGGCTAGTTCTGCTGAGGAGATGGAAGGTAGAGAGGTAGGCACCAACTTAAGTTTCAGCGTTTCTAAAGCAGGGCATGTGAGGAGAATCAAATCATAAAAATAAATACAGAATTTATTTCCAGAACAGTCATCACATCATTATATTTCAAAAGCAACATCTCCATTTTCCCTCAAAATATACAAATTTGCAAAACACATCGTGCACTGTATATGGAAAACATGGGAACATATGCAAAGAAGGCCATTTTGGTTTCGCAGAGTCTCACAGGTCATGTGTAAAACATTGATGAAACTAAATAAATTTTACACCTGATGAATCAACACTTCTTGCTATTGTTGTTCAAACTAAAGCTTTTGCTTAGATTCTATTTTTTATTTGCTATGCCTTTTGGTAAATTAAGAAAAAATATATATCTAAGAAAGTTGATTTAGCCTTTAGAGCTAACTTAATTGCAAACAGTCAATAGTAGCTTACACTTTAGTTTCTAAGTAGATGGTTAAACAGGAACCCAGAGACATCCTTATGCTATTTTCTTAGTTGACTTTGTACAACAAAGAGTGCATGACTGTAGTAGTCCAACCCATCTGTCCTCTCTGTTAATTTTGAACAGGCTATTTTTTTATTTGTTTTGGCAAATTTTAATTCCATCTCTGTTATGTTATAAAACTGATGACAGTACAGGCTGAAAGAAAAAAAATAGCGTAGCAGGTAAGAGGGTAGAAAATGAGATAAAATAAACTTAGTTATTTCCATCGCCATGTGAAATTTGTTTTTGTGATGCTCCATTAGAAATAAATTTCATTAATTTTTACTTACTTTGCCTTAGTTTTCTTTATTAAAATCTCAACATTACAGATAATGTGTAATCACCAGTTCCTTCCCAATGGAGACGGGGAGGATAAGATGTGGCTAAACTGGGAATGTTGGGAGGAAATGTTTTAAAATTATGTCAGAATAATACATGTCTTTTTTAGTAGTACAATTTATTTTATTTTTGACATTATTATTTAATCACAAAATTTCTCCCCTTCCTTTATTTCCCCTAGATTTTTCTATATAGTCTTTCCTGATCTCTTCCCAATTTCTAGCCCCCTTTTCCATTGTGTTATTGCATGTGTATATGTATTTATATATATGGCAATGTTAAAAAGTCACTTGTTAGGATTAGGAGGGGGTTGTTGCTGTGAGATTGCATTTCCTAGTAGTGTCATTATATATACATATATATATATATATATATATATATATATATATATATATATATATTCAGTATATATATGAAATACACACATACACACACACATACACACACACACAAATATTCAGTCCATATAATACTACTTGAACATATATTTTATTTAGCACTGGACAAATAACTGGTGTGCTCTTCTTCCTTGGGAAGGCCACCACTTCTGCACCCTGTGTTACTAGGTTGTCAAGAGTTCTTTGTGTAAGTTTGAAGCCTCATAGGCTTTTGATAATCCAGTTTAGCATTTTCACTGGTGTCATCCTTTTCTGCTCTTATATGAGCAGGTATGATGGTGAGACTCCAAGGTGTTGCTTCTGATACTACTAGAAAACACAATCTCACAGCAACACCCCCTCCTGATCCTAACAAGTGACTTTTTAATATGGACATTACATGTAAGTGATTTCAAAGAATGCCATAGATTTCTGAGGAGAATTCTAGTTATCCTTTCCACAGGATTTCTAAAGGATGAAAGGTCTTAATATTATTACAGGTAATCTTATCAGACTTTACAACAAGGGAGAGACTGGTGCTACATACATTTTCAGCATTGATTAGAACATAGTGAAACCAATTCTGAGTCACTGTTATATAGTAGCTTATTGATACTCACAGTCATTAAAGCACTTCCATAATTGTATGCATATATTTTCCCATATCATTGAAGAATATAAAACTTACCATACACAGATTCAGGTCACTGAATGAATTTCCAGTTCATTCATTCATCAAATGTTTAGTGATGTCCTGTTATAAAAAGCATGTGAATAATTGACGTCAGATAGGAACAAACAAACATAAGTATTGTGTGCCGTTAATTTCCAACACAGACGACAGTCAGCAGAAAACTCTTTAGTCATCCTGCTTGCTGTCTTAATAACAAATAAAATAATATTTTCCTATTTGCTTAGGACCTAACCTTGAAATATTATAGTCCTTTCCCTAGAGACATGGAGTATTGATTTGATATACACCTAAAAAGTTAAATGCCCAATTGTGTGACATAGTCCATGTCACCACGCAAGTTACTTGACCTTCCCTCCTCCCTGTTGCCTTATCAATAAAATGGGTATAATACTAGTCTCTATTTATAGCATAATTTTAGAAATTAATCGTATTAATAATGTAAATTACTTAATAATGTAAATTACTTAGAAATAAGCTGAATTAACAATGCAAGTTACTTAGAACAGGGCTCAATTAATAGTGTACTTCTAATATTAGTTCAACTATTGATTTTCAGATTAATTCTTAATTTCATTTTACAGAGCTTATGTGAACCTCAGATTTGAATATTTTTATTTCAGTTTTCATGACTGAATAATTGTGGGTCATACTAGCTAGGCAAATATAATCAGGTCTTTTTATTTAATTTACATTTTAGACCAGCAATGTGTAAAACTTAATGACTTTCTGAACAAAATTTAGGCAATAACACCAAATATTGAAATCTCTGCTCTAGTCTGTTCTGGTTTATTCTATTATTCTGTGCAATTTTACAATCAACCATATTCTCAGGTATCCATTGGAAAATGCATCAAATATCCTCTCCACGATAAAAGGCAGAAGAATACATTAACATGCCTGAAATGTGTGTTTGGAATGCAGCAGCACCAGTCAACTATGACCTTTTCATTGAGAGAGTGACCCAGAAAATGGCCACGGAAATTTCCTCATTTATTTCCCACTTCTCAGCTAAAGTCTCACATGGCTTTAAATCTCATAGGATAAAGTCGGCTTTAGGTTGTAAGTAAAAAACAGAGTGGGGAAGGGAATATTTTCCTGTTTTACTGCTCAGAATTTACAACTTCTATTAGAAAACACACACACACACACACACACACACACACACACACACACTTGTATTTCTTTCTTTAAAAGAGGAAATCATAACTATAGTCCTTATCTAATTGGGTTTGATAAGGGCTAATGTCCCACCAAATGCAAAGACACATCTGGTTGACTCCTTTAAAAAAGCATATTTGCTTCTAGTCAGGAACACGCAATCATCCTTCCATGACACGATCTTTGTAGATCTGGTGCTCTAGAGATTACATTGTATTAATGCAGTTTTAGTCTGGAAATTTTAATTTTTGGAATGTTTTTCTGCTTGAATGGCTATACTGCATATTGTAAGTACTCATTAAATGACTTCTTGAATGAACGTTAAAAACATTAAATGAATTTTCTTTCATAAAGTGTGAAAGGCAAACTGAACAATCCCTGACCTGGAGAGATTGTTCAGCAGCAGTTAAGAGCACTTGCTACTCATGAGGTCGCAGCACCAATATCAGATGGCTCACAACTCCCTGTATCACCACCTTTGTGGCATCTGACAGGCCTAGCATTGGTGGGCATGATGCATAAGGGGTACACAATAAGTTCATTGTTTTGTATGTCATATGTATTCCAATAGGAAATCTAACTATTCTAACCCAACTATACATATATAAGTCTATTCATGCCAAGTTATTATACAGGCTGTAACTCTAAACTTTATCATGTTTACATGGTGATGAGAGACATTTAAGAAATTGGTTGAACTGTAAAGGCTGTCATCTTAGACATCTTATAACTAAAATTGTATCTTCTCTCAATATTTTTTTAGGATGAATAGTAGTGGTTATGTTAATTAATTTAATGGTGATAATTATCACACATACACACACATAAAATCATCATGTTTTGTACCTTAAAAACATTTACTCCTTATTTAGGTGAAATACTCCTAATTCGCGTATACAGAGCAGGAAATGGTAGTTTATTGCTGCCATTCTACCACATAGAAAATTGAGGCAGAAGGATTATTTTGAGTGTCTGACCAATCTGTGGTTAAGAGTAAATAGCAAGATAGACTGAGCTACAGGGTGAGACCCTGTTTCCACTCCCACTAGAGAACTCTCTCTCTCTCTCTCTCTCTCTCTCTCTCTCTCTCTCTCTGTCTGTGTGTGTGTGTATTTGTGTGTGCATGCAACCTGTATATTGATGTGTATAAATGTGTTTACATATATACTTGTAAAGTCTTTCTGTGTGTGTATACACATAGACACACACAGAAACACAATTGCTCGCTGACACACAAAGATGTGTTAGAGATATATAGGCATTTCATACATTTGTCTGCACTCACTACCATGGCACTTCACTATCAATAAGTCTCTAAGAACTCGATTTTGACTGGCCTTTTGTAAGAAGTTTTAACTTAGGGCTTTGCTTTTAAGAAACATTAAATGGATTTCAAAGCACAGTTTTAATCTGACATCAGGAAAGCCATTTGTTTGGTGTCGTCAAAGTTTCTGTGTATACAAATTCTACCTTATTAAGCACAAAGGCTGGCCATGGACATATGTCACCAGTGTCCACTTTCCTTAGAGAGTCCAGGTGATGAGAAGATAAAGGTCCTGCTCACCAGATGGAGCCTGTCAGATTAGCAATTGGAGCCAAGCAAACACGGCTAGCATTTTGGTATTCTGAAGCACAAAGAACCTGCTTTATACAATACATGTGCATATTTAATAGTGAGAACAATGCATCCCAGCAGAAGGTTGGCTGGTGGTAGTACCTCGAGCCCAGTGGCCATTGCCTGAAGGCGCATTTCTGAATTCCTCATAATAAGGAACATTAGCAACCAGTGACTTGGGAAAGGCAGAGTCAAATAAGTCTCTTGGGATCCTGCCAGCTCCATGAAGTGAGAGCAGTTAGACATAGCAGTGAGATTTCTGCTGCAGAAAAGGATATACATCACACACACACACACACACACACACACACACACACACACACACACACACA
>JANHMN010000011.1:54723062-54743908 GCA_030674055.1 Rhabdomys pumilio | reverse complement strand
ACACACACACACACACACACACACACACACACACACACACACACACAGAGAGATACACATACACATATACACATTACCACATTGGCTTTCCAGAGCTGCCATCTTATTCTATTCACAAATGTCAAACAAGATTTAAAAGGTTATTATACTGTTGAGAAGGGATGAGGACGATTTTCCATCACTAAAATTTCTATTTCATTCTCTAGAACATACTGGAACTCGCCAAGTCCAATATTGCTAAATAACCGGCTTTTATCTTTAATAAGTGTTTTATGGACCTTAAATTGGAAGAACCATTTTCACTTTATTTTCTTCAGAATATCTGATGCTTTCTTGTCATACAGCGGTGAGATAAATTCAGTTTGTGTATCTGTGTATGGTGCTCTTTGAGAGGAGGAAATTGGTTTATAATGTGTTGTGCACAAAGAAGATACATAGGGAAACTCTACTTTAGGTTAAATGCATGTGTAAAGTGGCAGTATTCCACACCCCAGTGATTACATGTACTTCTATATATTACATTATTTATTTGCTCAGATGTTGTAACAGCTGCTTAAAGGTCTACCTTTCCAGCTCTCTGACCCTTCCGTAGTTTATTGGCAGGCTGTCTTTAGCAATGAGTTAATATAAGCACAATGACATTTTTAAAGTTGTTCGATAAGAATAGATGACTACACTTTGGCATTATTTTTATGTTACCATGATTTTAAACCACAATTTTAAATATTTCTGAAACATAAATAATCTTAAACCTTCCATGGTTTTAAAACACTACATTGCTAATATGGAGTTTTAGAATGCTGTACTTAACATTCATTGTATGGATGAAGGAAGAGATTTCTATTGTTCTTTTGGTAGCGCTCTTTACTTGATTTCCTATTAAATCGCTCTGGGAAGGTGCCGTGGTTTAGTGTGAGACTATAAAGCTGCAGGTGGCCTACACACTAAGTCCTAGTATATGCTCTGCACAGCCATCACATAAGCTGAAATAACTAGAGATGCTGTTCTCAGGTGGGATGTGAAATGGACACAAGAATGACATAGATGAGGTTGAGATATTGACTGTCTTTCCTTGTATCTTCCACTCATACATTGAAATCTGAGATTCTGCCCATATTCATATGGAAAATGTCCACTTAAAGCTGATAAAAGAAAAAGAAAAACTTCTCAGCTTATGGAATAATGTCTATGATCCAAGTCTAGCCCCTCTTGTATCTTTTGCAAAATATTCAAAAAACTGAAACAAAAGTAGAGGAAATTAAAAGACTGACAACATAAAGAATGACATCAAAAACAACATTCTACATTGAGTTTTAAAGATCACTAATGATGATTTTATGTTTAAATCATATTCAGAAACTGAAACATTGCAATGTCTGTCACATGAAATATGAACATCTACATGAGGGTGTGTGTTTATGTGTGTGTGTGTGTGTATGTGTGTGTGTGTGTGTGTGTGTGTGTGTGTGTGTGGGTGTGGGTGTGGGTGTGTATGTGAGAGAGAAGAGAGAGACAGAGAGGGAGAGAGAGAGTTGGTTTTTTTCTTATAGTGATTTTGTAGGCTCATATTTATTTTTAATTTTTTTTTTGTTTTTTTGTTTTTTCAAGACAGGATTTCTCTGTGTAGCCCTGGCTATCCTAGAACTCACTTGGTAGACCAGGCTGGCCTCAAACTCAGAAATCTGCCTGCCTCTGCCTCCCAATTGCTGGGATTAAAGGCGTATGCCACCACCACCCGGCCTAGGCTCATATTTAATATCAGCAATGTTTTTATTTTAGTAGAAGTAAAATTAGATTACAAGGTGTAGAAGTGGTTTTTGGTTGAGAAAATAATCAGGATATTCTATCTCATTCCTTCATTTACATGCTAACAATTCAAACCCATATGTCATATAAAAATGGGGTATAAACAAAGTCATTTTAAAAATTAGTTTTTAAATTTACTGTAAAGTAAATTGAATTGAATAATGTTTTATGTATTTATTATCTCATTATATATATATGTATGTGTAATATGTGTGTATGTGTGTGTGCGTGTGCTTAAAAATGTAAAATATGATTTGTAATATGATAATAATAAATTCAGCTACAAGTTCACCAGTAGACCATATCATTCTTGATCTTCTCATATGAAAATCACCTCACTGTGTGGAAAGAAAGTAAATAAAATGGCATGCAGAAGGTTAGACTTTCCTCCAAAAGAAAGGCATTATTTGTACAATTGTATGGCATGTATAAAGTATGACATTGTTTGCTTTTATGTGTTCTGACTAAGTCACAACAATTTGATGCTAGACCTGGTTCAAAAAGTTCAAATGTAATTGTCTTTCTTATGACTGTCATACATGCTTTCATGAAGGCTTACTAGTATTAAGCCACACATTTACATATTCAGCATTCCCATGAATGCAATTGCTGCACTGATTTATTCATCCTCAAAACAAATTTATGGAATCCTTACTGAAGGCGAAATGTGGTGTGGATTAGAAGAAAATGGGGGAAGGGAGTTTCTTTTTTAGTCAGCTTCTTTTTTTAACTAGATGTTTGTGATTTAGTCTAAAGTTCAGAAAGGAACTTCTCCAGATTGTAGTATGCCTTCATGCACATTGAGATACTGCCCATCATCTGAAGTCAGCAGGAGCCACTGAAGAGTGATGAAAGGTTAGCACCATTGAGACCAGCAAGAGAAAACATTACTATTAAATGAGATTCGTTATCAAAGTGCACTCCTGTTAAATAAATCTACTTTGCATCTTAAAAACTGATATGGAGACAATAACAGCAGCAAGAAAACTCATTATATTTAGAATATAAAATTTGTAGAGAGAATATGAAAAATTTCTCATGTGTCTGATTTACATATACATTCTAGCTTTGTTCTATAGAAAGTAATATTAAATAAAATTCATTAAAATATTAATGTCCAAATGGATCAATAATTACGCATTTCTTCCTAATCAATATGTCCTAAAATTTCAATATTGTGTAAGTTGTATACTATCTTGTTTCACAAAAGAGGTAAGTTCTGTTCAGAATAGTTAACCAATTCCTTTGTATAAATAATAATTTATGAGCTATATTTACCAACTCAATATCCCATTTAAATAAGAGATTCAATGTACTTAGAAGTGGTGAGCTTCAAGGGAAGTGGAAAAAATAGAAAGCCCCACCCATAATGGATTAGGTCTGTATAGTTTTCTCATGACTGAAGAGGCTAATGCAATAGAAGCACTCATGAGTAATCAGATGTCTTCTGATGAGTGAATTGAAATGTCATAGTAGAAGCAATTCACTATACATTTTATTATGAAACTTTTGTGGATTTAAATTCATTTTCTGACTCATCTAATTTATTTAATCAAAACAAAATTTAAGATGCATTAAAAAATCAATGAGGATTATGAATGACCACCCCAATATGTATACTCATTGATTTACTGATTTATGATTAATACAATACAATTACTATTTGTAAGTTTGTCTTTTGGGTGGGACAAAGGCATCACCAATCTGACGTGTCTGGTATTTCCAAAAGCTACTGTTCAGACAGAGAATTTTCCCAGTGATATTAGTACTTGGATATTAACTTTGATCATCTCGTTGAAATGATTAGTTAATTCACAAATGATAATGTAGCTTTTGTATAACTGTATGTTTATCAGAATCAAAGAGAAATACACGTGGCTAAGTAAATTGAGTTCTACTGTTTGCTCTTAACTCACCTATGATATCAGCTAAGATGATAATTAATATAATAAATGTGTTGATTGACCACTGTAACTCCAGTACTTGGGTAACTGGAAAAGGAGGATGGATAATTGTCAGTTCTGGGCAAATCAGAACTGTATAGGTCAATGAGATTCACATAGCTAGATGCTTACTCTGCACCATTCCCTTGGGTTGGGGGGGGTAGAGATCAGGAGTGCTGGTAAGTTTAAACTTCCTATAATTTGAAGGCCTTTGGTCAATTATCATTCATAAAAGGCTTGTGGTACTCATCAAAAACAGCCATGCAGCAAACATCATAGCCATCATAACTGGCTACAGGAATTGGAATTTCCTGCATTTTACTACAGCAAAAACATTTAACATCTCAACTCCTCAGAGCTTCTGTTCTGTTTGATGATAGAACAAACTGTACTTAGACCACCAATTATTTTGCTTTTACAATTAATTGCTACAAACCACTATCTCTTACTTCCATAGTCACAGCTTATGATGAGTTTGCAAATGTCTATTTCATCTTGTACAATTATTCATGTAAAGAAAAGGAAGGTATACTTCAGCTTTTTAGATACAGTTTTTGCCATTCAACAGTAAAAAAAAAAAAAAAAAAAAAAAACACCTCAGGATGGAATGTTATACTTATTGGCCATTTCCATTAAGTGCATTCTATTTTTAAACAACTGACTAATCATTGATTGAACTGTGTTTTGATCTCTATCATGTACCCTATTACACACGTGGTTTTTGCAAATGGTGAAATTTACCTGTATTGTTTTGAAAGGTATTATGAATGTATTCAAAGATCTGTAGATACCTTTAGATGGGGAGAAACTTTAGTCCTTGCATCTAGCCACAGAATAAAAAAAATGGGGTTTTATGTTTGCTTGTTTGTTTTGTTTTGTGGGGTTTTTTGCTCGTTTTTTTTTTTTTTTTTTTGTTATACAAATGTAGAATTAGTAATATATTTCAAAGTATAGTAGAAATTTGCCTAAGATTTTTGAATGAGTATGATTGAAGCACTCAGATAATTCATCATTTTATTTTCTTCTCTGGCCATAAAAGAGCATAAATTTCTTGTCCAAGCTGAGAATTTAAGTGGTTGCATATTTTCTTAGCTTCAAACTTCACAGCCTTTAGTGGAAACAAACATCAGTTTTGCAAAGTTGGTGAATAAAAATATGTCTATGTTGAGGAAATAGGAACAAAGGTTCCTTCCTCTGTTTCATGTTTCCATACCAAAAATAAATAAATAAATAAATAAATAAATAAATAAATAAATAAATAATAAATGTCCAACAGGATCAAATGTGAAGTAATTCATTTAAATCAGTCAGCACACACATTGTTTTTAATTCAGAAATTTTAATTACCATCAAATCTATAAATCTCTGACATTTATCTACCTTGCCCCATGGCTTTCAGAGTCATGCTTAATTTCACCGCTGACAGTGCAAGGATTATCTTCATCTGAAAATGAAAAGTATCTAATTGAAACCAACAGCTGTTATTCAAAGGAAAAAGTATCTGTTCTGAGAGAATGATGAGTCCTACTCCGCCCTCCATCCTATGAGGATGAAAGAAACACAGGTGGACATAATACGTATGCATTACTTCAAGAACAAATTTTTATTCCATCAACTATTTTGGCTTAGCAGCGGTTCTCAACGTGTGGGTCGTGACCCCTTTGAGGTTGTTTATCAGAAATCCTGCATCAGATATGTACGTTATGAATCATAACAGTGCAGAAATTACAGTCATAATGTAGCGACAAAGCTAATTTTATGGTTGCAGGTCACCAGGTCATGAGGAACTGTATTTAGGGGTGACAAAATTAGGAAGGTTGAGATACCAGCTTAGATACTGTCTACACACTGTTTCAGGGTTCGCTAGATATTTAGTCTTAGGCATAAAGAAAAATAATGATCTGTTTATACACTCTGGACTTACTGCCACCATACTAAAGTATTGCTCTGTCATGAGGAAGGACTTTTGTCTGAAACCCAACATGAAGGGATGTCAATCTGAGGATAGTAACAGAGAGAAAAGAGAGATAAGGTTGGCACAGTGACATAAATCTCTAAGCCTATAATAGCACTGGACATATTATTATATTACCTTTTCTGGGAATATTTGAAGAAAATACCTATTTACCCAGATGGACAGGGACAGATCAAAGAAATAACTTTATTAAACTCCATCCACCTTGATGAACCAGTAAGTTTGTTGGGGTTACTTTAAGAGTTGTGCCACTTACACTTGGATGAGGCAGGAAAGCTGTATCTCTGCAGACCGGTCCTATGTTCATCCTCTACTTCTGATCTACTCTAACCCCCTAGGACCAGAAGCATCTGATAAAGAAAGGAGTATAAGGAATCCAAAATGGTGGGCAGAGACTGTTCCTTACCCGTCTACAAGGAAGTGTTAACCTCCCCATTACACGTGCCCTGCCTTGTTTTGCTTAGTTATCATGATGAAGGACTAGATATTCTATGGACTACCATTTGCTATCTCTGCTCCATGACAGCTTATGCCCATGCACAGTCAAGAGGAAACAAATTCACTGAAACAGACAATATCTCACAGCACACAAGCTACTACATGGTCATCTAACCACTGAAAATCCAAAGGCCAAGTTTGACCTAGCAATGCTTCAAGGAGGAGCAACCACAGTTATTCAGCAGTGATTATGATGATAAAGATGGCAACTACAAATTAAGGTCAAAGCATAGACACGTTTTCTCCCACCTTGCTTGGTGGAGGTGCTGATTTGGTCCCATAATTTACATACTGACCATTTTGAAAATGATACGTATCATCACCCCAATTTCCTTTAAACAGAGCTAATCTTCATGTGGTACTGATGTCTGTTTTGTCTTAAGGTATTTTGCCTTTGGTCAAAACACACACTGGTGAATATGCAGTTAGTAGCCTAATTTAGTAGATATACACCCATTCAAGAGGAATAAGACTTAATCGTTGGACCCTGGCAGAAAGGAGTTTGGTGAGATTTTCTGATGATTCTTAGAGATGTAAAAATGCACCATTCTGCCCATCATTTTACAAGACATAGAATGAATAGACACTAAACTACAGAATCCTGAAATAACAGGCTTGATAGAAAACTTGTTTAAAAAACTCCATAAAACAACAACAAACAAAACAAAACCAACAACAACCAAAAAAAAAAAGTGATCTCAAGGCATCATACACAAAACTGTTAAGGGTAGAAGGCAGAAACAGAAAAGATTGTCTCCACCGTGTTTTTTATACTTTGGGAGCAAGGATATTGCATAACATGGCTTGAAAGAATGTGCCTGGGGTTTGTTTTATTGAAAACAAGACAATGTAGGAGTATATTTTTAATTAAATTTCAGTAGTGTATTTTCTCTTTTAGACAATTTTTTAAAAGGAATCAACTTGGAAACTTTATATTCATCAGGTTGGCCAGCTTGATGGGTTGCATTTTTCTGGTTATTCTGAATAACGATAAGACAGTGTAGAATAGGAGAAGCGTTCTGGGGTGCATTAGTGTGATCCCAGAAGTTCACACAGGGTTTCCTTATGTGGAATGTAGTAAACCAAATCAACCTTTCCTAAACTAAGAAAATGATGTTGAGCACACAAAGGCCTTATTTACAGCACACTGTCAACATAACTGCATGCAGAGAGAGGGTGAGCCTGGCTGTCTCTAAACCAGAACATGATTTTCAATGGAAATTAAACTTTGTAATTCTGACTCTATTGGTTTATCTGATTAGGCTGCTCAGGTATTTGAATGGCAGAGTCTGTGGGTAGAGTGACACTCTGTGGTTAATTCCAACAACCCTGGGCTTCATTTAATCAAATTTCATGGTGCTGGACGAAAGAGTAAAAGCTTGTGAAGTTGATTTGTACATTTTGTCTTATGTTTTCAATGCTTAATCAAATAAAACAAAATAATATAATTTAGACCTAACCATGGCTTTGAATGTATATCTTCAAGTCCCTTCTAATACATTTTATACAACCGAATTTATATCATTAGAAATTTTAATCACTTCTAGCACATGTCATATACAAATTATGGATTTATACATTTATAGTTTATAATACTTTACTTGATATTCATCTCATAATTCTTCCATGTTCTTTTAAAGAATGTTTAGACAGTATCTTATTTATGAAATAATAAGAAAGATAAAAGTAAAATATGAAATTGGGGAGATAGCTCAGTAGATCAAAGCACTGGCTTTGCAAGTATGGGGCACTTTGTTGAGACTCCTGGCACTCTAGTGCAAACCTAGATGGAGACTTGAATGCCTGTTAACTGTGGTGCTATGCAGGGGGCCACTCTTGCTAGACCCAGGCAAGCTGAGAAAACAGTAAACTCAAAGTTCAGTGAGAAGCCATATTTCAA
Source organism: Rhabdomys pumilio (assembly GCA_030674055.1). Classification (NCBI taxonomy): domain Eukaryota; kingdom Metazoa; phylum Chordata; class Mammalia; order Rodentia; family Muridae; genus Rhabdomys; species Rhabdomys pumilio. The sequence goes on along the minus strand of JANHMN010000011.1, from coordinate 54,735,786 downwards.
AACAATGAAACAGATGGTTATGGAGTAGGACACCTGATGTCTTATCCTGGCCTTTGTGTTCAGGGATATGTGTGCAGAACCCACATAAACATATATTCATAGATACATGTCAGTACACACACACACATACCATAGAGACAGAGGGAGAGGAAAGTAGAGGGGATAAAGGAGAGACAATGGAGCAGCTAGTTTGTCCCCTCTTAAAATACCGTTTTTCAATTTGTAATTTTTTGCTTGGTGTCTTGTCACAAGGTTCCATATTTTGTGGAAAGTTGTGCCCTGTAGTTTATAGCTTATTTTACCATATATCTTCAGTCTAGGTTTGATTCATAAAAAGGAAATATACAAAGAATAGAGGTATTATATCAAGCAAATCTACCTTAAAGGCCAATCTCATCATTATTTATAATATTATGGATAAAGAAATATATATATTTATTTGATAAAATTATATATATATATATATATATATATATATATATATATATAAATTTTTATCAACACACCAGAGCTATAGCCATTAGACCAACAAGCTAATATTATAAATTCTAAAGTAAAACCAAAGCATTAGTCCCCATGATCATGCCTGTATTTATTGTTTTCAGGAGCTTGAGGTAAGAGAATTACCATGAGTTCATCTGGGATATATAATAAGTCCCAGGACAGAGTATACTCCAAAATGAGATCTTATCTTCAGAGTAAAGAAGAAAAATAGTCAGTGAATATAAAACTAAATGAGGTCCAAAACTGGAGCCCTTCAGTTGAACAAAGTAGTCAATATATTTAAAAGTGACAATTCTCAACTTGAAAATCATGGAGGCGTCTACTTCTGAAAATCAATTAAGTTGAATAATATAGGAAAACATAAACAGATTTAGCACAATGTCCAAGACGTGCAGTATTTGCTCAGTGATTATAAATGCCAAGTCCTAAGAGCTATCACAGGCCAACGATGACGTACTTCACAACTGATAGTATAATAATTCTTAAAAGTGTGGTTGTGAGTTTTAATTTCACAACACAGCACAACACAATGCACTTCAGTGCATGCCACCACCTTCCATGAAACTTATGCCCACAGACATATTTCAAATCCATTCCTCTTTAATCCCTCTCTAATCATGCCATATGCTTATTCTGAAGACCTTCTCCATCTTGACCTCTAGAGTGCAAATAGTTGAGTTTTAGTATTTCAGTGTAATTCAGAACTCTTACCATTTTTTTCAAGTTCTCAGTGGCTCACTCTTGTCTCAGTTTTAAACACGGCCTTTGGGGAATGACAGAAACTGTGACAGATGGTAAAGGGATAAGACTGCACTTTGGTGGATAGCTTCTGTTTTTGCCTCTTGATCTCTGTTCTCAAGGCAATTTATAGATTTTTGTCTGCCTCTAGAGGGACACAAATTACAGCTGCCAGTTATAGGGGGAAGTCTTTGTTTGGAGCTCTTAAGGACAAAGAAGGGCTCTCATTTAATTAAATATTGTCATTATATTCACTGTTCATGGAGGGGCTTGAATAGTATGTTGACCAGATACCTATCAGGACAAGGGATATGACCTGAATCCCAAACCTGAAGAGTTTTCTTCTTTTGTTGTATTTGAAAGTAGCATGCCTCTAGTGGTTAGAAACAGTATTTCATTTATAGATTGGAAGCCATATTTTTAGGCATCCACTATGTGTGTATGTATGTTTGTGTGTGGGTATGTGCATCTAAATATTATGTTATAGTAACTGGAATGAATCATAGAACTCCAAGAACAAGCACAGAAGCAGTGCATTAATCATCACAGTTTTAAAAATCTCACATATACAAACACACACACACACACACACACACACACACACACACATACACACACAGGATAAAAGAAGAGGTTGGAGATGGCTCAGTGGTGAAAAGGACTTATCAGTTTTAAAAGCACAGGGATTCGGTTCAGCCCCCTCATGGTAAATCATATCAATTTTTAATTCCAATTCCATCCTCTTCTGTTCATTATGAACATCAAACATGCCCATAGTTCACCTTCAATACCAACCAAATACTTATACACATAATTTAAAAAATAACTATTTTTAAAATTACAAAAGAAGAAATATTTTTACATTTTTATGTTAATTGACAACTAATAATTATATGTTTTATGGGGATATGATATACTCAAATAGTATACAAGATCAAATCAAGGTTCTTAGTATCTATTTTATCAATAATTATTTCCTTGCTGTAAGTTTAAAATCTTTTAAATGTTTTAAAGCACGTAATACACTGTTATCAACTACAGTAATCTTTCTATGCCATAGAACACTTAAAATTTACCTTTTATGTAAGGAAAGATTTTTACCCACTACCAAAGGTGTCTGTTTTCTCTCTCCCCTTCCCCATCCTGTCAATCACCACCGTGAAAGGAACTATTTTTGATTGCATTTATAAGCAAGATAATTCAACATGTGCCTCTCTCTGTACAGATTGGCTGCATAGAAGCACATTTCAGGTATCTTTACATTTAAATACTGTAGAACCTCAAATATGTTTATTATAAGTCACATCTAGTTATCAATGTAAAAGTGTAACACATATTTGATACATAAAGTATGCTTAATGCTTATATAAGTTTTTTGATAGGAAGCATGTTTTTATAGCTATAGTCACACAAGTATAGCTACTTATATCAAATGCCATTTTATTCCTCATGTCCTTAAGCATATTCCCTAACCTGGATGTCACTTAGGCTTCCCCTTCCCATGCCCCCCACTACAGTCATATGCTCCAGCATCTCTAGTTATTCAAGACTATAAACATGAGCAGAAGAACATCTCCTCCTTGGCCATTCCCTCAAGATGCTGCCTTTTCACACCTGCTCTCCCAAGTGGAAATGAAGTCTGTCTCAGCCATTTCTTTCTCAGGCTCCCGAAGCAAAACATGAAGCAATACTTCCGATTAGTAGAAGTCATAGAATTAGTAGAGTACCACATACTCCTTGTATCTTTGATTTCTTCAAAAATATTTATTAGACAGAATGGCTTTGCTCAGAAAAAATTTAGTGCCATTTGATTTAGAGCATTATTGTTAATTAATGTTGGCTTTATTTAATCCCATGAAGTATGTACCTTTGAATTCTACTAGTTTACAAAGCTAAAGCTGTAAAGATTTATAGTTTCTTTTCACACACACACACACACACACACACACACACACTCAGTAAAATTCATGTAGCAGACAAAGTACTGAGTAGGCTTGGGAATCGCTTGGTATTTCTTAAGCTTTGCCAAACAGCTTGAGATACTTTAAAATATTTTTGTTCGATCAAATCCCAAACATGTTTTTCCAAGTCCTGTTTTTTTTCTAGGTCAATTTTTATAACCATGTGTAATTTCAAGGAAATATAACCCATATGTTCATTTCTGTTACTATATATTCATGTTGATTTATAGCACAGCTGTAAGTTTTCCTCCGAGACTGGTGTGTGAACAGGGTGTGAGAGACTCACAATTTGCTCTGAGGTGAGATTTGAGATTAATGAGACATTTTAGACCACATACCCGAGTTCCAACCCCAATACTGGCTTCAGGAGAAAGGCACAAGGGTTGGCCATCAGTGTCAGCACAGGATGCATCTGAGTGCTACAATATGGTGATAAAGTATGTCCAGGCATGAGCTTAACAGGTGGAACTTCCATTGGCGATTGCACAATACTAGGAATTGAGGCCCTTAAATGACTGACAACTGACACCATGTTCTAGTTGATTCTCTGTCTATGCCTCTGCCTCTGTCTCTGTCTCTCTCTGTCTTTCTTCCTGTCTGTGATTCTCTCTGTCTCTGTCTGTCTGTCTGTCTGTCTGTCTGTCTGTCTGTCTCTGTCTCTGTCTCTGTCTCTGTCTCCTCTGTCTGTGTGTGTGTGTGTGTGTGTGTGTGTGTGTGTGTGTGTGCGCGCATCTGTGATTGAGAGCTTAGAAGTAAGCCAGCTCTTCATAAAGTTGAAAGAAAAGTTCTCTCACTCCCACACTTCTCAAGAGTGGTTCTACCCCTGTAAGTTGAGCCCTAGGACATAAACCATCAATCATCAATCAAGAGTATGCCTCACAGACTTGCCAGTAGCCCAATCTCTTGGAGTAAGTTTTAAGGTGAGATTTCCTTTTCCCATGTGAAAATCAAGCAAAACAAAAACAAAACAAAACAAAACAAAACAAAACAAAACAAAACAAAACAAAATGAAACAAACCCAAAAGACAAAGAATATCAGATTTGGCCAAGGTATCAAGGCATCACATCAAAAGCAAGTGCTATATGACACAGCTAAACTATTGTGTTTACTATGGGAATCAAATTATCAGAGTCATTGCTGAGAAGAGAATTCACATTCAGGTGTGATGTAAAGAAGACTTGTACCTGTATAATAAAGGGTGTTTACAAAAGGTGTTTACATGCACCACTTCTTGAATATAGCTTAGAGTCAGTTATCATGTCAAATGACAGATGTCCCTATAGAAATACATAGAGCACTCACGTTCTCTGATCTTAAATCATAGCCAGACACAAAGTAGAGAAAATACTTCTGTCTACTGGTGGCAGAAATCTCTGTGATGGCGGAAGTCACGTAACTTATTAAGCTCTGTGAGCTATTTTGCTGTTATGCTTGAGGGTTGGGGCAAAATAACAACATCTTTATAGATGCTACCTTATAGTATGTTAGTTACACTGGGCAGAGTCAACAGGGGACTTGACAACCCTGCCACACTTTGACTGGACTGACATTTTTTTAGCAGTAACAAGCTGCTACTGTCTGGTGCAATGGAGGCCCTTGGGCATGATTTAGGACTGCTGACAGTGACTGCTTGTTATTTCTTATCGTGGAGCTGTCAGGAGGCAACTGATGTCAGCATAAAAATATTTGATAGGCCTACATGTTGGGCAAAATGTGAACCTATTGATGTCTATCAAATAGCAACCAAAGGCTCAGAATTGGGTATGGAGATAATTATAAAAAAATTTTTTTTAATTTGTTTGGTTTGTTTCTTTGTGGCCTTTGTTTGAAATTTGATCCACATATATATGAGGCATCACCCACAACAGGATGAACACTGGTGACACTCATTTGCAGCACAATCGTCAAACCCTAGCAATAGCCATCAGAGAAATAGTATCCTTTGATCCTTATTTGATTTAGCAGACTGTACTCCTGGAAGATGTTTAACCTGGACAATGTAGTTTGAAGGTCCTTAGTAAGTCTTTGATTTCCTTTTCCTCCCCTTTTCATGGAAGTAAAGATTCTAGGCTGATGAAATTCTTTTCCTGTGACACCACTATTTTTTTCTTGATTTTAATTCAAGAAAATAATGTAAGAAGATAGCAATTAATAGTTTGTACAATCCAACCCAACACTGTGTGGATGATGAAATTTTCTTTATCATACTAGTAATATTTTTTGAGTAAGTATGGATTTAATAGGACAATAGCAGTACAAATAGGATTGGTTATTGACCAATTCACTGGTCATGATATTTAAATTAGTATGTTTTTTAGAGAAAACATTGAACATTTGTATATTAGTAAATAAAGTAGTAATTCTGTGAGGACTAATTTTAAAAAGAGGACTAAGAAACCTCAGAAGCCTGAAAAGGAAGAAATTATTTGACTTTTATAATAAAGTGCACATTATCAATCTGTATGACAATGTTTAATTATACTGATCTACATGTAAGGATACTGATTTTCTAATGAGTGTAGTTTCTTTACTCTGGGACTCACCTAGACACTCTAAAGAATATCCACTTTAGTATTTCATATATGCACTGATCTTCTGAGGAAAGATTAAAAAAGCAAACCCTTTATATTTCATGATTAATACAAACGATTTCAGTTAAAAATTCTCATGTGTCATTCATTTCTTTCCCAACCAAATCACAAAGATCTAGGGGAACTTTGACATTCTAATTCTTCTTCAGTACACACTGATTGAAAGCATTTAGTTGTGATTAAAACAGATTGAAGGAGATAATCCCTCTGAGAAAGCAGCTTCAAACGGCTTACTTACTTAGCAGATTTGCTTTGGGGAAAGAAAAAAAAAGAAAACATAACACAACACAAGCTAATTCCTGCAAAGTCTCCCTGGCGGTACTGAGGACACACCCCTCATCTACAGTTTTCCCTGCTTATTAGACTCTACTCAAATTCCACCTCAACATGAATTCTGTTTTCAAGAATTCCATACTATTTTTTTTTCATAAGACCTGACATTTAACCAGTTTTAAGGGATCCAGTTTACTATACACTTTTGCCACAAAGAAAGAGAATACAAGGTGTTTATAATTTACAATTGAATGCTATTCTAGCAGCCTATGCGTAAGTCAGTCATACACGTTGTTATCTCATAAAGGTACTGCTCCATAGGAACTTGAGGGAAGCCAGTTGTGTCAACATGAGGCAGAAATTTACAAAAGCTGAGAGTCCCTGGTGAGCCCTCCAAGGCCAGTTTGATAAATAACATTGCAGAATGTCCTATAAGTAGTTCTATAAAATGTCCATCCCTCTTCTTGTCATAACAGAGCTTTGACACTGCTTACTGTGTTCTGGACTAGTGTTTGCAAGTGGAGCACCTTTTTTTTTTCTTGACAATACCCACAGGTGTGTTTCATTCAGTGTATGACTCTCTAGATCAGCAGAGAGGAACATGTGTACTCTCTCGAGAAAGTACACATATGTTTGAGATAGAAGAAAATGAAAGAAGCAGATATGCAAAGACATAGAGATTGAGATTTTCCATTTTTCTGTTGGATCCTCATGACCGCAATCTTGTTCTGTAGCTTAAGAGCATGTCCTTAAGGGCAGGATGCCAGATGGTGAAAGGAGAGAATAACTGTTCACCATGTGTCTGGGCAAAGAAGGGAAGGGAAAGAAATGCCAGAAATGATACACAAAGAAAGAAAACTCCTAGCTAGAAGAGATCGTGCAGAATCCACATCTCCAAGTTTCAGATGCACACTAAGCCATGAAGTAACTCTAAGTAGCTTTCCCTAGCCATCGTGCCAAAATGTCAAAGCTTGACAGTATTCCTGCTGCATCTACCCCAGTCTCTTCCTTGCTAGCTGCTTCAAAAGTTCTCTGGCCTCCATATTTATCTGTTCCAGCCAAATCTGTGACAAGTATTTTCTTCTCTGACACACTTGTAATATCGTGGTATTGAATTCATACTGGTCTCATATACTCACACATTAAGCTGAGGAATTAGCCAACTGCACCAGTAAATTTACTAGTAAAATTCAGGCTACAATATGAAGGAAATTAATATTTTAATACATTGAATACATTTTTCTATGTATATTTCTGGAAGCTACAACAGCAATGTGCAAGCTAATATTCCAGAATATACTTCTCACAAGCCAGAATTTATTGACTGCCAGACTCTGTCTCAACGTAAAGTTTTAATCTAGAGCTTTTATATGTGTTACCTGCCAGCATTTCATCATTTTTCTATATCCCTTTGCTGTGCTATTATGTGGCGATTGATCTGCTATTTTATTTATAGTAATGGTTATGGGCTAGCATTCATAATAATGGCATATGCTAAAAATGTAACAAGGTACCTTGCTGCAATAAAGGAGATAGATACATAGTTTAAAACCTTTTAACACGGCATTGTCCCTGTTAATATTTCACAACACTTGAACTTCTGGAGGGGAAAATAAAACCTAGAAAGTGGCATAAAAATAACATGTAAAGTGTTATTCCCACATGCTATGCTTAGTCTTGGCATGCGTGTGTGTTCCACATTTTCCAAAAATGACAAGAACACATCCCATCTGATACATCCCGTGAAAAATTTAAGCGCATATTTGAAAACACAAAATACTGTTTTCATAAACTGCTGAAATCTGTGAGCGTTTGGCAGGATCTGGAAGAACAATGGCAGAATTTCACTCTTTAAATTTTTCCCCTCCCCTTGTCTTGTCAAACCAGCTAAAATCCCGAAGCTATGTTGCTTTCTGGTGTGTTGATCCACTACTCTCTAAGACATACATGTCACTGCCTAGATAGATGGACAGTGGTGTTTCCCTGTTCCTACATGACCTGATGTTGATAGCCTTACACAGTATGTTTCTTTTAAGAGTAAAAATAATCTAAACCAATTCTATAATATTCTATTGATGTGAGACAATGTAGAGCTTTTGAAATATCTGTTGCTATTTCTGCTTCCTTAAAAATTTAAGATCTACTTACGGAATAGCAAAATACAGCACATTGTCTTACTCACTCTTCTGTTGTTCTTAAGAGTCATCATGACCACAACAACTGTTATAAATGTAGGCATTTGATTGGGGCTTGTTTATACTTTCAACGGTTTACTTCATAATCATAATGGTGTAAGATATGGAGGCCCACTGAGAGTTCTGCATCTGGATCTGCAGGAAGCAAGAAGAGAAAAAGGCACTGGGTCTCGATTAGGCTTTGGAAAACTCAAAGCCCAACCCCACTGACACATCCTCCAATAAGGTCACATCTCCTAATACTTCTCAAGTTAAACCACTCCCTGATGAACCTATGGGAGGTATTGCTTTTCAAATGACCACATACATGCTTTCTCATTGTCATGACCAGACCAATGGTCTTGATACTTTTTCATCAGAATCCTATGGCATGTGTGAACCATTTGCAGTTTCCTGTCTACCTTTGCAGAAAAAGAATAGTGAAGAGCAATGGAAAAAGGAAAGCTCACTGTAATAGCAATGATATGCCTTCTTCACCAGTTTTCCTAGGTTACTTGCTTTGTGATGCTCTCTAGCTCTGCCTCTTTCATAGTACAGACCCTTTCTGAAAGTCATAAAGACATACTTGTATTTAACTTGTACGGTCTATCTAAGTGTTCAAGAGAATATGTTTGGTGCTGTGCAGTGATGGCATCAAGCTTATTAGAGTTGTCTATACATTTAGTGTCATGAGGGAATCACAGCAACAGAAGCAATGACATCTAGCACATGTGAGCCTTTATTGCATTATATAGTGAAATATACTCTTATTCAGTATGCATAGTTTAAAATCAAGATCCTATTCCTAATAGAGACAATAGACACTAAGGAGGCCACTTATCATCACACAGATGCAAACTTTTTCAATAACTCTGCCATGTTTGCAAACTTTTAAGACACCCAATGCAAATCAAGCTATGGGCTCTGCTTCTTTAATTCAAAGAACAATTGTAAAGCATAGCACTGAATACTGTTAAGTGTTCTATGTGGTATAACCCATATCAGGGAAAGAGTTAGAACATCTTATATATTTTACCTAATAATCACTTAGGATGCTGTTTAGGGCCATATTTATACTTGAAGAGCAATTATGGGTGTGCAATTAATAGGTCTATCTAAATGATGAACAAACATAAGTGTTTTGGGGGCACATTTGGGGTTTTCTAAAGATTAATTTTGAGTAGAGGACTAAGGCTGGAAGCTAAAAAATGGAAAGCCAAAGCAGTTGTTGAAATGCTGTCCATAAAAACACCTATTTTACATTTTACTGTTCCAACGAAATGCTTCTGTCTTTTTAAATTGCTTGGGAAATTGTCAATGTCTTTTCCCCCAATGAGTAAACAAATCTAAATGCTTACAAAACGTAAAACCCTCACTGAACGAGTTTACCAATATTTGATTAGATGAACCACGCATTTAAGAAAATGTTTTACTTTTTGAAATTACAATACTCTTGCATCATTTGCTCCCATCTCTTTCCATCTCCTAATCCCCATTTACACTCCTTACCTTGCTCCCTCCCTAATTCATGGCCTCTGTTACTTTATTACATACAAACACACATGCACACACATACAAACATATGAATACAACCTGCTCAGTCCACTCAGTGTTACTTCCACATGTATGATTTTGGTGAGTTGAGACAATTCAGAGTCACTTGTTTGAGGCTGACGGTGACACTCAGTGTCAAGAAGTTTGCTTTAATGCTCCAAATATTAAGAACCATCTGTTGAATCTGACAAAAGAGCTCCAGGGCACCCAAAATACACATTCTCTAATCTAGATTTTAAAATGTGCACTAAGCATGTAGGGTATGGCAGGAAAATATTAAAGCCATTAATATGGAAATTACCTATAATGTTTCTTTGGTTCTGCCCCACCCCCGCACTGATTATAACAAACAAGACTCAAAATATAAACTTTCATGTTTAGTAAAAATGCCATCTGTGTCTGAATTCATAAGGGCTGCTTTAGGAAGGAGGCAATTTGTGTTTTCATCCTAGTGCCTTAGGGAGGCTGTTTAATGAGGAGATGTGAAGCCTTTTATACTTTATTGTTGATGACATTTTGAGGACACTTGCAGTTGAGTAGACTGAAACACAATATAGCAGAGTGTTTCTCTTAATGTGGCTTATGAATGGCAGTTTATTATAAAATTTTATCAGTATTCAGTTTCTACTTATAACAATGAAACCTTCAAAAGCAATAAACACAGTCTAACAAATAAACTTAATCTATATCTTAGAAAAGGAGAATAATTTGCATGTCCAATCTCTGAATCTTTCTTAGGATGAAGGACTTTTAACTTAACAATTTACTCAGTTGTGATGAAGATTGTTAACATTTGTCTGCATTTTAAGTGAGACATGAAATTAGTAACTATATATACTGCTGGTTGAATGTATTTAGAACTTGTAGAAAGGCTTAGAGCAGTCAGCAAGGGGAATGAACTGGGTAGTTCTGTTTTTATATCTACGTTTTTGTGAAATTATATTCACAGACATAATGAATTGTGCCTCACAAATTTAAAATTTAATCCATCCAAAGATTATATATAATCTTGCTGCTGTTTCTGATCATAATTTTTTGTGATCTAACTGTAGTCACAGAAATAAAGGTGTGATGGGGGTAAAGAAGTCAGTGTATGTGAACTAGTATCACTGAGACATCCAGATCTGGATTAAACTTCAGTAATGGGAGTTCCTCTTCATGACATATTATAGTAGAGTGAGAGCTTATAAGTTCAAGCATTGGTAACAACAGCCTTTTATGCAACTTTAGGATAATTGTATCTCAAATGTAATCTGGCCCTTATTGGACTGTGTTTTTCTCTCTGTCTCCCTCCCTCCCTCCTTTTCCCCCACCCTCCTTCCCTCTCTTCTTCCCTTCCTCCCTCCCTACCTCCCTTCCCCTCCTCTCTCTTTTTCTGTCTCTGGTATGTGTGTGCCTGTGCCTGTGCATGTGTGATGCACAATGAACTTGAATCCCAGAGCTTTTGCTCCACTGACTATCTAGCAAGTCCTGGATCATCTCTGCTTCCTTAGTTCGGAGAATATAACCATATACCACCAGGCCCCGGTTTTTACTTGGGTACTGGTGATCAAACTCAGATCTGTATGTTTGTATGAGAAGCCACTTTATCTAGTAAGTCAGCTCCCCAGTTTTCTCCCCATTTGTACTTTGTTTGACTTTTATGATGATGAAAGAATATAATACTTATAAATATCTTAGCTTCCAAGAAAGAAACAGAACTAATGACCATTATCAAATGTCTATATCAGTGTTAGTCTTAGTAGAGCATTGTCATCTGACAGGCATTAACTAAAACCTATCACAAAACAGAAACATCTAATGAAAAACTTGACTACAAAGTTGTCTGGGTGATAGGGTTCTTTTTCCCCTTTAATTAAGGAATGTATTTCTGAAGACTGACTCTTCCTTATTTGTGCTTGACATTGAGGGAAAACTACTAACCCCTTGTTCTGTGGCTCTTCTCGGTCTGTTCAGGTACCTTCCTTCTCCTAGTTATAAAAAAGAAAAAAAGAATAGAAACATATATTTGACAGGATACCATGCCTGTGATTCTGTTATGTTAGCTTAAGCCAGTTTATTATCATGGATTCCACCGAGGTTTGATTATATTCCAGCTTCAGCCATTTTATTAACAGTGGCTCTAGATGTGTTGATTCAATCACACATTAGTAAGACAGTATCCCTGGGACCTTAATTAAACCTGGCTCTTCCTAAATTTCCACAGCCTTATTTTTTTTCTCCCTTCTTATCATTTTTCCCTTAGAAGGATCACTTTCTGCTCTGTTGTAATTGAGGTTGTAAAAGCCCTAGGCTTTAGTTTTATTAGAAGGATCACCATGAAGAGAATTGGAGTATAGGAGCTTTTATAGAAAAGATAGGTATGAATTAAAACCTATACCTATATTTATTTTCAGTGATTGAACTTGAACATATTTGTTTATAAGAGAAGTGCGTTTGTTAACATGACCAGCAAGAAGTCATTGCTCACACAGCTCAAGAGCAAACCTGGGAGGAAATTGTATCGCAGTCAATCACATACACGCCTTGATGTATAGCAAATGGTGTCCATTGTGTTTTTATAATGATGTGCAATCAAATATGACCTGTAAAACATAGACTGATTTGTGTAACTATTCACTTGCATCACTTTGTGTTTTGCAGAGTAAGTGCCTGTTCCTGAGACAGGGTAGCCATGATTTTCTTCTACAATTTTGATGGAAAGGGAATTAAGCCTGCACATGCTAGTCGGGCAAAAAGCTTCTCTGTTGAGAATATTGTTCAAAGCATTATACTATTATATTCATCTGGATCCTATAAACACCTGAAAACTAAGGACAAAAACATGTCCATCCCCCTGTGCATACCAGCACATTAGGATAGATGATCTTAATTCAAATGGGCAAGGCTTCTTTTTTGAGTGCCTAGAAGAAAGAACCCAGCCATCTT
>JANHMN010000011.1:54696365-54723052 GCA_030674055.1 Rhabdomys pumilio | reverse complement strand
TTTGTTAATTTGATGCATCACTAAAGAAATGGTATTCTGTCTATATCCAATATTTCTTTATAAATACTCATCCTAGATTTAGGTAAGGGAGAATTTCATCCTAGATGTAGGTAAGGGAGAAGCTTTCTAAGACATGGTGTTTCATCACTGTTTGGATTGGAATAAATTGTGTATCAGAGAGGAAATAATGATTCCCTTTCTGAATAGACACCAATAATCTGGAGCTATTTGTTATCTAGTATATCTAAAGAGACAATTTCCCTGGAGATTGTTTGGAAGTTTTAAAATGTTTTGTTGGGTTTGCTGCAAATGTAAGCCTGTTGGCTTTGGCATTTGTTGAGGATGCAGGGTTGGCAATAGACTGATGGTATTCTTGATTAGAAAGTAAAAATTTACTTAAAAAGCTAAATGTCTATTTCCAAGGCTAGCCACCAATATTAAGACAGGAATAAAATTCTGTTTCTCTGTGATCCACAAGGAAAATGGGGATTTGTTTATTTTGAAAAAAAATATTGAGTTCAAAATGTTTTGAATCTGTTCTCTTTACATTCAGTTTTACATTGAACATGCCACCTGAACTTGAGATCCACATTTTCCAAAGCAGTATTACAACAGTAAAACACTTACTCTGAGGTGGAAATATACAGATTTCCTATGTTGGTAGTTTATCTGGATTTGGTAGTTAATAAGCTCTTTCCTTAGTCACACATAAAACATTAATAAGATTAGTTTCTGTGATCCTCTAAACATGCATTAATCTTAGAATTTAATGCACTTTGTAAAAGCACCTTTAAGAAATTAAGAAAAAAAGAGTAGGTTTTTTTTTTTTTAATTACTTTCTGCTATGAAGCATAGTTGTCTATTAATGCATGATGAGTGAAGAGGGTTTATCTCAAATCTTAAGTAAAATTTTGGTTCCTTTGGCAGAAACCGTTCAACCTTGGCTCCACAGAAAAAGTCAAATCCATTTTGCTTTAAACTATATAGTGAACTTGTCTGTATAATTCAAGTTGAATCCCACCAACCTTGGAATTTTGTACTGAACTGTAATGCTTCCAGTAACCAATTAACTAATTATCGTTAGTAATATTATATCTGCTTCCAGCAAAAAAGAAAAAAAGACATGTCACTTTCTTCCTGATTTTTATTTGGTTTTAACATGCTATGAATTGAAGCAGGATCCTTGGATGTGCTAGACAAATCTCCCACTGAGATACAAATCAGCCCCTTTCCACTTCATAAAATGAGGCTTGGAAAACAAGCATCAGAGAGTGGGTACAGGGGCCCATCCATGATATCCAGCATACGGTGACCTTATTTATTCACTTACTTAGGCCTAGGGAAGGTGGAGAGAGTTAAAGGTTTTTTGTGAGAAAGGTTTTTTTTCTTTTATTAGTTTCCAAAGGTTTACTTTATTCCTTATTAATTTGCATATTATTACAGAAAGTGTAGTTTGTAAATTTTTTTTCAGGTAGCATCTGCTCCACCCTAGATTTCGTCATCATGAGCTCACACCTGGTTGCTCTGCAATCGTTCATGAGGTCTGACAGACATAATCTCACCAGAGAGTGGCTGAGTGAAGAGCAGATGAGAGTCATAAAGACATGTGGTTTTTATGACAAATTTCCCTAAAAAAATTATTGAAGGGTGTGGTAGATGAACAGCAAGGTGGTAGTGAGATGTTGACCTTGCTTTGAGTAAGCTTTTTAAAGACTTAGTTGATTCCATGTTGGATGTATGAGACTAAAGTAATAGCCAATGTGTACTAAGAAATGATTAGTTTTGGAAGTACATTCCTAATGAAACAGACAGCCCAACAAGTGAATTTCTGCCACCATTCACAAAGGCTTAATTAATATTCTATGCTAGGAAAAGTTCTGATATAAGGAATAACACACACCTTTAGACAAACATATTTGATTCAAATGCTTTCAGTATTATGTCTTTTATCTATTGAGAATATAATAAAATTACAACCCCCACACCAAACCTTTATATGCCTTTCCCTGTTCTTTTTCAAAATAATTTTCTCCTTTTTTCTCATTGCTATTGTATTCCTGGAGGGATTAAGGGCATGGAAACAAGTTGTTTTTTCTCTTTCATATTTAAGCAAATAACCAAAAGAAAAAGAACTCAATATCTTTAAAAATTAAATGGATTTTTAAGACATGGTGAGGGGCTGTATATCTACAGTCAAGATCAACTTAGAAATAGGTGTTATCTGCTATCAGCCTGGGAAATGTTGAATAATGAGTCTGAACATGAGTCATTTTTCATTGGCTGTGCGAAAAAGATGGTAGGAATATTAGATAATGAAGGGTTATGTGTATAAAGAGCCCTACTTATTTTCCTTATTGTCATGCGGAAGTATATTTTAGGTAATTGTATCTCACAGTGCTTAAAAATCCCACTTGGGAGGAGAGAAGAACTGGTGTGTTAAAAACAGTCAACTAAAGCTTCAATCTCTGGATCACATCAATGTGCCTTCAACACTTGCAGGGATCTGGTCCAATAGATCATTAAAGTAACGTTACATATGAAATAAAAAAAATACCTTTCCTGACTTTCCCCAGATCTTTAAGTAGCTTTTTGAAATCTGTCATTTTTATATCTGCAAGATGATGCCTTTATTATTATATCCTTTTCTTAAAACTAAAACATATATTTATAGGAAATGATGACATTCTATGAATTGCTGGCTTTAGAATTCCTGGCTTTAGGCACTATAATATATATATTAAAGAAGGCATTGAAGAGGCAGAAAACTACATGCAAGCATTTTATACAGTTTTCCCATTTTTACTTCAATGCATTTATTTGGAAAGTGTTTACTTGTCTAGATGTGCCTCGCCAGCAAAATTTTATACATGACAGGTTTTTTTTTAATCTTTGGTGCAAGGCATAAATAACAACGTTATTTGATGGGCAAATGAGATGCCCCAAGTTGCAAGCTTTCTATAAACATATCCGAATTGTTCAATTATGTTCTCATTGTATAATTTCCGCTCTGGCCCCCTGCCTGCTGATATTCAGATAAAGACTCCATTCAAATCATTTTCAAAACTGCCCTGTGTTGCTGACTATCCTAAGTGGTCAGATTGCTCAGCTTGTATTATCTATCACACAAGTGCCTCACAGGTTTTCATCCAATATTGCCAACATCATTTCTTTGTAATGAGTGGTAGGGGGAAGAACAAAGAGATGCCTGCAGTGGGATTTCCAAACTCTGGCAGATTGTTAGCAATAGAATTAGCCTTAGGTTGTGTAGACTCTCCTTTGTCAATAGACAAGTGAATCATTTATTTTTTCTTCTCTTCTTTTTTTATCTCATGCCTTCTCACATGGATTTGGAAATGACGATTGTTGCTTGACTGTTTCATTGACTTGGCCCTTCATTTCTCCTTCAGGTAAGTGTCTGTGATGTTTTCATATTCTTAAAAATTCATGGTAGTAGTTTACCATTATTTCTTGGTGTTAATTTATCTTTTTGAGTACTCTTGCAAAATACATAACAGTTTAGCATAGGAAGACAGAAGCCTGCCCTGATGTTCTTTTCGATAATGGACATAAGGCATGAATTAACACAAACACTCAGTGTTGATGCTGTTCGTAAAAATCACATGTTCATATTCAATTGAAATCATCTTTGTAACCTAGTCTTTTTAAATCCTAGCTCTCTTAGATCTCTTCCAGAAAGTTTCATCTCATGCAAAACCAATTACTAATGATTTTTGTAATCCTAAAGGTATCTATAACTAAAACTATAGTTATAGAGCTAAAACTATAGTCTGAAGGGCCAAATATGGCGAGTTGTGAAATATAGACTGCTTTCTACAAGTTTTAATGCTTGACAAATATAAAAAGAATTATATGTTGCAATGGAATCAAATACAGAGTTTGAATATTAATCTCTAGAACTCAGATTTTATTGTAACAACACTATGCCTTTACATGATACTTTTACATCATTATGGTTGGTTTCTTGTGGTGACCATCAGGCCCACAAATCCTACAGTATTTATATTGTGACCCACATGGGAGTAAGTTTGCTGATACAACTTTGAGTGCTAACTTGTAGGAGTTTAACTGCTAAAACTGGTCACTCTGTTTCTACTGATAAGATCAGTGCGATTATAATACACCTGGGCTTTTCTGGAAGGTCACACGGAACCCAACAATATCAAAAATGTCTGTGTCAAGAAATGGGAGATCAAATCTTGTCTGTAGATGTAAATTTTCCTGGAACATGATTTTTATATAGCTATATTTCTCATACCACTTTATTGCCTCAGAATTCAAGCCATGGAATTGATTATTTTTTTAATTTTTATTGGTTATTTTATTCATTTACATTTCAAATGTAATCCCCCTTCCTGGTTTCTCCCCCACAAAGCCTTTATTCCATTCCCTTCCCCCATGCTTCTATGAGGGTGTTCCCCCACCCATCCACCCATTCCTGCCTCACTGCCCTGGCATTCCCCTATACTGGATCCTCAAACCTTCATGGGACCAAGGGCTTTCCCTCCCAGTGGTGCCAGACAATGCCATCCTCTGCTATATATGCAGCTGGAGCCAAGGGTCCCTCCATGTGCACTCTTTGGTTGGTGGTTTAGTCCCTGGGAGCTCTGGGGTGTCTGGTTGGTTGATATTGTTGTTCTTCCCATGGAGCTGCAAACCCCTTCAGCTCCTTCAGTCCTTCCCCTAACTCCTCCATTAGTGTCCCAGTGCTCAGTCCGATGGTTGGCTGTATGTATTCTCAACTGTAAGGATCTGGTTGAGTTTCTCAAGAGATAGCTGTATCAGGCTCCTGTCAGCAAGCACATTTTGGCATCAGCAACAGTGTCTGGGTGGCTGCGTGTGGGATGGATCCCCAGGTGGGGCAGTCTCTGGATGGCCATTCTTTCTGTCTCTGGTCCACTCTTTGTCCCTGTATTTTCTTTAGACAGTAGCAATTCTGAGTTACATGTTTGAAATGGGTAGGTGGCCACATCCCTCACTGGGGGCTGTGCCTAACCTCTGTATATGGTTTCTACAGGATCTCTCTTCTCTTTGTATTTCAGTTAATGTCATCCTCGTTGGGTTATGGGAGCCTCTTACTTTTCTGAAATCTGGGATTTTCTGGTGGTAACCCTCAGTTCCCCATCCCCCACTGCTACACACCTCTGTTCAATTTCCTGACCCTCTGTGCATCTCCCCATCTCCTCTCACACCTGATCCTGCTTTACGTTTTTCCCTTCCCCTTTTATCTTTCTTCCAAGTCTCCCCCACCCTCTACCTCCTGTGATTATTTTATTTTTATTCCTCCTTCTAAGTAGGACTGAAGCATCCACACTTATCCCATGGAATTTAATTAAATGTATCCTGGTCTGTCTCTGAGTTAGTCTATGCACATTCAAAATCAAGTGGTTTCTGTGAATTTGGGAATGAACATTCATTTTGTGGCTGGTGGAATTACAATACACAATGTGATGAAAAGTAGCTTCCTCAAATATTCTTACAAAATTCTTGAGGTGATGTATAACGTAAGAAAATAGAAAAATCTTGTGGACATCAGATATTCTGAATTGCAAACAGGATTGCATATAAAAGTTTGATACTGATTATTGTTATATAGTTTAGTACCACTGATGTCTCAGGTAAGCATGGTTAGGTTCATTAAATTTGATTTGCAGAATTTCTCAGGAGCCAGGGTGGAGTTGGGGTAATTCTATGTACTTTAATTAGAAAAATCAAATTTATCTATTAAGGCATTTCTATTTCCTTCATCTCTGCACTTTTCAGAAGTGGATGCATTCTGAGAGAGAGAGAGAAAGAGAGAGAGAGAGAGAGAGAGAGAGAGAGAGAGAGAGAACAAAGAAAGCATATTCTTGGAATAGTTCAGGAGACAGTGATGTAGAAATGACTGGTTATTAAAAATATGCATTTTGCACTAGGTTTAGACCACTGGGAAATAAAGCTTCCTCGCCTGCATTTGATATATGATGACAGGCACAAAGAAAAAGGCAAACAAACCATGGATCTTCTAGCCTGGTACATTTATACTGTATGTTTTCTAAGCATTTTCATGAAAATTTGACATTACTGCACCTCAGATAGAAGCAGCGGGAGTCACCAGGGAAGGAACAGCTGGATACTTTATTAGGTTTTATGTTGTACATACGGAGCCCATGTTTGCCATTGTCAGTGTGTAAAAGAATATGAAAGCTCTGAGCATCATTCAAGTCTCAAAAGCAAAGGAGGTGTCAGCTCTGTTCTTTCAACACTTGGATAGAAAGCTCACTATGAGGTCATTGTAAGATGATAACAGAATGTCAGCTCTGTGTGGAATTTTAACAGTTAAATTTTCAAAATAAAATAATCTATAGGGAGGATGGTTCCTTTATAACTAGACAGTTACATGGGTTGTCATAGACATAAGTGTTTATGTGAATTTCTGCAAACTTGCAACTCTACGTTTTATTTCCTGTGCCTTACGTTATACTACAAGGTGCATGCTTGCCACAGATCAAGAAAACTCTCTTTTCTGGCTCTTATGGTGTCATACTTTGTCAGTTGCATGTATGCATTTATTTTGTGTGTATAGGTGCGGTGGGGGTGGGGTAAGTTGGCGAGACATGCAGATGTGAAAATCAGATGACAACTTCCTGGAGTTAGCTCTCTTTTTCTACCATGTAGATCCTTGGGATTGACCTCTGGCCCTGTTATCCCATTCATAACACAAAGTAAGGCTTTCCACTTACCCTCCTTGATGAACTGTTTTTATACTTTCTCAAGATACGTTTTTCACATTGGTACAGTCATTGTGTTTCTCTTTGTAGTCCATTGTGCCATAGTTCTTTATGTACTCAACCAAAGCTCCACACAGTCCTCTCATTGTTTTTGCCTTAAAAATGTCTTATTGGTTTTTTTCTGTCTGCCTTAACAAAATGCCATAGATTATATAAGAAATAGAAATTAATACTCTCAGTTTTCTGGATGATAGTATCTGAAATATAATATTATTATATTTTCACAATTCATTTTTTCCTTCTTCTGTTGTTGAATAAATGATTTGCTGTGAAACAATGGTTATTCTCTAGAACAAAACCAACTGCCCCTATCTCCGAAATCTCAGACTTATAGGCATGCAACATATTCCTCTGCTTTGGCTTCTTTCTAGCTATCATTTGATTATGTCACATACAATATATTTTGATCATGATTTCCCTCCCCAAATCCTCTAGGAACCTCTCCACCTACCTCTCAGACAACTTATGTTTTCCTCTTTTTATTCTTTTTCTTTCTCTCTTTCTACTAAAACAAGTACAAAAAACAAAATTTAGAAAAGCAAGCAAAAGACCAATAAGACAAAAAATGAAAAAAGTTCACATATACAAAAACAAACAAACAAACGTTAAAACACATGTAGTTCTTTTGTGTTGGGCAAATACTCTTGGCCATAGGTCCCTAGTTTAATTTATATACTGATACTCTATTGGAAAATTCTGACTCCCCTTTGTCAGCAGGTATCAATAGTAAAGAATTTCTTGGTTAGAGGTAAGAATCTGTGTCCTCTTCTTATTTTCAGTGCTGAGACCTCAACAGGCTTGAACTGATCACATCATATGTGTTTTATCACAGTCTCTGTGGATTCATATATGCATCAATCCCATTGTTTATGGAAACTGTCATTTTTTAAGTCATTTGCCATTCCTGGCTCTGACAATCTTTCTTAGTCTTCACATAGACCCCCAAGCCTTGGTGGTGGGTGTTGTTCAAGACATTGCATTTAGAACAGAGTGCTTCAAAGTCTCTCACTCTTGTATATTTTTCAGTTGTAAGTATCTTTGTTGATCCCCCTACTGCAAGATGTAGCTTTAGGCTTACACATGTACTCCAGTGACAGAGACACACACAAATTTAGAGACAACGAGATGTGAAGGTATAAAAGAGAAGGAATAAGAGGGTCTAATCTTAGGACTTTATATAATCCTGACTATCAACTACAGGCCCTATCTCTAGGTATGGTCATACTGTAGGCTAAAATATCAACATATGAATTTGAAAAATAAAGGTTGAGTCTCTACTTTATCAAAAATACATTTTGATAAAAAATATTAATTATGAAAGTCAAGCAAGTTTCATGCATATGTTCTTCATGTAGAGCTATAAGAAGGCCTGGCTACCCGTTCTTTTCCAAGGATTAGTTTTGTCTATCATAGACTTATACTAAATCTTGTTAATTACAAAGTGGGTGTCAAATATCAGAAAGTGGCCTGTGTTCTTCTTCTAGTCCCTTCTTTTAAAGGCAACCTTTTAATATCCTTGTGTGTTTTGAACACTGGTTTGTAGAGTGGAATTCCTGAGTCTTTATCATTATATAATGAAACAGTTTGAGCATACTCATAGTTTTAGAGACTGTGAATGTTACTAATTTTAATGGGGCTATTGTATCAGCCTCATAGCAATTGAAATCATAGTATTCATAACAGTAGGAATAAGTGGGAAGAGTGGAAATTTTTATTATAGGACAGGAAGAACATGAGATAGATGGGCCATGTTTTTCTTCTTTAAAACCTCCCACAAGAACTAGCTCAAAGTCCCATGGAAACTACCTTCGTTGTACCAAGCTCTCAACACCAGGCTTTTGGTGACACTTTCAAATCTATCCAAGCCATGGAAATCAATGGCAAAGTAGTTAACTTACAGGGAAAGTTGATTATTCATGCCTACTGAGTCAGTCTACAGAACTTCTGTACATCCTCATAATTTGCCACAGTATTTTTCAAATATAAAGAAGTGAAAAATAAGACCACCATACATTTTGTCTTACATTATTGTTTTGATCTTAGAGTTTAGTCCCACCGAATATAGGAAAGTGAATCAGACATGATACCAGGAGGTGAAACTAATTTATAGACATTTTGGTAACTAGTCACTATAGAAAAATTATTTATTTAGTACTTAAACCAATAGTCATATTATATTAACCACTAAATTAGCGGTTTAAAACCTATATTAATTTAATGTTTTCAATTAGCAGTTGACATCATTATTTTTGAACTTTAATATCTGTATTTAGCTCCTCAACTACACATTTATATAATGATATCTTTGTTCTGATCTGGTTTCAAATTATCTTTAGTTAATAGAATAATGATGTTAAAGAAAGTTGTATATCAAGGTGAAAATATATTCCTAGAATGAATTATCAAGAATCTTTCTAGCATAATTGATGGTGATTATTTTCCAGTATACTCTTCCATTTATTACAGTAATAATTTCTTCATCCAATTAACAGTCAATTTGTTTAGTTATGTTAAGATGTAGCCATATTATTTGCCTGTTAATGAGGGTTAAATGTTAATTATACCATTCCAACAGTGGCTGAGAGATGGTACATTGAAATTGCACATATTGTTTTGTTTCTTTGGTATATTAATGTACCTTGTACATAATTGGAATAATTTAAGTATCAACTTTATCATATCCTGATTTACAAAAAAAAAAAAAAAACAAAAAAAAACAAAAAAAAATCAAACCAGGCAGCCTGCACTACATACTGCCATACTTTGGGGCTATGTAATTAGTTGGTTAATATACATTAGATGTACAATTTACCAAAATCCTGTCTGCTTTCCTGTTTAATAAAGTGATAATAAAAACTCTACCATCACGTCATGCTTATCTTTCTCAATCCTCCCTTACTTATTCTTTGGTACAGATCTCTAGAGCCTGACACTTCTTCTATACTGCTTTCACTGGACTTGCAGGATGGCACCTGGTTTTGTTCTCCTCCTTTGTCCCTGGCCCCTCTCTTATCCATTTGGCAGTACTACCTTCTTACCCAGTTCCTCTGCTATTTACCTATCTGTCCCATGTGTGTCAATGCCAGTGCACAATTCTGACACCAATGGGGATCAGAGAATTAGCTCTGGACTCAGTAATGAGTGATCTTAGCTTAGGAACACAGATTTAGTTTATACCAAATTTTATATTGCACTGTTTGAACAATTTAATGAAGGTGTTTGTTTGTTGCAGTAACAGAACAAAGTCCTAATCAGGCCATGTTTGAAATATTTCCATGGAAGCCTTAAGTAGACAGAGTAAATCAACGCTGAGAGACCTCTATTATAGGCCTACAATGTTATTTGATGAAATTGTTAGTCTTTCTTTTAGGTTGGTGGGAGTGGTCTGTCTGTATATTCCAAAGGAGTAACTTAATGCTCAGCAAGATGTTAGATATAAAGAGTGGTGGAAATTATGGAGCCTAAAGATAGCCTAAAAGAATTTGATTTATTTCATTTGCTCCTTTCCAAAGACTTTTTATCAAAAAACCTTTCCCATGTTCATATCAATTTAAACTGCAATCCTTCTGTCTCCACCCTCATATTTCCTTTCTCCCATTCCTGGCTTCCCCTCCTTTATCTTTCCTCTTGCCTACTGACCTTCCACCCAGACCTTACACTGTCTATGGATACATAGCTTCACTGACTTTTTTTTCTCACTATATTAATTTTAGGGTCTGAAATAAAATAGGTAGTCTGTAAGTATTTAATGATAAGTAAATGTAAGAGAAATACAGAGATACAGATTGGTATATAGTATAACTCTGAGCTAAATGAAATACTTTCATTTAGACAGGACAGGTGTTATTTTATTTTTCAAATGAAGGTAATTAGAGGTCTCACCCAAGGTCACAAAACTAGTTAAGTGTCAGATATTAAACCCAAACTCAACTCTCTTGATTCCTAACCTGGTTTTTATCCCACTACAATAGGTGCTAAAAATATAAAGTTGTCTGTTCTTGGAAGCTGCAGTGCCAAGTCCCCCAAGAACCTGGAGATAAAGAAATAAGATTGTCTTCTGAGAATTCCACTATGAAATCGACAGATAATGAATCAGTTACTGTAAAGAATAGAATCACTTTTAAACCAAAGGGACCATTACTGATTAAATGGTTGAAGATTTCCAAACCAAAAAAAAAAGAAAAAACGATGATAAGAAAAGAGAGACTTAGATACACTGTGAAGCATATTCCAAATGAAAGATGGACAAATATTTCAGTGGGTCAGTGATGTACAAGTATTCCAGAACATTTGCCTATTAATGGATCAGGTTTTCAGTTTCTGGCAATAAACAATTGACACATTTCATCTCATTAACACATTATTTTTTTCTGATTTTTCTGACTAACAAACTTTCTACAGCTAATAACTGATTTCAATGCAAGTCCAGACACTGTGTACTCTCAAAATTTTATATTTGTTATTTCTTATTGTGTAGGAAAAATATATGGCTGGCGAACCACAGGGTCTCTCATGCCACGCTGTGTGTAGTTGGCTGAGAACGCCCTGGGTTCCTCCAGCTGAAAGTTAGGCCCAGCTGCTGTGGCTCCACAGTTCCTCAGGGTGCCACCCCAACACACAAAGAAGTCTTTGGGTTTCCAAAACCAGTTTATTAGCATGGCGGATGGTAGATGGATCTATATGTGTGCCCCCCCAAAACCCAGGGCGGACCTGAGTTAAATAGGGAGGGGAAGAGGGGGGAGGGGCTGGAGAGAAATGCTTAATTGGCTCCACCCTCTGGCCTTCAAGTACCTTATTAGTATGTAAATCTCTCTAGGGCCTGGGGCCTGTTTATCACGCCCACCTATGTACACGACTGAAGGGTGAAGGTGGAATGGAGATTAGACAACATGTCAGGCCCCAAATTATTGGTATTAACCATTTTTTATTTTAAGATGACCACACTTGTAATTTTGCCTTGCCCTCTGAAAACCAAAGTGGATGAGCAAAAATAATGATTTCAACTGAGGGGTATATTGCAGTCTTTTCGATTATTATATTCTGAGGATTATTTTTAAGAGCGACAGAATTGTCATTTTTTGTATAACTCTTGCTTAGTTAGTAAGCAAGGTGTACATACATCAGGATGTATGTATATCCTGTACTTACACAAAATACAGAGGGAAAAGGAGCCAAAGCTTCCCAAAATCCATCTCTCTACCTGAGAAACTGAATAAGAGAAGGGTCTATAGAGAATTCAAAGCCAGGGCAATTTTGTAGGATTAAATTTAATTTCATGCATTTTGTGAGGGTAAAAGAGAATATCTGATGATAGGTTATGTGCAAAGAAGAGAAATGTTGGCTGATGAGAATCATGACTCTTAATAGCACAGTGGCAGCATCTACAAAGGACACATACTAGATAGTTGAGAAAACGAAAATATACACCAATAGCAGAAATAGGTTAAGAAACTTTGGGTAGATCTACTTTACTAAAACCCCACTCATGTTGGGTAATCCCAGTATATACATATACACATACACATACATATATGTAATATATATAATATATTGATTGATTATATACATATATATATATATGTATGTGTGTATTAATTTGTTCCAATACTAATATTTCATAGCCTAATCATCCACCACCCACTCTTGAAAAGGTTCCACCACCTTCCAACACTTCACGGCACTGTCATACTTCAGCACACAAATCTACCTGGACAAACCCCACCCAATACATAGATAGAGCAGACCTTTATCTCTGAACATGGCTGAAGATGGGAGTGTGAGCTGAGTTCAGCACTGTAGGCAATATTTGGTCAAGAAGGACTCAGGCTTTCATAGATATTACACCATAGTTTGTGGACTTCATCATTGCCAGGTG
Source organism: Rhabdomys pumilio (assembly GCA_030674055.1). NCBI lineage: Eukaryota > Metazoa > Chordata > Mammalia > Rodentia > Muridae > Rhabdomys > Rhabdomys pumilio. The sequence goes on along the minus strand of JANHMN010000011.1, from coordinate 54,710,389 downwards.
TAGGTGTTAGCGTTTCAAGTTACATTGTAAACTCAGTGCAACTGACTTCACAGCTGTGTAATGAAGAATATAATCCTTTGTTTGTTTGTTTTTCGGGTGTTTTTTTTTTTTTTGAATTTTACCCCCAAAGGCATTGGAACTTATGAAATTTAAACACATAGGACTAACTACTTTGTGACTCCCAAGGTAATGAACGTCAGGGGCTCCTGTACAAGAATATACTATACTTTTTTATAAATATTCTCAACCTAGATATTTGTCATCCTTTGCCTATGTACACCATGGCGCGCGCGTGCGCGCGTGCACGCGCACACACACACACACACACACACACACAAAACGAGATATGTCAATGATAAAAACAGCTACAATTTTTTTCCTCAAGACTCAAAAATGAGTGACATTTTCATGGTACCAATACAAGTCCGTTATGTGGTTTTCTTCACACTTTAGATAAGTTATGAATGATAGGTTATGTTATTCTTTCATTCTGCATGCATGTCTGTGGTATACATGTATATATTTCTTCTCATGCACATGCATCCACAGGTATCTGCATGTACAGGCACACATGTGCCTCTGTGTGTTAAGATTAAGCATCTTTCTCAAGTACTCCTCAATTTATACCTTGAGACAGGATCTCAATTTGAATTTAGAGCTTGAAAACTAGCTACCCAGCTTTTTTTCTTTTTTTTTTTTATTGGATATATATTATTTACATTTCAGATGCCATCCCCTTTCCCCATTTCCCCTCCCTAGAAAACCCGTATCCCGTGCCCCCTTTTCCTTTTCGCTTTTACATAATTTTTTAAAATGTTAATCAAAGGCTTTATAAGTATAGTAATGCTCAATCAGAAGTGTAACCCAATACCCTACCTAGATATATGTAAAACTATCTTTGACTGGTGGAGACACGTGAACATCTGCATCCATGGCCCTCTCTTTCTCTCTCTCATCACCTAGCTTCTCCTCTACTTACTTCATCTTCTCCTCTCCTTATTCTGTCTCTTCTTCTCCATACTCCTTCCCCCTTAGCTCCTCTTACCTATCACCCTTCCTGTTAAAGTAAAACTTTTCTCTCAAAATACAATTAGAGTATAATTATTCCTATTTGTACCAATGAGGTACAAGATAGTCCTAATACCCAGTCTATCATTTTGTTGACTAACCAGAACCTCTGTCATCTCTCCTAACTAAAACACTTAGTTTTGAACCTGGCTTTTTTCTTGGCTTTAGAATGAATGTCAGCTGAAAACCATCCACACAGATCTTTTCTCTCAACATAAATAGCCAGGATTGGCTATGAGACTATAGGTCTTCAACCCGTCAGAAATCCAGATTGACTGAGTTAGCTGAAATTATGGGAATCTCAAAGCATAGCTTCTAAAACTTAGCCAATTTATAGAGACCGCTGAACACCTGGACAGCCCCTATACTACCGAACATTGGAGCATCAAATCTTCAGCCTTCTGGCCCAGAATCATCTGACAGACCTTGGTGATGCAGAATTATTAAAGGCTGATTACTCTGTCTAGGCAGAAATAATCAGTCAACTATTCTGCAAGTGTGTCTTTTTCTGGACAGTAATTTGTCTGTAGATGGAAAGAGGCAATTCTTCCCTAGTGGGTGTCTCTGCACAACTGGAGTAACTCCAAGGATGCTCAATTTTTTTCTTAAAATCCAAGACAAGAAGCTGTCAGGAGCAGACAGGTCTCTAATCAAAATGAACATTAATATAGAAATATTTGTAACGTCAATTCTATGGACTTCTGACATTTTGAAAACCAACTATCCATGTTAGGTAACCTGGACTGTTGTCTGTTGACTCCTCTCAGCTATTTCTAAATAAAATACAGAAAACACCCTAACAATGAGCTCAAAGCCATGAATTTGCTTTAGTCCCTTAACTCACAGGCTAACCATCTCAAATCAGTTAAAAAAGTAAAAGAAGGACTGGTTCTAAGCCTTGTATTCCTAAATGTGTTATACAGGCACAATGCCCATGAGAGTATAAATATTCATCTCACTTTTATATCAATAAGAAACTCATACCAATGAAAACCTTAAATTTGAAATCAAAGTAAATTTTGTACCATTTAAGAAATTATAACTTCATCTTGATACTAATTATACAGATTTCTACCAATAGAAACATGGCTATGTTATAAATCCAAGCTAATCCTCCCTGTTCCAACAAAACCACTACTTTTCCCTAGAAAGACAGCCCAATATTAGCCACCTTAGTCCCAAAGCCTAGGGAATAGGGGTGCTGACTCTTCTTTAACTTCTTCAAGCTGATTAAGGGCGTTGAGATATTAGAAGAGGGGTGGGGGGAAGAGTAGATTGATAAGCTTCTGACGCTATGTCTTAACTGCATCCAGATGGAATTCCAGGACATCGGAGATTTGAGGTCTGCTCAGTTTGCTTGATGAGTAGATACACCAAGGCTGTGTATTCTGCAATATACAATTCTCAGAACAAGTTTTATTATCAAGAAAAAAAATTTTTTTTTCCTAGAGGGCTGACATTTTTTTTAAAGATGTTGGTTCTAACAACTTTTCATTTTTTCCCTTTTTTTAATTGGTTATAATATTTACATTTCAAATTTTATCCTCTTATCCTATTTTCCCCACCACCCAGGAACCCCTTATCCCATCCCCCCTCCTTGTGCTTCTATGAGGGTGTGATTTTCCAGTTTCTATGATGCTGTTTCCATTAACATAAACTGCCTCCTAGATTTCTAAATCCTTCCATTTGTGTTATTAAATCTCCTATTTTTCTTTCTTTTTTCCTTTTTTCTTTTTTTTTCTTTTTTTCATCTCTTTTTTTTTAATTGGGTAGTATATTTACCTTTCAGATTTTATCCCCTTACCACACTTCCTCCCACCACCCAGAAACCTCCTATCCCTTCCCCCCTTCTCATGATTCTGTAAGGCTGTGCCTGCACCTATCTCATGCCCCCACTACCCCCTCTCCACCCTCACATTCCCCCCACTCTATTTTTGTTTTCCATGGGACCAAGAATCTCCTCTCCCACCTATGCCTGACAAGGCCATCCTCCCCTACATATACCTCTGGAGTCATAGGTCCCTCCCTATGTGCTCCCAGGCTGGTGGCTTAAACCCTGGGGAGCTCTGGTTGTTTGGTATTGTTGCTTTCCTCCTAGGGTCACAAACCCTTTCTGCTCCTTCAGTCTTCTCTCTAAGTTCTCCAATGGGAAACCCTTGATCATATCAGTGGTTAACTATGAGCAACATTCTCTGAATGTGTCAGTCTTTGGCAGACCTCTAAGGAGACAGCTATATCACGTTCTTGACAGCATGTACTTCCAGCCATTCATATCAGTGTCTAGCTTAGGTGACTGTACATGGGATAGATACCAGGTGGAATGGTCTCCCGATGGCCCCTCCTTGAGTTTCTGTCCCATGTTTTGTTTCCATATTTGCTCCCTTGAGTATTTTTGTTACTCGTTCTAAGTAGAACTGAGGCATCCCCTCTTGGTCTTCCTTCTTCATGAGCTTCATGTGGTCTGTGGGTTGAGTCTTCGCTATTCCAAGCTTTTGGGCTAGCATCTGCTTAACAGTGAGTAAATACCATGTGTGTTCTTTTGTGATTGGGTTGACTCACTCAGGATGCTAATTTCTAGATCCATCCATTTACCTAAAAATTTCTCGAATTCATTGTTTTTAATAGCTGAGTAATACTCCATTGTGTAGATGTACCACCGTTTATGTATCCGTTCCTCTGTTGAGGGACAACTTGGTTCTTTCCAACTTCTGGCTGTTATAAATAAGGCTGCTATGAACATAGTGGAGCATATGTCCTTGTTATATGTTGGAGTATCTTCTGGGTATATGCTCAGGAGTGGTATAGCTGGAACCTCAGGTAATGCTATGTCCAGTTTTCTGAGGAAACGCCAGACTGATTTCCAGAGTGGTTGTACCAGCTTGCAATCTCACCAACAATGGAGGAGTGTTCCTCTTTCTCCGCATCCTTGCCAGCATCTTCTATCACCTGAATTTTTGAACTTAGCCATTCTGACTGGTGTGAGGTGGTATCTCAGGGTTGTTTTGATTTGCATTTCCCTGATGACTAAGGATGTTGTGCATTTCTTAAGATGCTTCTCAGCCATTCGAGTTTCTTCTGTTGAGAATTCTTTGTTTAGCACTGGACCCCATTTTTAATAGGAGTATGTGGTTGTCTGGAGTATAATTTCTTGAGTTCTTTGTATATATTGGATATTAGCCCTCTATCGGATGTAGGATTGTTTAAGATCTTTTCCCAATCTGTAGGTTGCTGTTTTGTCTTATTGACAATGTCCTTTGCCTTACAGAAGCTTTGCAATTTTATGAGGTCCCATTTGTCAATTCTTGATCTTAGAGCATAAGCCATTGGTGTTCTGTTTAGGAACTTTTCCCCTGTGCCTAGGTATTTGAGGGTCTTCCCCACCTTCTCTTCTATTAGTTTCAATGTATCTGGTTTTAAGTGAAGGTCTTTTATCCACTTGGATTTGAGCTTTGTACAAGGAGATATGAATGAATTGATTTGCATCCTTCTACATGTTGACTTCCAGTTGAACCAGCACCATTTGCTGAAAATGCTGTTCTTTTTCCACTGGATGGTTTTAGCTCCCTTGTCAAAGATCAAGTGACCATAGGTATGTGGGTACATTTCTGGATCTTCAAGTCTATTCCATTGATCTTCCTGCCTGTCTCTGTACCAATACCATGCAGTTTTTATCACTACTCCTCTATAGTACAGTTTGAGGTCAGGGGCGGTGATTCCCCCAGAAGTTCTTTTGTTGAGAATAGTTCTTGCTATCCTGGGTTTTTTGTTGTTCCAAATAAATTTGCAAATTGCTCTTTCTATCTCTATGAAGAATTAATTTGGAATTTTGATGGGGATTGCATTGAATCTATAGATTGCTTTTGGCAAGATGGCCATTTTTACTAAATTAATTCTGCCAATCCAGGAGCATGGGAGATTTTTCTGTCTTCTGAGATCTTTGATTTCTTTCTTCAGAGACTTGAAGTTCTTGTCATACAGATCTTTCACTTGCTTGGTTAGGTTCACTCCAAGATATTTTATATTGTTTGTGACTATTGTGAAGGGTGTCATTTCCTTAATTTCTTTCTCAGCCTGTTTATCTTTTGAGTAGAGGAAGGCTACTGATTTGTTTGAGTTGATTTTATATCCAGCCACTTTACTGAAATTGTTTATCAGGTTTAGGAGTTCTCTGGTGGAAATTTTAGGGTCACTTAAGTATACTATCATATCATTTGCAAATAGTGAAATTTTGACTTCTTCCTTTCTTTTTTGTATCCCTTTGACTTCCTTTTGTTGTCTAATCACTCTGGCTAGGACTTCCAGTACTATATTGAATAGGTAGGGTGAGAGTGGGCAGCCTTGTCTAGTCCCTGATCTTAGTGGCTACCCAGCTTTCATTGGATCCCATATGTCTGAGTGGATTCTGGTGTCATACCTGCAGTGATCTGCCTTGCAAGGCATATGCTTTACTCATTGTTCTATCTCCTCAGGCCTCATGCTATTTTTGTGGGGAAACAAAAAAGTGGTAGTTGCTGAGAAATACCAGAATTGCTGAAAACTCTTACATTTGCCTTTAATAGTCTTTATTTTTGCCCTAAAACTTATTTGACAGTTTATCCTTCCTGGCGTTGGAGCATCAGCCATCAAATCTCCATCAGGAGCGAATCTTGCTGTTGTCAACATCTTTAGTGTCCTCTAGCCTAGGCACTCTCTGTGGGAAACGGCCTTTCTTTGTCAAGGTGACCATACAGCTAGATGAGGAAAATGCCTATGGTGAATTTTCTGGCTTGAATCGATTTGCATATTGTTCCCCATGAAAATTCTTTACATGGTTTCTATTTATCTCAAGAGACCTATTAATCTGGATCATTGCTTTTGTTTCGTTAACTCTCAGAGTAGACTTCTTTTCAGAGTGGCTTGTTTAAATACTCTAATGAAGAAACAAATCATAACTGGCTCAAGCTTGTTACAGGGCCTCATCAATATTCAATTTTGTTGCTGCTAGAAAAAAAAAAAGAAGTAACTTTTATGATCCCTGGGCTTCGATCATACTGAAAAACTTACAGTCTCCCCTCTAAGACTATCCTGTGGTCATCAACTGTCCCAGATGTCACAGTCCTGTAGAGTTTATACACAGACATCTATGGTAATGGCATTAAGGATGTAAAACATACTGCCTACTTGTTTAAAAAATGGCCGAAGTGAAAAAATGACCGCAGATGGATGAAAACCAGACATAGCATGGCTACTGTGACTAAGGCTGAGGCTGTATCCTGAAGATCTACTTACTAGTGGCTTAGTCCCATACTTGGTGCTTTTGGGATCTGGAAGACAAAATTAAAACACAGCTTTCCTCTAAGGATATATATATATATATATATATATATATATATATATATATATATATATCAGGCTCCTGTCAGCATGCACTTCCTGGCATCCACATCTGCATCTACCTTTGGTCACTGCACATGGGATGAATGCCCAGGTGGAATGGTCTCCAGACGGCCCCTCCTTCAGTTTCTGTCACAGATTTTTTTCTCCATATTTGCTGCCTTGAGTATGCTGTTACTCCTTCTAAGAAGGACCAAAGCACTCACACTTGATCTTCCTTCTTCATGAGCTTCATGTGGTCTGTGAGTTGAATCTTGGGCATTTCGAGCTTCTGAGCTAATATCTACTTATCAGTGAGTAAATACCATGTCTTCTTTTGTGATTGGGTTACCTCACTCAGGATGATATTTTCTAGTTCCATTCATTTACCTAAGAATTTCTCAAATTCAGTTTTTAATAACTGAGTAATACTCCATTGTGTAAATGTACCACATTTTTGGAATCCATTCCTATGTTGAAGGACATCTGGGTTCTTTCCAGCTTCTGGTTATTATAAATAAGGCTGCTATAAACATAGTGGAGCATATGTTCTTGTTATATGTTGAAGTATCTTCTGGGTATGTGCTCAGGAGTAGTATAGCTGGGTTTATAGGTAATGCTAAGTCTAATTTTCTGAGGAACTGCCAGACTGATTTCCAGAGTGGTTGCACCATCTTGCAATCCCATCAACAATGGAGGAGTGTTCCTCTTTCTCGACATCCTCACCAGCATCTACTATCTCCTGAGTTTTTTATCTTAGCCATTCTGACTGGTGTGGAGGGTCTGCCAGAATTCTGAACAGATAGAACTGATCATGAGGTTCCCAATGGAGGAGTGAGAGAGAAGACTGAAGGAACTGAAAGGGTTTGTGGCCCCATGGGGAGAGCAACAATACCAACCAACCACAGCTTCCAGGTTCTAAACCCCCAGGGTGGGAGCACATAGGGAGGAACCTATGACTCCATTTGTGTATGTAGGGGAGGATGGCCTTGGCAGGCATAAGTGTGAGAGAAGATCCTTGGTCCCATGAAGGCTGGACACCATGTGTTTTGGGAATTTGAGGGTGGGGAGGTGGGAGTGGGGTGGGTGGGGTCACTTCCTCATAGAAGCAGGAGGAGGCGGGATGGGATTGGGGTTCCTGGGTCAGGGGGGGAATGGGGTAAGGGGATAACATCTGAAATGTAAATAAAATATCCAATAAAAAAAAGTACAGTAACTAGAAACAAACAAACAAAAAAGACACAGCTTCCCATAAGGAATCTTTCAGGTATTGAGGTAAGCCTTCCAAGATGGCTGTGGAATCCTGCCTTTATTTACTTTGTTTATCACCACAGCTATTAGGTGATAAATTCATCCCATTTTAGTCTGCCACCATGTATTTCTTCATTATAAGCCCAAGGACAATATGGCAACCAATTTTGGTCTAAAACTTTCCAGACTGTGTGCCTACACAAACTTTTTCCCTCTGTAAGTTGATTATTTAGCTGTTTGTTTTAGTCACAGAAATATGGCTAGCATAATAGTGTATTTGTTTTCATGGACATTTATTTTATCTGAATAAATAAGGATATTTCTGAAACAAAATCATGAACAGATTGTGTCTGATCCCAAATTCTGTGCTGTCCTTTTAAAATATCTCTTTGTTCAAAGAACCTGTACAAGAATCAAGTACGGTTACTTCTACTCAGAAGTTAGGGCCTATTTCTCTAGGTATTATAAAAATCTCTTTGTGGATTACACTCTAAATGTGTAAATGAATACCATTAATTACTGGCTGTGACTACCACCACTTCACATGTAACTGCTTGCCCTGAGTTGTTTTTACAGAACTCTGCTTGGGAAGCACACCCTTGGGTCACATTGAGGATCATTAGAAGAAACAGCCCAAAGAAACTCATTACTTTATTTACTGTTAGAATTTTGTTGAGGATGTTGTTGTCTGCATGGCCCCATGGGAAAAATCCCAGAAGAACGATTTCTCATGGGGCAGTGCCAAGAATAGTCTTCTGTTTCCCGAACAAGTGCTTGTTGGTCCTGTGCACATATATACTGAAAGAGTGACGTGTTTTTCCATGTCTACCTGGAATAGCACATACAGAGGCACTGAGGACACCCTTCCTAGGTTGGAGGATTGCAGACTGGGCTTTTTTTTTTTTTTTTTTTTTTTGATATCACTTCAGGTTCCATCTGATCTTTCTTATATTAATTCACCACTTTACATTGAACCCATGGACTTAATTTTATTGCATTTGAATTATGGAAAATATATATGGAAAGTCTTTGGATAAAGCCAGAGGATGAAAAATCAAAGAACCTTAATTATCTGAGACTAAGAAGCCTCTTTAAGACAAAGGTGTGGATTTAAATCATGTAGAAGATTGTTATTAAAATATCCCTGTAAAGTCCCGCAGAGATGAAGAGGTGTGTTAAATGAATTCAGGCACTCAAAAAATACCCCTAGCATGGCTACAGTGTAGGTGTAGGTAACTGTAACATGCATTAGCGAAGAATATATGGCATTTGTGATGTAACAGAGTGTGAGCACCAGTGCTCTGGGCTCGGCAGAGTTCTGAGAGGGGAGTTATCCAATGATAATTATCTTCAAATGAGATAAAAAGAAAGGCCTATGCACAAGAACTTTCTAAATAATTATAGAATTTTAATTCCCCCTCCCCCCAAATGGGAAGAACACGAGGCATTTTAAGTAAGGTTTGGTAAAATTCTTTTTTAGTGAATGTTTCATGAGTCTGACAAACACATGAACTGCTGGAATTGTCTCGACACTCACACATCAAGCATATTGGCCACTCCCTGAAGGTCCCTCATGTAGAAGAAACAGCCCAAACAGTCTCACATCTGACCCCATGATATCTGCTTCCTGTGACGGTGATTGGGTTCTCTGTCCATGTGCTTCTGCCTTTTGTAAAACATAAGTATGATTAGAGACAGTGAAGCCTTGCACCCTTTGATATAGTCTTCTGTCACTGAGCAAAACAGTTTTGCTAGTCATCCATGCTATGTGTATATGGGAAAGGCATGGGGTGGAATGACATATTTATTTTCAGGGATGAAAATTATGTCATGTTTGGGATGACATCCAGAGGCCTAGGGGAAGACTAGTGACTCACACAGAACAGTAGGACAGGTTTGGACATGGCTGATTGAGGAAATGGTGTAAAACTGGGCAAAGACAAAATTTAGACATTAGTACTAGTAATAAGTATTCAATTACAAAATGTTATTTCAAATAAGTAAAAAGATTAAATATTAAAAACAATGAAAAAGTTAAATGAGTTACTGGGAGTCTTTAATATCATTTTAAAATGAAGGAGAACAAGAAAATTGGAGCATAATAACTTAAGAATTTGAAAAAAAATGTAAAAGTTTTGTCAGAAGACTCAAAGTTCTATCACTAATTTTGGCAAGGGTGAGGTATTAGCTGCATATATAATCAAGTATAGATACAGACATTGTGTAATGAGTTGATATAAATCTCTGTGACAGGCAGCCTGAAAGAAACATAGGAGAAACATAAGAGCCAATTTGCTGAAGAAATACAAATGTCCAATATACATATAAAAAGATGCTCACTCATGTTGGGATTTCATTCAGCAGTTTCACATCTGGGGATGCATTCTGAAGTAAGGAATACTAATGTATGTGGGCATGGACTGTTTTGCATCAATGGGGGAAATAAATACGCAAATTTCACTTCATTGGCACGATCAAATATTATGCAGCCATTAACAATAATGAACTAGATCTGTGATAAAGAATGAGCTAGACCTCGTTAAAAGACAATGAGCCTAGATCCTGGAACGTTCTACATGAAATGACAAAATTGGAAAGCAGTTGGCTCGGCAGAATTCTGTTGATGGTTAATTTAACAAAAGAAGTTTGCAGCTATGGATGTTTGAGGAAAAATAATGGAGAAAATGAGAGAAACAAATAGAAAGCTAAGATACATAGAAAAAGAAGAAAACGGTGAGACATGGAGGAGAGACACAATTGTGGATCGTATAAGGAGCTATGGAGAAGAAGGAGGAGTGTTAATGTGAGTAGAGTTGGCTCAAAGAAACACGGAAGAGGATGACAAGTAAGTCACATCCACAGGTGATGGTGAAGTTGGGATGAATATGTAACAGAAGTGTAACGCTGCTTTACAAGTCAAGTATATATACACTAAGAGATTAATAAAATAAAAACCATATCAACTTAGGTTATTTAAGTTTATATGGCATGGAGACTGTTGAAAATGAAACCGCCCAGCAGGGAAACCTGTATGTCCTTATGCTTAGGAATGATGAAGCGGCAGCCAGGGGTGGTAGGACTGAAAAGAGGAAGTGGGATCTAATGAGAAACAGGAGGAACGGCTCTTTACTCATGTTCTTCCTTATGCTCCTGTCCTTCTAGAAAGAAGTCAGTGTTGGCTTTCCAGTGAGTAGGTTTGGGGGAAACTACTGAGTGGATGTCTTGTGACCTGCTGCTATAGAAAAGGTCAGAGTCACCAACGCAGGTCTATGAGCTCCATCAAGGGAGTACTGATCAGAAAGACAGTCTCTCTCTCTCTCTCTCTCTCTCTCTCTCTCTCTCTCTCTCTCCTTCTCTCTCTCTTGAGATGTCTCTAGACAAAAACATCTGGGAGTAGTCCCCCAGGAACACCCAGGAACACAATCAGGTATAATTTTAAAGAAAGTATTTTAATATATTTGCTTTATAAAACGTGACTATTTTATATCTGCTTTATAAAACATGACTATTTTTAAGATTTGAGATAATGTTCTCATAAACATTGCTATAATTACATATTGTTATTATCACAGTCTTAGAACAATGGATACAGCTCCATTTAGGCATCTATCTGTTGTGCTTTGAATTTTTGGTCACTCTAGATGTCAGAAAGAAGTGTGTGTGCGCGCGCGCGCGCGCGCGCACACACACACACACACACACACACACACACACACACACAAATGTGTGTGTGTGTGCCCATACACATGTGCTCATGGACAGGTATGCTTCTATACTTATAGGTTGGAAGTCAACATACTTGATCACTTATCCCTTATTTTATTTCTTGATTATTTTATATATTTACATTTCAAATGTTATCCGCTTTCCCAGTTTCCCCCTATGGAAACCCCCTATCCTATCCCCCCCCCCCCCCGTTCTATGATGGTGTTTCCCTTCTTACCCACCCACTCTCACTTATCCCTTATTTTGATTGAGACATTCTATTTTACTTGACCTCGGAGCCTACCAATTGACTAGACTGGACCAATTGGCCAGCACTTCTAGAATACTGCAATCTTCACCTGCCCAGTGCTGAAATCATAGGCAGGTACTCGATGCCGAGATTTGTACCCTAGTGCTAGGAATCTGAATTCAGGACCTTATGATGACAGAGTAATCACTTCACCAACTGAATCTTCAGGACTGACCATGCCCATTAGAAATTTAACTATAATTTTGGGTACATTAAGAAGTTAACCCTTGGAGTAAGAGAGTTAGCTCAGAGTTTAGGAAACCCTGATGCTCTTGGAAAAGACCTAAGTTTCCAGGACCCATGCCATGGAGCTCATAATGACATATGACTCTAGCTCCAATGAGTCCTTCCCCTCTGGACTTCCGAGACATCTACACTCACATGTAAATACCACAGCACACACATAATTATAAAGAGAAGAGAACTGAGAGGAAACATCTTGGGGAGGAGGGATGAAGCTTTTTAAAATGTCAAGAGATCAAGAGCAGAGAACTCTTTACAAGGTCATTAGATTATGAGACCTCTGTCCCAGTGGAAGTATTAGGTACTGAAGGCAAGGTCTCAACAGGGACACACCTCTCTAATACTGGGTAAGGTGCTTTCTTGTCTTGCCTTGATGGGGATAAGTCATTGTCAATCCCAGAATTCCTTGGGGTACAGCTGTCTTAAAGTCAACATGCCCTACCATGTTATTTTTTTTTATGTCTTAGGTTATGGTTCTATAAGATTGTTGATTGTAAGATAGTTTCCTCTGCATAGGAGTATGCCATCATTCTACCTAGAGTAACCTTTCAGATGAATCATAGTCTGAGCTACCAAGGTTAGGACTTCATGTAACTCTTTTGGATACACAGTATGAAACAGAAGATCAGAGAAACTAAGTGATTCTGTCATTATAAGTTTCTGGTTGCATTCTTGGATTTGGTAAAAATGAATATTTTTAAGCTAAAATTATGTTAAATATATAAAAAACTGTGCATATATATATATATACATATACATGTGTCTATTTCTGAATAGTTCATAGACTATGTAATTGGTATTTATTTTGTATGTACAGACTTGACATGCAGATCATATTTTGTTGGAAAGATACATTTTACAATATTATTTCAATATAGAAACCATTACCACAGAAAACAACATTCTAAACTCTTCTGAAAATATTTGTTCAAAATAACTCATATAGTATTCAAGTCAAATAAGTTAGTGAACAAATATCTATTTTAAAAGAAGGTAAACTGTCTAAGAAGCAAGATCATTTATGAAAATCTGACATCTAGGCTTATGTTTTATGTTCAGCTTTTAAAGCAACAACAACAATAACAACAAACAAACAAACAAACAAAAAAGCTCAAAAAAGCAGGTTTCTATTTTGTTTTGCTGTCCTTGGCCACAAGTTTAAATGGAAGTAAAATTGTTCTTCAGCTGTGAAATGATCACCACAGTCTCTCAGCCTGACTTCTGCCCTTTCTTGAACAGAAAGTAATGCAGGGATATCTAAATAGGAATCAAATGTGCTGAGAAAATGATGCAAAGGAAACAACAAACAACCGGATCTCATTGGCTTCTCAGAGATACAATCAATGAGCTGGAAAGCTGAAGCACCTGGGAAAATCTGCCTGGGCAAGCAGGCTGTAAGCAGTGATAGGGACTCCTGCCTGAGTCAGCTTAGCAAGCTGGGAGGATTGTACAGGGTGGTTGGAGTGTGATGCAGAGAGAGTCAATAGAGAAAGATTACTTTAGGACTGTAGAGCAGAAAAGTAAGATGTAGAACGGCAGGTGAACCTGTATCTGTTCTGTTGAGCAAAAAGTATCTATTTTCAGAAACAAAGTTGCCCTGTGTTGACTTAGGGACATCAGAATGTGCCTATTCTACTTGGAAATTTTGCAGTGTAGCAAGACTGAAAACCAAAGACCCATAAAGAATATCATTACCAGTGTGACTGAGTTTCATTGCCTGCTGCGTCAGATATTATGAAGGCATCAGAACACTATTTCAGTTTCTTCATCAGAGCAATGAGAATCTACATAGTGATCCAGCATATACACTAAGCCCAGAATCTGAATTGCTCTCACATTGCCAGAGACAGAACCCAGGAGTTTCCAAATAGTTGCTATAATTCTGACCTATTTTCCATTAGAGATCACGTGCAGGGAACAAAAAGCATTGCGGAGCTTAGGTGCAAACACAGATTGGCAAAAACTTCTAACAAAATGTAATGGTAAATGTCCCAGCATTATATAAACTTTACAATTTAAACAAACTGTATACACACACACACACACACAGAGAGAGAGAGAGAGAGAGAGAGAGAGAGAGAGAGAGAGAGAGAGA
>JANHMN010000011.1:54677410-54693545 GCA_030674055.1 Rhabdomys pumilio | reverse complement strand
ATATAATATATATATATATATATATTAGTAAGGATTATAGAAAGAATTGCAGAGATTACCAAGACACACTTATACTTTTCCTGGTATATTATCCCATTGTAATGACTTATCTATATATTTGTGATGGCTAAACAAGGAGAAATGAAACTGCTTCTTTGTTAATTTTAATCTCTATTGAACTAAAGTCATCCTGTGAACTGCATGTATGCATAACTCTACCTAGTTACCTAGCTCCTAACTACAATTTGACTTACTTAGTTTTACTAATATGAAAAGGGACTAATCTTTTTTCCCCTGATATTATAGTCCTATCTTCATTGTAATGGTGTCCCCACATACAAAGAGATTAGATTGCTTAGAGCAAGTGTTCATATAAGCATTGCAGTATCACAGAGTGCACCATATCTAGTGGGTTACTTCTCTTGAAGCAGCTACCTGCTGGTGTGAAGAGAAAAGGCAACAGCACACATAGTTGTTATGTAAAGACAGCACACATACATGGTGGTCATGTGAAGACAGTACACACTGTGATAATGATGATAAGACAAGTGGCTGACAAGGATCCTCTGTACAAGGAGAAACGTCACAGCTACAGTTTACCCAATGACTAGGAAAGCCTCATTTATCCTGCTAAATCTTTACTTGGCATTCTCGTTCACTCTTTCTAGGATTGACCCTGCAGCTGCCTTACACCAAAGTACCTGGGAATGTTAGAAGATATATATGGATAACTGATAACTCTTTCTATTAAAATATGTCTTCTAATTTTTGAAGTTTTAAGAAACATAGAGGTCTAGAAATCTGGGTTTGAATGAAGAATGTCCTCCAGAATTGGAAGGACCAGAACACTTTTAGCAAAGGGAAGGGAGAGATTTTCCTGAAGAAATACATTATTTTTTCAAAGGACTCTGGGCTTAAAATGCAATAGAGTACAATATAAGCAACTTGTTTTTATTAAGTTGCTGTTGGCTTTTCGGGGTTCATTGAAAAATTCTCATCTACTCATGTATATAGAATTCATGCACTTTCTGATATCATCAGAACTATGAACGCTTTAAGTCTCCCTGGGTTTACTTTATGGAGATATTCAGTTTGTCCTAATACTCAATTAATTTATTATTATTACTTTTAAATGTTTGACCTAATATTTTAAAATATGCATTGCAGTAAGTTGAATATTTTATTGACTTAACATATTAATTACTACTAGTATTTTTGAGTTTTTGTGTGATGAGTGAGACAGTTTTACTAAGTTCCTCAGCTCTGTTTTTTAACTCACTCTGTAACCCAGGCTGGCATGATTTGCAATCCTCCTGCCTTGGTCTAGAAGCCCAGATTAAGGCTTGTGTTTTGAGGCCTGGCCAGGAATGCACATTTTCATGTAAAACAGTTCCATGCATTTATCTACAATGAACCATTGACTGAGAAGTAGCTCTACCTGTTATCATGTGTTTGCATGACTCAACACTCCATCAACTCTTGTACCATGCATCATTGTCAGTGCGGCAATGGTAGTCAGTAATGGAACGTGGCTTTAATACTCATACTTCGGAAGTTGAAATAGGAGGATCTCTCTCTACATCTGAGACCAGCCCTGTCATATAGTGAGATCCTGTCTCAAATCAAACAATGGCTATAATAACAAAACAAAGAAACAAACAAATAAATCTGTGGCAGCATTGAGTTTCTTGGTCAGCTCAGTCATAGCTAAGATCACTTAGTGTTAGGTGTCCTGAAGGACTAAACCAACAGCTGGAACTGACATCTCCAAGGAGCTAATGCTCCTTAGCATCCCTTTGAAAGAAGCTTTACTGTTGCTGTTCTTCCCCCTAGGGACTTTGTCTTACAGCCACTGACAGGAGATTGTGTTATCTATGCTAATGTATAAGGCAAACAATATAATAGACATAATTTAACTTCTGTTTTGTAATAGTTTTTGCACAAGATAAATTCCTCGTGATTTGCATCAGAGTTAAGACATTAAGTCTTTATTAAAGCAGCCCACCTGCTCAGGCTCTAGGGCCCTTGAATGTCAATTCCCAGCAGAATCTTCCGCTGTTCCCCTGTTGCTAGCTGTGTGTTCCTCCTTTATGTCAGTGGAAAAGCCAGCAGCTTAATTGTGTTTGTCTTACCGAAGTTAAATGATCTATACATTTATGCCTCTTTCATTGTACCATAGGACAGTAAGTTTCTTTGAGAGATAGTCGACAGTAATCTACCTTAGCATCTGCAGACATATCTTGCCTTTGAATATCAAAGTTACCAATTCTTGTTCACATAGCAATGAGCCATTTCTGTCATCCGATTAGTACAGTTCTACTTCCTGAAGTATTTTAACTTCAATGCCATCTCTTCCTGAAATGAGTCATACTGTATTTAGGCAAAAATGTCACCCAAATTATTTTCTTGATGTTATCAAGAACTAAAACCTAAGTTAATTCTTTTGTATTTATTAGTTTTTAACATCTTAACATCACTATATTATTTTTACTCACTGTATTATTTCAGGAAATCGTGTCTTTGTTTATTTTCATTGTTAAACATAAAATAAATTATGACTCAAAATATAAACATATAAAGAAGAATAAGTTTTTTGTTAACTTTGGATCTATGTTTATTACAGGGCTATTTACTATAGCCAAATTATAGATTAAACAAAGTTTTCTAGCAACAGATATATGGAGAAAATAAATGTGGCACAGACATATAGTAGGGTCTATTCTTCCTTAGAGTAGGGCAAAGTGAGGTCATTTGAGGTAAGGAAAGATCATCTTATTGGAGAAAATAAACCAGATACAGAAAGACACATCATATACTGTATTTTATATGTGGAGTCTAGATTTTAAACATGTCACGAAAATCCAGGTTTAGTGATATATACCTATCATGCCACCACTTAGTAGAGTGACACAGGAGAATCTAAGGCTCTGAGGATGCCTGGGTTAGACAGCAAAAATCTCTCTAAAAACAAAAGAACACAAAAACAAACACTAAATAGTAACTAAAGGAGGGAAGGAAAGAAGAAGAAACATTTTGAGAGCAAACGAGGTACAAACAGGAGGGTGCAAGTGGACCACCACGAGAAGGGTGTTTCCTCTGATGGTATGGGAGGGATTCTCAGTGATTCCTGTACCTTACTAAGCATACCAATAGCCACAAATATAAAAAAGGTATTCTAGAGTTACTCCTCTTAATGTAACATGATTATATTTTAGGTAGGTTTTAGGAACCTTGGTATTTGCAATTGTTATGTTCTAGTGATGAATCTGTATTCATATTATAAAGCATTCTCATTCAGTTTGATGGATAGATAAGTATTCAATTACACACTGTATACAACCTGAGTATTGTTTGCTACATTTCACTAGTGGAATACAATTCTGCCACACATTTATATGCAAGTCAATAATGTTCCCAAGACCATATGAAAGCTGTCAGACTATGATCTATGTTAGGCCTGTTTGCCAGCATTCCATGTTGTTTAAATGACTGAAGGTTATTAACTCACTGTAATGGGAGTCCTCTATTTGATTCAGTTGATCATATACATTTCAAACAAAAGCCTGAGAGTTTTGGAGTTTCATTCTTTGTATATCATACCCCTAGTACTTGCCATTTGTTTGGACATAATAACACTTAATACCAGTAGCTAATGTCAATAATTCTCCAGCATTACAGCAAAATAAAGAAATTAAGAAGCAATCTGTTGGTGGGGGACAATTATTCTCTGTGACGTAGCTGCCCGGAGTTCTCTCTGGGCATTAACTAAGGTCATGGCTATGTTGCCAGAGATATTAGAAAGGAGCTGTCCATTTGGTTCATGGCTTAAGCACCATGTTTCTACACTATGCCAGCTACTGGCAAGCCGCCTGGTCCCAGCTGCGTGTCCTCCGGGCTATTCTCTCTAGCTAGCCTGCAATGCAACCAGTCGCTGTGCTTCCAGCTCCGGTTTGCTTGTCCCTGGAACCTCTAGTTTCTTCACAGCCATAACCACCAAGTTATCAGTGGACCCACCTTCCAGTAACCTAGTAAACCAAAACTCTGGATGCTTAAAGATAACATGTATACGTATGAGTATGTGTATGTGTACATGTATATGTATGTATGATATATATATATATATATATATATATATATATATATATATATATCTCAATAAAATCTCAATACACAAGATGTTCACACAGATTAGAAAGTTATCCCAATATTCCTAAACTTTAGAATTCATATCTACCTATTGATGCCACATGGGTCTACATCCACAGTCGTTTTTGCCTTCTTCCCTTCCCTGCGTCTCTTTGCCTCTCTCTCTCTCGCTCTCTCTCTCTCTCTCTCTCTCTCTCTCTCTCTCTCTCTCTCTCTCTTTCTCTCTCTCTCCTCTCTCTCTCTCTCTGCCATCCTTAGCTCTGACTCCTTTTTCCTGTCCAATCATAGGCATCCCACTACAAATAGATTGAGCAGGAAAATTTCTTCCACATGCTACATTACAGCAAGGCTTTACCTGTTGCATTCTTTTACATGGTAGCACCATGTAAATATCCAGTGTTTATCCATGTAAATATTCATGTATATCCAATGTTTAAAAATAGATTGTTGGAAAGTTGAAAAGTCTATTATAGCATGGGCAAGACTTATTTTTGAAGTTAGAATGGAGGTGCAATTTGGAAAACCATTAATGACTCACAACAGAGCCATAGCTGGTAGGAGTCTCCCAGGTTTGCATACACCCATACTGAGTGAGCCACTGATTTAACAAATCTATGAGTATAAACTCTTTTAGTCCCAATGAGGTAGCTCCTGTTATTGTTCTTAGTCTGTAGAACAAAGAAATTAAGTAAACAACAAAACTTGGACAGAGTGGAGTCAGAATTATGGGGGAAATGATGAGACTTGTTTCCAGGGGTATCACTTTTTAGAACTGAACTTACATAGCTTCTGAAACAACAAAAAACACACAAACTTCTGTTAAAAAATTAAACCAAGAATCTGCTACACAGAAGTACATAAACTGACCTGAAGCCTAATCAACATTGTTATACTGTTATTTAATAGATAAGTAATATATAAATGATAGACATATGATAGGTATATTTTAAGTATTAGATGGAAAGAATAGTTGGAAACACGTGCACATGTATTAACACATATCAATAAAATATTTGAAATTTGTTGTACTTCTTTTTTAAGATGAATAACTTTTCTCCATTGAAGCAATATTAGATTCTTGAAACTTTGTATATTTTCATGTCCTGTTGAATACTATGCAATTCCTGGTCCACTGATGTTTGAAAAATCTATCTTTGAGGTCTGTTTAATTTTTATGTCTTCGGTGATGCACCCTCAAGCTCTATCTTTATATTCAGTATATGACAGAAATCAGGTTATCAGCAGATCCTTAAAACCACCTTTGTGTGTCATTACATAACCTATTATGTGCATTTGCTTATATCTCTGGGCCTTCACTGTCTTACCATAGGAAGATGCTGTTGTTGGCTTGAGCAGGTTCTCAGCGTTACATTTACCAGCCCTTTCCTAGCCCCAGAGCTCTCCATGTATCTCCTGAATGACGCCAGCGCTGGCCTCCTTCATTGGCCTCTCAGAGTCCCCCAAGAGCATCTCATTCCTGTGTCAATCCAGTTGTTAGCTTTTAGCCTTCATCTCTCAGCTCACCGTATAGCAGCAGATCATCTGTCTTTTTATCCCCTAAGGAGGAACAAAATTATTTGGATTGCCCTAAAAAAACATTCAGGAAGAAATTAATGGATAGTCACTTCTCAAGCACTCTTACCATTTCAACACTTTCTTTTTTCTAACTGTAATAGAAAAGTAATTCTCCTAATAGTCTACATATGAAACAAGGGACTGACCAAGAATCAATGTCATCAATGAGCTGTTTGAATCTCCTTCATTTTTGTAACCAGCACCATTTCAAAAAGATACTGTACATTTACAAGAAATAAATTAATAGATATATCTTTCCTTTGGGAGATAAAACACACTAACCAAATGTGTTCTTA
The DNA here is from genome assembly GCA_030674055.1 of Rhabdomys pumilio. Classification (NCBI taxonomy): domain Eukaryota; kingdom Metazoa; phylum Chordata; class Mammalia; order Rodentia; family Muridae; genus Rhabdomys; species Rhabdomys pumilio. The sequence goes on along the minus strand of JANHMN010000011.1, from coordinate 54,687,528 downwards.
AACATCTTCCTGATTCTGCCTCCTGCTGAAAATACCACCAGTGGCCTGCTTGGACTGACTTTGTAGATTCTAGGCTCATTATTTCTCCCCTCGGTGGCAGGAAACTTGGAGAACCGAAACGGGAAGATTAAAAGGCCAGCCAAAGTGAATCATCATATTCAAACATTGTTTTAAACTAGGTGAGAAAGAGTAAATCTAAAAGGAGAAAAATGAAAATCAAAAGGTAATAATAAAATGGTAGTCGGTCGATCACTTCACAACTCACTAATGAGTAGAATCAGGAGTGTTGTCTTAAAGTTTTCCTCAGTCTCCTCCTGCCCTCCCGTCTTCCCCTTGTTCTCCCTTCCCTTCTTTCCTTCTTCCCTTCCTTCTTTCCCTCCTTCCATTTCTGTCATGTTTTCAACAGGAGTTTTCCAGAGATAATTTCAGTGGTGAATCTGTATAGTGCTTCTGATTTCTTTAATTTCTTTCACTAACAAGCACAGCACCAAACTTCCTGTTTCAAACCCCAATCTTTGATGTTCTTCCGGCTCCCCCACCCTAAGCACCAGATTCAAAGAGGCTCAGACCGCACTGTTCTTCCCCACTTTGCCCTTGAAGAGACCGAGGCTTCCCATGACTCTTCCTAGTGCTCACATTTATAATCATCAAGACAATGTTCATACTTTTCTTGTTTTTGTGGAATCTAAAGAAAAGTCTGAAGTACCCAGGATCCCCCGTTCGCCCATGCAAACATTATCAGATTCTGGGTCTCCAGAGCCTAGCTTAGATCTTCAGAGAAGCAATGCAGGGCCATTTTCAACAGAAGAACTCTGCATGAAGGGCTTTTAAATCTCGAAGCTTCTAAACTTTCAGTATCCCTTTGATGAGTTCACACTCTAGCTATTTTTTTTTCAATTTTCCCAACATTGGCACTTCCCTTGAGGGATGTATTATAGCATACACTGTGCCCATGCTTAGATAATCACTAGTTCAGGCATTTGTGAATATTTAGGCTCAGAAGGAAAATGACTAGAAGCAAGGGACGTATCATAAAGCATCTCAGCGAACCCTTTGTCTTTTTGTGTGTGGGAGCATTTGCTTTTTTTCTCACACACCTCTCCTTTACTGTTAATTTGCTTTGTCTCGGTTGAGTTTCTTTGTCCTCTTTTATTTTAGAATTCCAAGACATTCATCAGAAACATTTTCTGATGTGAAGAAGAGTGTAGAGGGTGACACTTGCCATTCTTGAACATTGAATAAATTTGAACATATAATTTTACATTTCTAGAGAGAAAGGTGAAGAGCCTAGGAGAGTGTTTTTTATGTTCATCCTCCTCACACTAGGAACATGAAATAGGGAAAAAAAAAAAAAAAAAAAAAAAAAAAAGACTGTCCTGAGTGCTTTGCAAAATCTCAGGATCTCTTAAAGGAGCTAAGTCACTTTAAGGACCAGCTCAGCAAACATACATGAAAAGAAACCTTTTGTTGTTGTTGTTGTTGATTATTTTTGAGGTTGTAATTATTGCCTTTCTTCCCTGTCTTCCCTCCAAACCCTCTATATATCCTCTGCAGAATCTTCTAATTCATGGCTTCTTTCTCCATCAATGGTTATTGCATACATATACTTATTTGTATATGCCTATATTACTAACTGTAACCTGTATTCCATATAAGATTGTTTGTATATATGTTTTCAGACCTTACCATTGGACACCAGTCAACTAATTGGTGTTGCACTTCCCTGGGCAAGGCCATCTCTCCCATTCTGGTTTTTTTTATCAGTTGCCTACAATTCTCTAGGGATTTCAGACCTTGAGAGCTTTCCCCAGTCCATTTCTGCATGTTCCTAAGTGCCATGTGCCATCTTTATTTAGCTCACATTGAGACAGTTAGACATACATTACACATATACAGCTATCCTTCCTGTATAATATAGATTTGTCAACAAATTATTCACTGTAGCATAATGACAAATATAATAAAGTTGAATGATACAAATTAGTGCAGTGGACATCCCACTTTAAATGCAAATATTTGTTTCTGGAATGCTTTATTTACTCTATGGCTATGAGAAATAGTAATCATAGGTAACAAAACTACAGTTAATTGTGGAATTTTGCATTACTCTTTTCTTTCTTTTTTCTTTTTTTTATTGTTTTTTTTTTATTTATTTACATTTCAAATGTTATCCCCTTTCCCAGTTTCTCCTCCACAAGGTCCTATCCCTCCCCCACACCCATTTTTACTTCTATGAGGTGCTCCCTTGGGTCACCAAGCCTTCACAGAACCAAGGGACTCCCTTCCCATTGATGACAGAATAGGCAATCCTCTGCTCCATTTACAGCTGGAGCCATGGGTCCATTCATATGTACTCTCTTGTTGGTGGTTTAGTCCTTGGGGATTTAGGGGGCTCTGGTTGGTTGATATTGTTTCTCTTCCTACTTTTAATACACTCTTATTATTTAGTCAGCACAAATGATGGTTTTCTTGACATGGTTGATAGGTCCCTTTGTAAGGCAATTTGAACATTTTTACTAAGTATCTCCTAGATTCTCAGCTAGAGTTTGGCTTTCCTGAATGTGGTGGCTTGAACAAAGCAGTTACCTAAGTATCTTGCCATATCAGTGATCTCTATTGTCATGTTGCAATCTCTGTGGCTTCACTTCAACTACATTTAGTCAGGTATCTCTTTTAAAAATCCCTTAACACTAAAAAAGCTCGCTTGGACCTGTTCCTTAGGTAGTCCTTTATTTGAACAAGAAAAAATGGATATTTGGCATTTTTCAACTTACAGAAACAATACTGATTGGCTTTTGGTCCTCATTACATAGAAAACTACAGGCTTCCTTAAGACTCGTGCTTTGATTCGTGGGCTTCAATACTTTTCCTGACACATAAAGTGCACTCAATAATTGCCATCATTCCAACATGAGCAAATATACACCAATATAAGCATCCTTATGACATTTTGCTTATTGAAGGATCACTAGATACAATCTGAATAGTTGGGATTAGAAATACAAATGTGAGAAAAATGACTATACATTTTATTTATAAACACCTGAGCCTTCTTCCTTCTATATAATTTTTTCCCTTTTTATCCCACAATTTCAAAGTCTTTGGCTCTTTCTTAGAGGCACTTCATTCTGTGGGATGTAGAAAGCACTGCTATGTCCTGATAAATCCTGAAATTGAGGCTTCAAGTGTGAAGTTTGTTTTATTCATTTTGTCTATTTGTTTGTTTGTCTATTCATTTTAACATCTATTTAAGAGTCTGAATAACTTTCACTAGAATTGTTTTGTTGTTAGAATGAATCCCTAGTGGATACATTTTAGAATTTTTCCACTGTACCATTCATTGTAGTGTTATTCATGTGACCTTCATTGGTGATACATGGATATAGAAGGTATGTAGAGATAAATAATTTTGTGATGAAGTATAGCATTTGGAAGTCTGCTAGGAGTGTGCCAAGACCTCCCACAGAAACAGTTTATGCCTGAGCCCACCAGCTTTGTCCATGATTTTCATCTGTGCGGTGGTCAGAGGGAATCCCTCCAGTGTGATTAGGTCCATCTCGTTCTGGGTTGTCTGAAGTCCTATATCCTAGGAAAGGCCTTGTACGGTGTCCTCTTAGCTTTGCGTTTCCATGGAAACATTTTGTTGGAGAGTTACATAACTTAGAATACCTTCCTTTAAAGAATAAACAGAGTCAACTAAGGACTCAAGTGCCTAGGTCCAATTCATTGACTTCTATGAATTCACTTTGAATCAGAAATTTCAACATCAAGTCTGACAAAGGAAACTTTGTCCTGTAAAGTGAAACTGTGATAACCATAGTGCTTTAGTCTTCTATCAGCAGCTAAAGTTTGGTGAGTATTTTTTAGCGACACCGTAAAGTATGCTAATCATTGTACTTCATTTTTATCTTGTTATCTTTATAGAATAGCCCAGAAGTATGTATTCATATATTTTCCAATTGGAAATGATACAGATAAGACCTTATAAAAGTTAAGAAAATCTTTCCTAGCTTGTGGATGGTCTATCTGGAATTGAATCAAGTTCTAACATTTAGTGTTTGTTCTCATAATCCCAGCATGATTCCAGCTTACAGTGTCTTAAATACTAAAATAATAATAACAGATGTGTGTACCAAAAATATTTTTCTTTTTTTTTTAATAATGGAGATAAAAGAAAAGGAAAATTCATGCACATGGTGAGGGCTCTTAATTTTTCAAATACCTAAAACTGTTTAATAAACTATTTAGCATTTCATAAGCGCATGATATAATACATTTGATTACAATTTGCCACATAGTAGTTCAAGATACAAAGCCACTGCGCCATCACTGCTGTTACTGTTGCATACGGAGGTTTTGTTAGTGTTCTATAGTTTACTCAAATTTACTACATCACCTATTAAATGAAGGAGTTTTTATTCAGATAGACACAGCATTTGTGAATTATTATTGTCTAATAGAATTGGGAATAGTTGAAAGTAATAGAGTTTTTGTTGAATCGTTATGAAAGTTGTTATTCTTTTGACCTACCTGTGCCATGTGTTCAGAAGCTTATATATATATATATAAGCTTGTCTATACATAGTCTGACAAGGATAAGCAGCAAGAACTACACATACAGAAGCACACACACACACACTCAAACACATACATACACACAGTACATGAGGGAGTTATTGTCATGTCTCATCTTTGGTAAGCAAAATTGAGAGAAGTACCTCTTCAGTTTCTGCCCCTCATTGAACTTTCTTATAACTACAGGAAACATATTTTTCTTTCCTTTCTTGTATGTTCTGGGAGGTCCAGTCAGTTTTAGACATAGGCATTTGCGTTCTCACTAATATGAATCCCATTATATTCATGAGAATCATGAGAATGTGTCCCAGTAAAAACGATTGATCTCATTTCCAGAAATTATTTTTTCCATGTTGAGTACAAAGGCTCTAATCTTGTAAGGGACAGTTGCAAATTAATTTATTTGTAGTGACTGCCATCTTAGTAGAATTTGAAGGCAGACTGATAAGAAAAAAAAATAGTTTTGTAGCATACTATCCATAGTGATTTTTATTATACTATGATATTTAGATGCTAAACCAAAAACATTCTTTTTTCTTTTCTTTCTTTTTTTTTTTTTTTTTTTTTGTAAGGTGAGACTCATATGCTATGCACCTTGGTTATAATATTTTCTTTTGTTTCTGAGACCTCTTTCTATGTCACTTCTACCCAGCTGCAAATTTCTCATCCCATTCATTATAGCCAGGCCATGAAGAGCACAGTTTCAGCTACTACAGAAGAAACTAGAGTCTGTAATCAGAGCTGCCAGAGTTAAGCAGCAAGAGATAAAGAGAGCTTTGATGTCAAACTGAAGTTGACGTTTGAGTTTAGAAACTTATTCCTTTATTTTGTTGACCTCATTAATCATATTTAAACTAGTTGCTGCTGTAATAAGGCAGTTCTCATGGATTTCAGAAATGAGGTAATGCCACTGCAGCTCAACATGTATCTTTAATGGACTGTTATCCAAATGCTAAAGTATTTGACTCTGTCAGAAGGGCTTTAATGTCCTTCATTGTGCCAACTCTGTTGCTGTCACCCTTGACAGATCCTAATTGGGATTAATTTAGTTATGGGTGACAGAATAAGCTGAAGCAGTAGCCTGCATCTTGTCATGGATCCAAACTAGTTATGAGCTTTGCTTCTCCTGCTTCAGGCAAAGACTTCACTGACTCTACAAGGGACACAAGAGTACTTGCTAATTCTTTCTTTCATTGTCCTGACTTAATATAATCTCTCTCTTTCTAGGGTGACCCAATTAAAACTTATATATCGCAGAGGTATTTGGCACTGTAGTAATAAATATGTGTTCTGCAAATTTTTAATCACTTGCCAGTCTGTATTAGCCTTTTAATTATTAATAAAGTGAAATCCATTGATTTCCTCCAGTTGTTCGAACATGAGTCTGACCTAATCCTGCCTCGGGCTTGAAGGGTTCTGAGATGAAGAGCAAATCCTTGAGCTAAACATTAATTTTGTGGGATTTAAACATCGTTGTGTTTTTATCCCTAAAGAAGTCTACCCCTTTGTTTTCTTGATTCTGAATATGGAGGAGCACCAGGAACTTTGGTCTGTTGCATATTATATATACAAAGCAAATCTTAGGTGAAACACATTTATCTTGTTACTAAAATATGACCTTTCTTATATTTTTCTGATATGGGGTGCTCCAAAGTAACAAGTACAGTAGATTTTAATATAGACTTTAATGTAAATTAAAGTAATTTTTGTTAAGTATTGCATTTTTATTTTTACATGTCGGAAAGAACTTTGTATAGTTAAGTTTCAAACCATGGCCAATAACACATTTGGATGTCCTCTTTTCAAGTTTTTCTAGTAAACTCTCATTTTAATTTTCTTTTGTTCATTGACATAATATCAGTTTAAAAATCTTCATTTGGTTGATCTATAGAAACAGGTTAATATGTCAGTTTCTCTTCTCAATCTCCTATGACATTCAAAGTCATGCTACTCAGGATGACAGAGTTTACTTCAAATGAAACGTTTGGAAAAGCAGCCATTAGACCTTCAGACAAACTAAATTAAACTTATTTTGATGTCATGATGACAAGCCACAAGTGTAAATACAATTTTATCCTGCCCATACAGATTGTTCCTCAAAGATAGAAGAATAAAAATAAAAATACTTCATGGCAATATTATCTACAAAATGACTACTATTTAATGTATTAGTTAAAATTATGCAAACTGGTTTATAGTGACTTCAATATCATGCCCCAAGGCAAGTATTTATGATGACGACTGCCCATGATGATGACAGTGACGACTTCAACTGTTGCAATTTTTTATATTTAGGAAATTTATTTTAATCTTTGTATTGTCTATAGTGCATCAAATATCATGTAATTTCATCTTATATGTCTTGATGTACTTCACAAATACTAATTATTCAGAATTTAATAGAAACGTTTGGTCATGAGTCACAATCAAATTCAGAGTTTTGTTTCTTTTCTTTTCCTTTCCTTTCCTTTCCTTTCCTTTCCTTTCCTTTCCTTTCCTTTTCTTTTCTTTTCTTTTCTTTTTGCACCAAGCTTAGAGAATCTTATATAAATATCTGGCTTCTTCCTATCTAAATTTAACTTAAAAACATTATAGTTAATGTAAATATTTACAATTAGAACCTAAGAACTGGAAGGTTACAAGTGTTTATTTCACAAACAGTGGTAAAATATTAATATTTTTTTACAACTGCAGTCTTGAACCACACAGTGAGTCCTCGTAGCTTTTTCTAACCCTAAGTCTTAGGGAATTTGTTCGAGCATCACAATAGTGTTTCAAAAGCAATTGTGATTATAGTAACTTCAAAGCAGCAAGCATCTGCACTTTAAGATGGGCCAATGGAGGCTGGTATCCGTCTTCCATAAAAAAGCAATCTTGCTTTTCCCTGCTGCCACTTAGAAAGGCTTCCTTGGGGACCTTGTTAGATGCTTTCATGTGAGGACCATTTGACCCACTTCTGATTAGCGTGCAGGTTTTCACCATAGTGGCTTCTGGGAGGGAGATGCTGTTGGCTGGTCGCCTCCCTCTTCTTGAAGTGAAAGAAAACTCTCAGTGGAATATATTAAGGATAATAAAGGAAAGAAGAAACATCAGTTAAAAGATGTGCAAAGTGTGGAACCACTATTAAAAAACCCCAATGAAAACATGTATGAATGCTGAGTATTACGAAGACAAGAGAGCCAACTTCCCATTTTTCTATTAGTGCTCCATGGAGTTTTGCTTTCCCATTTCTTTCTTTCTTTTTGCTTTTCACAGCATTTTAGAAATAGGTTTTTTCAAAGATGCAAGAGAAAATGACTAGCTCATTTAATATTAGTCTATGTGCTTTTTATCTTGAATAACCCTTTACATCAATCTCTCTTCTTCTCTCTTTTAAATACTGGGTCACTAACACTTTTAATAAGGTTTCATTATAACTTTCATAGGCTTACATATGGAAATAGTAATTTTTTATGCTGTAATCCAGTTTTTGCTGTTTTACACTGTCCTGTCTTCATATAAGGCTTTCATGGTCTAATTTTCCATTAGGATAGGTTGGCTTTAATATAATAGAGTATATATCATGCTGAATTCCATCCACAGTGCTCAAGTGCACTTTTAGTCCCTCCTGCTTTATTTCTTTAAAAACCACAGCTGTTGCTAGGATAACAAAAATTATATTGAGTAACTGCTTAAGCTTTCAGTTTCCCAGAGGGGTGAGGACCAGCAGGTAGCATAGCCCACTCCCAAGCCAGATGTTACTATATTAAAAATTGAACATTTTGAAGAGAGTAGAAGATTTATGTTTTATATTGTAAGCAGGAATTTGAAATAGTGAGACTATGAGTTGGGCAGTTTCAGCATTGAGATACAAGCTTTGCTGCTATTTATGACCAATATTTACTTAAATCAAAATTTAAGTGTCTAGACACATAAAATGCCTAAAGATGATTTAGATATAAAATAATTGCCACATTCAGTGATGAATTTAACAAGTTTTTTGTTAGTTAGTTAGTTACTTGGGTAGGTAGGTAGGTAGCTTGTTTGCTTAGTCTTTGGGCACAAAGGCACCTATTTGTAATTGTGTAGTATTTAAATGTAACATGCTATGATAACATGTTACTCTGTCCTGTGAGTGTACAGATATTAATGATGACTAGATTATTCAATGATTGCTGGTATTTTAAAGAAATTGAATCTCTGATACATGACCTCTTAACTACTATTAGTTTATGTCATTTTAAAATGTGTGCATTATATCGTATATAGACAGTTTTATGTTTCTTTAAAGGTATCAAATATGTTTCACTTTCCAGGAGATACACATTCCATAGCACTAAAAAATGCTATAATTTTGACAATGTTTGATTTACTTTTTTTCAATTTAATTTAGAAAATATACTACAGTTTTAAATAACAAATAAATCCTTAATAACTCAATGCATTTATGATATAAGGGATCAATGTTTTCAAATATAGCAATACAGTTTTAAAATTAAACCTGAGACTCTTAAAGAAAAATCTGTCAAATATTTTTATTTTAACTCATTCATTCTAATCATCACAAATCTGAACTTTTTCCTTGTTTCTGATCAGACTTATCTTAGGGAAGTTGCTTCGATTTTCACATCTTGATTAGATGAGAGTCTTTATGTAGAAAAATTTGAAACATAAATTGGAAGTTAAAAACTATGTAATCTTGTGTTCAGTTTACGGCATCTTAATCCTTACTATATTTTATTTGTTTCATCTTTTTAATTAATCAGATTGTTCAGAGCCTCCTAATTAACTTATGACCACAATGTACTGACATAAGCCCGATTACACAAAACGCCAATCTTCCAAATTATTGGAGACTTCACTTGTATGATTGCTTCAGTTGCATCTAGTTACTATGGTGGGGGGTGGCAAATTATACAGACACATTGATCTTCAGTTTCTTGTACTTATCCATTGTGCATCTTTCAAGGTTATTATCTGCTTTTTCTACAGTTCTAAATATCTTTAAACACGACCATCTTGTTAGATTCAGCTTTAGGTAAACAACTAACGGTGGAATCAGTTATGTGACACTGTCAACATCTATTGAGGATGGAGAGTTGAAATCTTAGAAGCAGTCAACAAATATCCATCACCATTTTTCTTTATCTTGTCAGTTTAATGTATATTATTAGACAAACACGAAGTTATGCTTATTTGGCCAACTTGTTGCATGATCGTGTGAATCTCTGAATGCAAATATTATTAATTTTCCTCTGAGTAACAGTTGGTAAATTTGTCTTTGGAATTCTACAGGAAAAGTGAATGCATAAGGAAAAACTATGACAAGCTTAGATTTAATATAAATATATGTAAAAATGCACTGGTTTCAGGCAAGATATGAAGGCATGTGCCTTTAAATTAAGTATTCATAGGAAGAGTCAAGTAGATCTCTGTGACTTGAGGTTAATTAGTCTGGTTTGAATAGGGAATACCAGGCCACATATTAATCCCCTGTCTTAAATGGATCTCTCTCTGTCTCTCTCTCTCTCTCTCTCTCTCTCTCTCTCTCTCTCTCTCTCTCT
>JANHMN010000011.1:54660658-54677400 GCA_030674055.1 Rhabdomys pumilio | reverse complement strand
TCTCTCTCTCTCTCTCTCTCTCTCTCTCTCTCTCTCTCTCTCTCTCTGTGTGTGTGTGTGTGTGTGTGTGTGTGTGTGTGTGTGTTTGTGTCTGTGTGTGTGTACTGGTTTCAAATATTTGGAATACTTAAAAGTATCATATATGTAAATATCAGAAGCAATTTATGTGGACAGTATACATTGTCTTTACAGACTCTAGTTACTCAAATATTGCCACAGAAATAAATCACATGATATCTATAGGGGAAAGACTTCCCTGACTCAGAATGAAATCAATTTTTGAATATAAGAAAATGGTGACCAAAACTCTTATTTAGTGTGATTGATCAAAGCTAGAACATTTGTTTTACCATAGTCAATAAAGATAATCTGAGAATGGAACTATGCAATAAGATTCAGATAATTCAACTAAACTATCTATATTGTCACAATAATCAGAAATGATAAGTTCTTTAGAGAAGTGTTTCTCTGAAATTGTTGCATCTTTATAAGCCGCATCATCTTGTCCATACTTATCTAAGGAAAAGTGTCCCTTCTTGTTTATCATTTCAGTTTGGAAGTAGGATTGGGTATGTGAGAATATACTCCAGTATTTTGATTTGAAGAGATTTTGAATAAGAGATTCCTTGCTGATCATCTAGAAATTTCTTTAGTAGCTACATAACCTAGAAAACACAGATGTCTTCCATCTGTAAGTAAGTCTGGGATGTTAAATGAAAAGACTGAGTGTTAGTACAGTCAGTAGATTCTGAGGGTGATGTCAGGCTAAGTACCTAAGTCTTTATTGTATTTATTTGACAATGGCGGGTATTTTGCTCCACAAGTTTAGTGTGAAAGGGGGTGGGGAGACAGTGTATATCATTCTGTATTTTTCAAGCTTAAAATTATTTACTGAAAAAAACATTATCTTTATGAATAACTTCCCTTGATTCCTTAAGCCAAATATGCGGATGTGTGTTTTCATTAAGTCTCTTAGTAATGACTTTTATAAAAGACAGCTCATACAAAAGCAGCTAGAATTAATAAAAGTTATGTTTTTCCTTATAAAAATTAAATGTTTCTTAAGCTCTTGTGTCAGAAACTAACAAAGCTCATTTACTGCCTCTTTGGAGTTGATTATTTAAACATTGCTTAAGAGCTTTCCCAACAACATAAATCATCAATTTGATTCTTTTTTTTTCCTGTTTCCATTCTTCCAGCACTCATTAAATACAGACAGCAAAGAAATATTGAACCTATTTGTATGTCTGTAATTCTAGCATGCAGAAAGCTGTGTGTGTGTGTGTGTTGGGGGGTAGTGAGTGTGAGTTCACAATCGTCTTGAGCAAAAAGAGAAATATAAAAGTTGAGAGTCCTGGAAAAAGAAAGAAGGAAAGAAAGAAGGAAAAAAGAAAGAGAGGAAGAAAGGAAAGGAGAAAGGAAAGACAGAAGGAAGAAAAATTAAAACAAAGGAAGCAATGCAGGAGGAAGGAGGGAGGGGAAATGAAAATAATATATAAAGTAACAGTATTAAAGTTTCTAGAGAACAGTCAAGATGGTTAACTTTACAATAATGTATCTATATATTTTAAATGAGTTATGCAGAGATAGTTTTGGGGAGGGGGACACATTAACTCCCTTAGTACCTAATGCTCTCTAGAAAAAAATCTTAGCTCATGTAGTGACTCAAAGGACATATTTTTCTGTGATTGATAACTTTTATCTTGACCTTATAGTCATGAAACATTTTATAGTTTTCTAGGAACTTATTTATATAATAAATGGATAACCAAACCATTTTTTTTAATTTTTTTCAGTCAGAATGAATCTCAATTTCAAATATCAAAATCTAAAATCTGTGTGCTAGCACTAATTTCAAATTGGGTATCTTAACATTTCAGTACAAGAAAATAACATATTCCTGAAAGTCTTTGAGTATAACTCCATCCTGCCTGGCATTTAGACCACTTATCCACATGTGGATTGATTTAAATGACCATGGCACTGACTGACACTTATATAGCATGTAATGACTCTAAATTGAGTCCATGCATTCCTTTAATAATAAGACTACATATGGTCAAGGCATGTGTATCTCAGTCTCCTTTCCTTTTTTCCTTAAAAGAAAGCACATCTTCTAGAAGTCTTAAACACTGTCATCATTAAATGACTGTATGTATGTCTATATTATTCCCAAAAATATGAGGCTCAGAAACACAAAGTAGCCTGCCAGAATCCCCAAGTTCTAGAGGGCAGGTGCAAATTGGTAGTTAATTGCTCTGGATCTGGTAGTTAGTTACCTGGACTCATGGCTTGGATATCAAAACAGAGAGAAAGGGGAGTGTGTGTCCATGGTGGAGGGGAAGTGGATATGCAGGTAACAAAATGATGCAACTAGGCTTGGAAGCACTGAAGTATATTTTTACAATGATTGATTATATATATATATAATCAATATATATTAATTATATATTACATATATATAATTAATCTGTGGTTTTATGTGCTGGTAGAGACCAGAGAGGTGTTGCTTCTCTGGAGATGTGGATGCTGAGAATTTAGCTTATGTCCTTTAGAAGGCAGCAAGTGCTCTTAATCAGTGAGCCACCTCTCTAGTTCCCTAGAACTGATTTTTGATGTCTTTTCCCTAGTGTTTCATTTGTGATCACTTTAATAATCTAGTTTGCCTTTTAAAATATCTTTTCCCTAATATTTTCGTTTGTGATCACTTTAATAATCTAGTTTGCCTTTAAAATAGTCTCCTTTTTCAAACTATGATAGCCTTGACTTGACAGTCTCTCAATGACGTCTGCAAATCAGCCAAGACAGTAAATTCTAACTAATCAACCAAAATTATTGAAATGTTTCCATTGCTTTAAACATTCCTTGAATAATTATAGATTGAATTTCTGAACTATTTTGTGTCTTTTCCATAGCTATTAGTAATGATGAATGATATGAAATAAATCAGGTATTCTTCTTAGTCCTAGAGGGACCTCATTAAGTAAATCAGCACAAACTGGTTAAAAATAGGTCAATAAATTCACTTTAAGGATTGAAAATCATCCTGAGGAGTTTACTTTTTTGTGTGTATTGCTCTACAAATACCACACCTGCCTCTTCTCTGTAGGTTTTTTGTTGTGTGGTTTTTGTTGCACCTAGTCAAAGGTGGCTTAAAAAATAATACAAGAAATGAACACTTCATGGTTTATAAACCATTCTGAGTACCTCAAGGATAATCATATTTCTCTTTTTGCTCATGAATTGTCTTTTGTCCAAATTATACTCCAGAATACAGTAGTAGCCTATTAGCAGCCATGTTATTCTACTGATTATTACAATACAGTGTATTGAAGCTTGTGCCTCTCTGTGCTTTCAAATAATTGAAACCTTAGAATACATCTTCCAAGGATGATGATGATGATGATGATTATAATATTAAAATTATGTTTCAATATTTTAAAATATTATTTCAATATTTCAAAATTAAATATTTTCAATATTTAAATAGCATGACTCTTTTTAAGCAAAAAGAAAATCTATATTTAACTGTCATTGGGAAGACTGTTTTTTATAATGCTTGCTTAAGATATTGGCTTGTTGCAGCTTAAGAACATTTTCCTGGTAGTTAGAAGACATCAAATGCATAAAGTAATTAGCTTAATACATGTTTTTAATCCTTCCCCCAATTCTAGGAATAATGTATTGAGATCTTCTTTTCATACATGAAAAAAACATAAGGGAGTCTTTAGCTGAGTGATCACACCCTATACCAACTAATAGCATAACAAGTTCATCTGTCTTCTAATTCCCAATCTCTACTGATAATCGATATTCCTTACTCTGCCCAGGGTGTTAATATGCTTGGGCAATTTAGAGGCTTTTGTTGTCTCTAATGTTAAGGTTTCAAAATAACCTTAACTCAATCTAATGAAAGAGTCTCTACAGCCATATATCGCTTATGGGAGAATTTTCGTTTCTTGATACTTTTTTCCCCCATATAAACATGAGAGAAATACAAGTTTTTTAAAAGAAGGTTAATGGTTCTAGATACTGCATGTTTTTGTTTAGATTGCTACTTTATCAAACTCTGTAGTTTATTAAAGAAAAATCCAACTTTGAATGGATTGTGAGTTTTATACTTCATTTAATTTCTTTGGGATGCATACTATTTCAGGAGTATTTGTATTGTTTAATTTAAGAAGAAAATTATAATCATTCACAGGCCAGAAAAAAAAGCTTCCTTTTTAATGTCTTTAGGCAATGTATCATTTTTCATAAACCCCAAACTAGACTTTAAACATTTTCAGAACAGAGGCAATGTATATTTGTATTGCTTTATACACATGCTGTCTACAATTCAGAATTTTACCAAAGGCTTACTTACTAAATTAGATTTCACACATAAGCCATTTTGAGAACTCCCAAACCCTGTAAGCAGGGAGACCACTTACTGGCCACATAGAAGACTATACACTTGATCCTTAGAGCCTTCAGAGAGGTTTGAGTCATGAAGGGAGATCACAGAAGTAGTCTGGAAGTAGTAGGAAAGATTAGAATAAATGTTCTTAAAATGCTACATTAAAAGAGACAAGTAAAAATTGTATATATTCTAATATATAACATGAAGTTTCGAAAAGAAGAGCATTGTGAAATAATTCAACGAGTCTCAGATATTTACTTTGTAGTAAGTACACATAAAATCAGCTTCCAACATTTTTAAGTATGTAGTACATTCACTGTAGTCAACACGTACAAAAAAGATGTCTGACACATATTTCAGCTGTTCCGCAGAAATTTTGAAGCATTTGGCCAACAGTTTCCTAATCCTTCCCACAACATGGCCTTTTCTATACTTTCTTTCCATGAGTTTAAATCTATAGATTCTTCATACAAGCAAGATTGTGCAGTATATGTCTTTATATGCCCAGATTTCTTCATTTAACCTATAATATCATCCAGGTTTATTTATCCATGCATGTCACCAGAAAAGATGGAATTTCTTCCTTTTACAAGGGTGAATTACACAGAGACAAACAAACACACACACACACACACACACACACACACACACACCCCAAATTTCCTTTACCCATTCATCCAATTACATATTGGGCTTATTATATATCCAGAAGCCCACTATCACATATCCTCTTACCTATACTGAGTTAACTATAACTGAACTTTTAACTGAAATATCTCTTTAACTACTGACTGTATTTGTTAGGATGTGTTCCACTTGAATATGGTACCAAAGATTTCTGTTTTGTAATAAATCTGAACAAGGATAGTGTTTAAATCAGACTGAGTGAACAAGGGCTTTTACTTCCTCAGCTTTAGGAATTGAGCATTCCATGTTAGCAATTTACTTAAAAAGAGTCAAAATTTGCCAGACTGAAAACAAAACAAAATCTAAAATTCTAACAAGTGGATGAATCCAATGATTGGGCAGAGGTAACAAACACATATCACAGCTATAAAGAAACACCCAGTAAAATAAAATAAATACTTCAGTATAGTGAGCGTGAAAGAAAAAATGTGACAGCCTCTCTATAAAATATCATTCCTAATGGGAACTTGATTTTAAAATAAGCCATAGACATAGGGAAATCATTAAAATGGAGCAAAGTCTTGTGTAATACAATATTTCATAAGTGAGTTTATGTCCATAGTTCCACTGTATAAACATAAATTGTGTATGTATAATATGTAAGTAGACAAACCGTAGTTTTGGTTGTTTACATGAAACAGATAATTTTGTGATTACATTTCTGATTCTGTGTCATTTACAGCATTTTTTTCTACAGTTGTTGGACAACAAGCACCGACATTTTAAGAGTCTGCAGATGCCATAATTAAAGTTAGTAATCAGTGTAGAAATCAACATATAAATAACAAGAAAACATAAAGGTCAGAGAAATGTTACAGCATCAACGTGCAATCCTGTTTGCTTTTAACAACAACAAAAAAGTGCCTTCTGCAGTTCAAAGCATGTCATTCTTTGCATATGTTCAAATAAAATACGAAAAAAAAGAAAATTCTCTCCAAATGATTAATGTAACATTTTGCAGAGGACATATGGATACTCTTAAATTTTAATGGGGGAAAGAAGACTTACCTGGAATCAATTATGGAAAATTTGGCAAAATGGAAGTGAAATATTCATTTCTTCTGATTCTATATACATATCAGAAGATTTTACACACATATATATTAATATATATTAAAATATTATTTGTTTCAGGCTTTTAAAAATACACAAAAATAAGGTATGAGTAATTTCCATCAATAAGGATTAATTGCATTAAAATCATAATACAATAAAGACTCGCCCCCAGTTTGAGGAACTGACTTTTAAGTACAGATTTCAATGTGCCGAGGAACACTGGAGGGCTGGCATCTTCTTGCCCTGAAATTTACTTGTCCTCTGTCTGAGTTAAGCTCCTCCTCCCCCTTGTATATTTTGTATTTCTTTTGCAGACACAGACTTCTCCAAGAGCAAAACTCCTAGACTTGCTTCCTGACTACCTGCACCCAGGAAATCATGAGGGTTTTGAAGCAGTGTTCTTTGTTACCATACCCTGGCTTCACTAGTCGATTTGTATTTATCGTGAAGTAGCTAGTTCTTACTATGGTATCCTAGACCAGAGCGGTCACACACAGTATATAATAAGACTAATTAAAGAAAAAATGAGCCGGGCGGTGGTGGCGCATGCCTTTAATCCCAGCACTCGGGAGGCAGAGGCAGGCGGATTTCTGAGTTCGAGGCCAGCCTTGTCTACAGAGTGAGTTCCAGGACAGCCAAGGCTATACAGAGAAACCCCGTCTCGGGAAAAAAAAAGAAAGAAAAAGAAAAAATGATTGAATGAATGAATATGCTGGTGCATCTATATGGTACAGATGCAGAATGGTTTGGATTTGAAGTTTTCCTTTTTAATTACAAGAGCATGTCATGTCAAGCACACTCTTTTCATAAAAATAAAATGGTATCTTAGGACTTTCTCTGCAGGAAGTATTTAAGTTGTATCTGTAAATGGATATGTGTTTGATGAGTGAAATGTTTGAATTGCCACAATAATATTTATTTCTTCAAATTCTACTTTTGATTAAGCTTTAAAGCTTTCACTTCAGGCTTTCACATGGATGTGTAGTATTGTTCTTCTCTAAGTAAATTTTACTGTGAAGGGAATACAGTCAGAATTATAGTTACTCAGTTTAGCATAATTGTTAGTTATATATGTAGATACAAATATTATTTAAAATATTTTGTACATTTGAAAGGCTTTTACGTTTAACAAGTCTTCCAGTGAAGTCAAGATTCTTAGACAAACTTTGATAGAACAGGAATACAGTGTGAGTTGTCCAATGACTTTTAGTTGTTGGGTCTGACCTTGAGTGCATTGTATATACCAGGGATTCACTATTAAATAAAACTGACAATCCCTGGTCCAGAAACTTACCAGAGTCCAATAGCTCTACAACTTGAAGTGGAACATCATGCTAATCTCCCTGTTTCCATGTGGGTACTTCACCTGACTTAAGTTAGGGTAGGTTGTGTGCATCCTATCACAATTGCTGTGAGTTCATATGTACAATTGCCATATTCTTTGCAAATACTTCGCTAGAAGGCATCAATGATTTATACTTCTGCCCCTTCTTTAAAGTTTCCTGAGTCTTAATGTGAAGAATATAGTATTATAAATAAGGAAAGGTGAATAATATAGCAAGAAGTATTAATGGGGTAGGTAATGGGAGGGCAGGGTAGAGGAAGGACTATGGGGAAGAATAATTAACACTAGAAATGTTTTAAGCCATGGAAATTTACTTCCAAAATATATACATATAGACATACAAAATCCCTTTAAGTTAAGTTATGCTATGATGGTATGACAATACCATAGCAAGATACCACACACTATTAAATTAAACCTCAGTGTTACAAATGGATTACTTAGTTATGAGCTACTGGAGTGCTTTCACACAGAATCTCAAACGTAGACTTTTCTCTTGGTAATCCTCTATAACTTGAAAGTAAAATCTTATTGCTAAAATTACCATTTAATAAGCAATAAACAGGGAAATCGAAGGGGGGGGCGATTCATTCTTATTAGCTAGCTTTCGTAGTAATGAAGGTTCTATACACACTACCAATGGAGAAAATTAAGCATCAACCGTATTCAACTGTGAACTTTTTGAACGAAGATATACCGATTGGTTCAACAGTGGCATCACTATTAAGGGAGTGAGCACCTACTCTCTGCTTGCATTTATGGGCTGCTCTACACGATGAAGTTCAGACCTGTCACTGCTAGTGAGACTGAGGGACTAGATTGGTCATTGACACGTAGACACAGGCATATCACACAACCCAGTAGTTGTGCTAAATAGACATTTTGTTAAAACGACTCTGATTTTTTTTTGCTTTACCTACAAATACAACCATTCTCAACCCTCACCAGAGAACTTCTTAAACTAGATCAGAATAACATAAATGCACAATTGCTCAACATGCAGAGAATATCAAACTTCAGATATTCAGCTCTAAATGAGGAGTCTATTTCATCATTGTTTTTTTTTTTAAGAGAGAGCTTTTCAGAGAACTTGTAAACTCATATACTCAGTTACTCTGGCTAGCCAATGCTCTAAAGGTTTCCCTTTCTCCAGTCCACCCACTCCCAAGCTGAAATTACAGTTGCATGTTGCTGTGTCCAACTGTTTACAGAGATTCCAGATATCTGATATCAGCTCCCTGTGCCTGTGCAGCTGCACCTTTACAAACAACATCATCCTCCAAGCCCTGTGACTCTACTATATACAGAATCTCATTGAGATTATTAATATGAGCTACTTCTGAGACGGATACTTTGCAATAATCCATAATGTAATTACGTAAGCTAGGAGGATTCCTAGGACACTAATTGACTGGATTAGATAGAAACACTGCAGTCCATCATGGAATCATTGTTAGACATACATGCCTGTACATATTTTACCTTATTGACAAAGGAATACAAATTTCTAGAATCGTAAATTAATGTATCACTAGTTTTCTTGGTTTCCAGACATGAGTTTAGGAATAATACTTTTTAAACAATGTGAACTAATTATATATATATATATATATATATATATATTTTCCACACCACACACACACACACACACACACACACATATATATATATATATATATATATATATATATATATATATATATATATATATACATTTGATATAATCAGAGTAATAACTAGAAATCAATTACAATAAAGTAATAGCTACATTCATTCATTTGTTTATGTATGTATGTGTGCATGTAGGGATAGAATCAATGAAAGGGTATCAAAAATATCAGAACTGATGGAATTGTAGAGATTTTCAAAAGGGAAGTCTCATTATAAAGGTAATGAGATACGAACGCTATTCTTCAGTGATTTTTAGCAAGTACTCCCAAAGGTGAATCATCTCCAGATCCTATACATTATTTCATGCAATGTTTGATACGAAGTTACCTTAAATAGTTCTTTTGGATGGGGCAAAGAGTTTATTAGTACACTGGTCACGGATTTTCTGAGGTAAATCACCACTGCCTGGTTATCTCTTTTCATCATTTAGAATGGCTTCTTCAGTTACTCATATACTTTTATAATCAAATATACTCACATCTAACCAGTATTAGATTTTCTTGTTGAGAATATGGTTTCTATGCCAAGACAAATCTGGAAAATAGCATTATATCCCTGTAGTATAGCTAATCATTGTGCAATCAGTGTCCATCAGCTAGCTGATCTTGATGTAGAATTAGGGAAAATACAAAAGAAAGATGAACATGGGCAAACAAAGAGCTGAGACATCTCAGTACCAGCCTAAAGTCTTCCTATTATTCTTGCAGCATTTACATTTTATATCTGGAGTTAATTCAGGTGAAACATCAGGTAATTAGGACTAATCCTCATGGCCTCCTGCTGTTCTGTTACCTCCTCAGCCATTGGCTAAACCAAACTATTTTCATAAGCTCACAAAAACAATCAGACTTTTTAAAGAACACAGGAGTATTTCAATCATATTTCTAATCCATCATGACTATTACTACTTTTTAAGAAATATTAAGATCATCACATGAAAAACTACAAACAAATAAACAAACATGTTTCCATCAACTTCTCCTTGAAACAGTTAAAAACAAAAGCAAGAGTTCATTTTAATGCAAAGTTGAGCATAGACAAGATAATGAGGTTTATATGTTCTCAATATATAACAAATCAAATTTAATTTGTAGTGTTATAAATCATTAACGTTCAATATACTGAAAAGAAATGTCCTTTGCTCTGCATTCAGTATAAAGATTTATCAATGAATTACGCATTTATAATTGTACAATCGTAATTGAAAAGAAGAAGGAGAAGTGACAGAATAAATCGTATCTGAAATCTTTGCCACTGTTTTATACTTTGGGAACATTCTTGGATCTACATTGTAGCCAATGCCTTGATTATGTAGTAAATGACTTGTTAGATTTAGAGTAGATACATCTAGGAATGTTCTGTTTCATTATACCTCACTGTTTTCTTTTCTTTTTGTTTTTTATTTACTATCCTTGGTAGACTTCTTTAATTTGAGTAAAAGCTGTTTGATGCATATAGAAACCCACTACTTGTTTGTAGTTTACCAACAAGCTTAAAATTGGTACTTTTCCAAGAATCATTATATTACGATGTTAATATTTTAGAACTGAAGACACCCTGTGTTAATCAACCACTTACAGGTATGCAGTCTTTTCATTCGTAAAAGAGTAAACTTAGGAAGTTAAATTTTCTTTCATTATATTTCGCAACATCCTTTCAAGCCCAAGGCTAAAAGTTATATCATTATATGTTTGAGTTTTTGCTGCCTTTTCTACTGATCATAATTTTTATGTCTATTGTGTTTATCATATAGATAACCTCTTTCTCGTCTGTGTAAACATACTTTTAGAAAAATTGTTAATAATTGCATCTTCTAGATAGATATACAGGGATTTATAGTACATTTTATTAAGAATAAAATTATCTTTGCTCAACAAACTAGTGAAAACTACAGGACAATTAAAATTCAATTGATTTTTGTTAATCATACCTCCCGTTTGAGAATCTGAAACCCTTAATATTTATTAGAATGGCAAATCAAAACTAATCTTTCACAATCAACTAGAATACCTTCAAATATCTAAGTCTTATATTTCGGTAAATGAAAGAAAAAATGGTTTTATGCTGAAGTTTTAACTATGAAAGGAAACCTAGGGCACTGTTGTTTGTGTTTCTTTAGTGAATTGTGGGTCAGTTTCTCAGAATGAAAGTAAGGCTTTTCTCCTGCCAAACTGAAAGGGGAACATTTTGACTCTGGCATTTACAAATATATCAGATGAGATTTTCTATTGATTCCAGTGGCAGAGATGAGTGCCCCCGGAGAATAAACGAGCTGCCTTTATGAGGCTCCCTGTCATGAAGGATTTAGCTGTTTCATTTGCAGATTCCTGTAAATGTTCACCAGATTCATGGCCAGTAATTTTCATAGAAGAAGGACTAGACCATGGGTAAGCAAATGGCTCTTCGTCATTAATGAGCTCAAGTAGCATTAAAAATGTTCTAGAAGCTCAATTGATCTGTATAAAGCTACTGAGCTGACTTCATTGTGTGTATCACTAACATTTCCATTTCCCAGGCCAAGTGAAAAATCAGAGTAAAGAACAAGAAATAAATACGAGAACTCAACACTGATTTTCGTCATGGAACTTTCTCTGTCCAGATCAAATAGAAGTCCAGAGATGTTTACATTTAGAAAAGAAAACTAATAGTAAACTAGAAATCACTCACCACAGCTAGAATATTATTTGCTAAAGTGCACTTTGTTAATTATCATCTCAATCGTCAGTAAATTGCATGAAATAACTAATCCCTTTTTGAAAAGGTACCTGACCATTTTAATCATAAGTATAAACTTGTACTAAATTGATTTTTTTGAGTTAATAACTAGATGAAGAATTCTTCCAAAACCCACTCGAGAAATGTTAGATATGTTAGTACATTTGTCGGCGGAGTACTTCTTGAGCTCAAGTTTTTCATTTACATGTTAATATTTAAATCTATTGTTCTTGCTACAAGGTTTCCATTACTACAATTGTTCATATTATTAATTTGGGGGCATCTATTAGAAATATTCAGGTGACATGGAGTGTCCTACCTCCCAGAAAGCTTTCTCATTTAGAAGAGAAAAAAATATGAACTCCTATGGAATGTGCCAGGTTAATATAATGCAGCCTTTAATGTGCTTTCCAGACACTATTCTCAGAGTCATTTTGCAAAGTAAAGCCAACAAGACAAACTGACCATTTTATACACACCGGACCATGTAGTCACTGCTTTTTATACCAAATTCTGGCTAGAGTTGATGCCCATGGAACTCCACATTGTGGTCTAAGCCAGCATATCTAAAAGCGTGGTTATGATGTGTGTGCCTTAAAGTCAGACACCATTTCTTATATGCCTTATCCTGGAATACTCGTGAACAAGAATAAGATATAGAATTCTCCCTTCCCTTCAAACACAGGAAAGGATGCGTGATTTGAGCAGGGCCACTCCATGCTTAAGATACCTAATAGGCTGCTTCTTTGGTCACACTCAGTCACAGAGAATATGTTCATAGAACACCCAAGCCCTAGGTAATCTCTAAGAAGCCAAAGCACAAGGTTCTCTGAGTTAAAGATCTGAAAGACTTTACTAAGTGCCATAGAAATCCATCTTGCCAGGACAGATCCCTAAAATGTTTTTTGAACATGTTTCCTGGGGCTCTCCACTTACTCTGAATTCAGCCCACACAACTTGTTTTATAGTGACAGTGTGGGTCTGCCCTAGGGCATTGGGCTACTAACAGTGTCCTTGCCCCACCCTAATTAATGTCTTTTGGCATTTGGGGATGAGTCAGCTCAGTGGATTTGCTCAACTCTACCCACTTATTGTGTTGAAAGTAGTTATTGAACACAGACTTTGAGCCTGACACATTTTGGACCCTGGAGACTCAGAAGAGAACAAAAGATTCTAAAATATCCCATGAAGCTTCCTTCCTGGAAATGGATTCAAACAAAAAAGAGACAAATCTGATTAATCAAGTAATAAAGTATCTTGGCAAGGGAAAAACATAAAGAATGGGAGTAAAAGTATATTTGTGCATATTTCGAGATTCTAGGGAATACTAGTCTCTCTGTCTCTCTCTATCTCTATCTCTGTGTGTGTGTGTGTGTGTGTGTGTATGTGTCTGAGAGAGACAGAGACAGAGAGACAGAGAGAGAGACAGAGACAGAGAGAGAGACAGAGAGAGAGTGAGTTTACTATTTGGTAATGAATGTGAGAGTGTGGGGAAAGGGAGTGTTTTAGTACAAGGGAAGAAGTATAAATGGGGTCTAGTGGGTGAGGACATGGCTCAGGCATAGGCTGATTCAGATGAGAGTAAGGAGATTGAGTGGAAGCCAGCCCATGTGTCCACATGTGTACTTACCAATGTGAATCCATTGGGAGACTGTGAAGAACATGATCTCTTACACTGAAGTAAATGCTTCCAACGTGGTGACAAGACAAAGCAAATGGAGATGATTTAACTTGTTCCATGAGGCAGGAGAGTTCCTAAGATCCACCTAGACCTGATGCATTTAAAAACTAGTGTCTTCTTCACTGGATCATTTTATGTCAGGTTATTAGGATAGAAAAAGTAGAATCCTGAAAACTCAGTAGTTTATGTATAGCTGGAAAAAGTATTCGTTATCATTGACATTAAAAAACTGTGAAAGGTGTCAGATATTTTGACTAGGATAAGTGTAGATGTTTTATTTTGTATTTCACAATATTGATGCCAAGTAGGCGGTAGAAGACATGAGTCCTAGCAAGAGCTTCCACAAGTTAACATGAAATCTTAGGATATTTGTACTAAGCTTGTGATATTTAATAAGAGCACAAGAAGATACATTGAGGAAGCAGATATTCTAAATTTACTTTATTGAAATGATGAAACCCTAGCAAAGACTGAATGTAAAACATTAATGGTAGGCAGAAAAATAGTAGGAATGTATCACTTTTAGGGCAAGTGTAGTGTATATTTCATGTTCCAGTTCGTCAGATGCTACCAATATGAAATAAGCATGGTAACAGTAATATGGAGACCTCTGGACTCTGTTATGAAGGCAATTTTGTTGGAGTAGAAAGCAGAAAGTCTTTATTACCCAAGATTCCAGAGAAAATAGTAATGAGAAATTAGAGATAGCAAGCAATAATAGCATTTCTAGTTTTCTGCAGGCCAGGGAACAAGGAGAGATTATCTGGAAAGGAACACGAGAACAATAATGTAGATTAGGTTTCCTCTTAAATGGGGTACATAAAATATGCTTATGGGAGTCATCTAAGACACAACAGAGAAGGAAAAAATACTGCAGGAAAATGTTTGACTTGAGTTGAGGATTTCAGCTAGACACAGGGGAGAAGAAGGTGATTTAGGCTCAGAGAGATTGTGGCACGATGGAGGCAGTGGCCCATGAGTAAGAGGAATATCTTTGGTCTTTGTCATCTACACCTCACAATGTGTTTGTTTGGTTTTTTCTCACAGTCACATTCCCCCCCCCACCCTTTAAATAGGAATACTGGCTTACATTGTTTAGTAGAAGAACAGTGAAATGTGTTGAAAGGGAACAGATTTCCAGACAGGGTTGAAGTCTCAGCTAATCTTTTACATGTGGCTCTTTTTATAGCCAGTTTGTACAAATAAAGAGTCCCTTTTCCAGCCTGATTTAATGGAACAATGAAGATGTGTTTGCTCACGGACATGAAGACCCCACCCTTGTGTTCAGGGAGCTTGTCTCTGAGCTTGTCTGGTGGGACAAGCTCACAGGTACATAGGCTATATTTTCTAGATAAAAATCAAGACTGGCCATCCAATTTGCAATCTTCTAATGAGCAAGAATCTTTAGCACCAAGGCCATCTAGGAAAGCTCACAGCATGTGTTTTGCATTACAGTAATTAGTGTCAGATGTTTAAAAGTGCTGATTTAGAGAAACAAACAGTGGTGGAGTGGAGTGGAGACTGAATGTTCAGCTTTGCCTTCCACCTCTTTGCCTTAGAGGTACGGGACACAAAGCTAAGGCTTCAAAACTGCTGACAGTGCATGAGAAGGGAGAGTTCAGTTTGGGCAGGTAGATAAGGGCCTCTTTTGAGTGAAAGTTGTTACAAGCATTACGGGCAGTGTCCTGGCCATGTTAAGGGTAGCATCAGTATGTATGTGTTTTAAAACAATGAGTTTGGCTGCTGTGTGTGTGTGTGTGTGTGTGTGTGTGTGTGTGAGAGAGAGAGAGAGAGAGAGAGAGAGAGAGAGAGAGAGAGAGAGAGAGAGAGACTATGTTAAAGAACAAGAACTATTGGATGTCCTGGGCCAGTGGCCTGAGAAGTCTAATCAAGATGTGCCAAGAGCAGCAGCTATCAAGAGTAGAGCTAGATCCAGTTTTGCTTGAGAGAGGGGAAAAAAAGGATTTGACAGTGACCAAAAAAACCAGAAGAAAATGTAGCCATCCATATGGCAGTTGTATAGTTCTGGTTGTAGAAAAATATAAACTTTAGTATCATTGGCTGATGCCAACCACACGCATACACCAATGCTGTTGGCCAGGAGAGAAGCAAATGTAATCAGGGTTTTGTGATTTGTATGTTCAGGGTGAGGTCTGTTGAGGCAGCTGGGAGAGCAAATTTTTGTTTTCTTGACATCTTCTCTTTATTTTAAGGGACACTGAATTTATCATTTAAACCTAAAAGAAAAAGAAAATAGAAAAAAAAAAGGGGAGGATTGAGCATAATTGAAATGACACGATTACAATAAAATGAGAATAAATGATGCCAACATTAACGCATAGTTAGGAAAACTACTTCTCAATCCCTGAAGTGATGGGTAACATTGGGTTTTGTACAAAGTAATTTCTGAGAGGTGGGGGAGGGTGAGCAATGAAGAATGTTTTTTTTAGTTGCTGTTATTTTCTTTCTTGTATACATGGTAACATTAAATTAATTCTCTGACAAAGAAAACATCCTAATCAAAATTCAGAAAGTTTTATTTTTGAGGGGACAGACATGGAAATGTAATGGCGAAAGATGGGTTGACAGTATTGAAGAGACTCCTTCCACAGATATTTCAGACTTAAATGTACATTTGAAGATACTTTGGGGCATAATTTTATGACATTTCAGAACTTCAGTAACCTATACATAGTAAATACATTGAGAACTCTACTATACTAAGTTATTAATTAAACACTAATGTCACCAATGTGCATTTGACCAATCGACATGGGACTTATTTGTTTCCCTCTGGTAGATAAAGGCATTATAAAACCTTAAAAGTTAGTAAATAAATTCTTTCATGGACTAAAAGGAAATTCAGAGAGAGTCTAGGGAGTCTGGCTGAGGTTGGCCTTCATAGCACAGGAACGAGAAAGAAAGCTTTATACAGAGAATACAGGAGGAAGAAAGAAGGAACCAGTACTTTTTTTTGGTGGGGCTGTCATAAAAAAGAAAAATAAATAAAAGCTTAAGCTATGCCACTCTAAATAGAAACGTACCCACTCTCCAAAGTCTGTACTTCCTTATGGATGGATTGGAAAAGCAATCCCATGACTACTCATGAAAAGTATTGCCGGGCGGCGGTTAGCTCGCGTGTGTGTGTGTGTGTGTGTGTGTGTGTGTGTGTGTGTGTGTGTGTG